>OY763889.1:15912768-16307587 GCA_963667165.1 Barbarea vulgaris
CTACCCCAATAAATCTATCAAATCCGTCGGAAATCCGTCGGAAATTTCCGACGGATTTCCGACGGTAACACTATCTGACGGACTTCCGACGGAAAAACGACGGATTTGTGGTTTCATGACCAAATTTCAATCGTTCCACACAAGAAACCCAAAAATGTGTTTTAAAACGTTATTATATAAGTCAAGGTATAAAATGAACTTAAATATTACCTATAAATCATATTTACAAGATTTGTCATACAAATGACGAAAGTGTTTCATAACGTTTCATATACGATAGCAACTTGTTTGTGTTTTGAAACTTTGAAATGTAAGTTTTCAAGTTTTCATACAATCGGGAAGATATTATTTTGTATTCTTTCATAAAAATCACTAAGAATTACCATACAAACATATCTCACCAGGAACGGATCGAATAAAACTCGAAAACCCCAAATCCGTCGGAAATCCGTCGGACATTACCGACGGATTTCCGACGGATTTGGGGAAACACGTGGCCTTGTTTAAGGTTGACTGACCAATGACAGACATGTTTTGTTTTGCATGCCGTCGGAAATCCGTCGGAAACTACCGACGGTTTTCCGACGGACTCCTAAAATAAAACCGCGAATTAAATTTCGGAAACGGTTCGAATTAAATTTCGCGTATCCGTCGGAAATCCGTCGGTAATTTCCGACGGATTTCCGACGGCATGCGAAAATAAAACCGCGAAACAAGATATTTCGTCTTCCCGCGTGTATTAAATTTCGCGCTTCCGTCGGAAATCCGTCGGAAATTACCGACGGATTTCCGACGGATACGCGAAATTTAAGAGAAGAAGAATCTCGAGTGTCGGTGTCATTTATTATTAATAAACTTCCGACGGAATTCCGACGGAATTATCCGTCGGAATTTGTTTTATATATACAACTTCGTCTTCTCCGCGAGTTCATCGCCATTTTCATTAAAAAAAAACCTCAAAACCTCTCAAATTCTCTAAAACTTCCGATTTTCTTCACAACTTCATCATCATCTCAGCTTCTCCAGAGAACATGTAAGATCTAATCCTACTCTTTTGATTTTGATTTATAGATTTATAGATTTAGGATTTGGAATTGAGTTTAGGGAATTGGAATTGAGATTTTGGAAATAAATTGTTAGATTTAGGTTCATGATTGTTAGCTATAGGTTTTGGATGGTTAGATTTAGGTTTTGTATGGTTAGATTAAAATTAGAGGTTAGATTTTTGTTAATGTAATTGTTTAAAATTTTTTGGAAATTTAAAATATATGAAAACTAGATTTATAATTATATGAAATTGTAGTTTTATTATTTTTAAGATTTTTAGAATTTTATATATATATATAATAGAATTTTGTATATATTTATTTAATTTCTTATAATTTAATTATCTTTAATTTATACATTTGTTATAATTTATAATATAAAAATTTGCTTTAAATTTGCTATATTTCTTATAATTGTTTACTTTTCTAAGTTTTTAGGATTTTTAAATTTATATAATTTATTTTTTAATTTCGTATTAGATTTATGAATTTTATTACATTTTATTGCTTATTTAATTTGTTTTTATTTTTTTAGGGATTACGGTGAGTTTCTCGACGAGCGTGTCGACGAGGGGGGTTCGAGCCGCGGTGGTTCTCAGCAGCGGGCCCGACAGAGACAGCGGACTAGGGGTGGTGGTCGTCGTCGATCAGACTCGGCTCAGGGTTCGTTCCCCCATTCTCATGTTCCGGAGACGCAGTCGGCTCCGACCCAGTCAGCTCCAACACAGATGAGCATCGAGGACTTCGTGTCTCAACCGAACCGCGACCATTGCACGCTACTTCATCCACTATGTCGCGGAGGAGGGACGTGGTAAGTATTTTTTTCAAATCTTTTAATTTTTTTTGGTTTTTAAAATTTTTCTAATATTATATATCTTCGAAATTCTTTTTGTAGGTTTCATCTTACAAGCAGCGGGATACCCAAGTCCATCAACCGGATGCTGAACTCGATGGTACGACATCCACATCCAACATATTCGTCGATGCCGTTGGAAGAGAAAGAACTTTGGTTTCGACATTTTGCGGTAAACCTTACTTTTTTTTTTTAAAGTTTAATATTAATTAATTTATTAAACTTTATTTCAACTTTTTTTTTGCAGCAAGAGTTTACATGGGACCCACAGCACACGGCTACGGTGAGAGCCGCCTTTGATGCTAAGGCGGAGTCTCATTACACGAAGCAGATGCACGAGTGGAAGGAGAAGTGGCTGAACAATGAAGTCCCGAAGCCGTTCCTTGGGAACCCGGACTTGTGGGCTGGATTTTGTGAGTATTGGAGCCGAGACTCAACCAAAGCGGCTTCAACAATCCACTCGACTAACCGGAACAGCAACCGCAGTGGCAAGGGCAAAGCAACGCACAACTTAGGAGCGGTGAGCAAGGCAACCCGTAAGCTTCAAATGGTAAGTTTTATTATTTACTTTTTTTTTTTTTTTCCTAATATGAGAATTTTAAGTTATCGGTTAGATTTAGGTTTTTTGTAATGAGAATTTTTAGTTATCGGTTATATTAAGGTTTTTTGCAATTTAAGTTTTAAGTTATCGGTTAGATTTAGGTTTTTCATAATTTTTTAATATTTATTACTTGATCATTTTTCAGTGTCATGAACTCGGACGTGAGCCTACCGCCCTCGAATTGCTCAAGGATGCCCACACCAACAAACAGACGCACGAAATACAAGATCCGGTGGCTCGGGAGATATGCGAGGCCGTTGAGATGCAAACGCAAGCCTATCTCCAATCTCAGCCGTTGGTTGACGGAACTCCTCCGTGCACTGAAGCTCCTGTCGAGGTCATCAACAACTTCGTGTTGGAGGTAAGTAATATTTTTTTTTATATTTACTTACTATCTAATTTTAATTTCTATTTTTAAATTTTAACGTTTAATTTCTTTCGCAGGCAACTCCGCGGAGCAGAGGTCGCGTTTTCGGTCTTCCCGACGAGTTCCGATCTTCGGCTTCTTCCCGCTATTCAGTAGATGAAGATCTACGGGCCGAACTCGCACAGAGGACTTCGGAGATGGACGAAATGCGCACCAAGATTTTTACATTGGAAGAAAGCAACCGCGAGATGGAAACGCGGATGGCAACGAAGGTCCAAGAAGAAGTCCAAGCCCAGATCGCGGCTCAGATGGCCGCGTATTTTGCTCGGATGACGCAGACGCCATCGTCATCGTCACCACCCCCGCCACCGCAACCGTAGATTTTTTAAATTTTTCGTTTTAATGTTTTTTTTTTTTTAAAACAACAAAATTTAATTTTTTTTTGGATATTATTAATTTTAATTTCATTTTTAATTTTCAATTTATTTTTTTTAATTATTTTATAATTTTAAATATATTTTCAAATTATATAAATTCATTAAATTTTTAAATTTACAAAATTACTAATAACCGTCGGAAATCCGTCGGAAATCCGTCCGACTTATATCCGTCGGAATTCCGTCGGAAACCTGTCGGAATTATGTCTGTCGGAAATCCGTCGGAATTTCCTCCGTCGGATTTCCGTCGGAATTATATTCATCGGTATTCTGTCGATAATCTGTCGGTTCCGTGTTCATCGGAATTCCATCGGAAAACCGTCGGTTATATGATTCCGACGGATTTCCGACGAATTTGCCGTTAACGGGAATTTCCGTCGGAAATCCGTCGGAAATGTGTTCGTCAACTTTCCGTCGGAAATCCGTCGGAACATGCGACGGCGTTCCGACGGATTTTCAAATTCCGACGAGATAGGCCCAAACGGATTTCCGACGGATTTGGCCGTCAGATTTCGGCCAGTTTTCTTGTAGTGTTCCTAAATAAGTTTAATCTGAATTTAATCAATTGCACCAACCATTCTCCACCTGCAACCTCACGTTTCTTTTTAGGAGTCACCCATTTTTCTTCCACCTAGAAAGCACCCTACAAAGCTAGACTTGTAGAGTTCCTCACCCTCCACCTTCTTTTGTTAGAGCAGCTCCACCTTCTCCATTGAATTTGCCGACACTTCACTTCCATCTGCAGCAAGAGAAAAGAAAAGAGGTAAGAGAGAGGTTTGGCTGAGGAAAAGGAGGAAGTGTTGTGTGGTTTTCAGAGAGAGGGAGAGAGTGAGAGGCTTGGTTGTCTTGAATCAAAGAAGAGGGTGGGCTTGTGTTGGTGTGGGTGTGGTGAGCTAGTGAAGGGAAGTCTTGTGGCTGTGTGTGGGCATGGAGAGCAAGAGTGGGTGAGTCTCTGAGGCTGAGTGGGTGTGTGAGTCTCGGGGGAAAGGAGTCGGAGGTTGCTGTGGTGGTGTGCAAAAGAAGAGTAAGTGGGAGAGCTGTTTCAGGGGTGAGAAGGAAACAGGAGTTTGACCTAGCAAATCGTTTGCAAAGGTAGCGAATTTTTGTGGCGTTGTAGTTAAGTCTTTTATCTAGATGTACCAATTTTCGGAATTTAATTTGAGTTAATATTCTGAAAGTTATTCACGTTTCCGTGAGGCGCTCTGTTTCAGACGCGAACCGGACCAACGTGGATTCAAAGGGCAATCGCGAGTTCGTCTGTGGACGGATCATCTTGAAACTTTGAAGTTAGCTTCAGGACATTTGGGGGTTGAGTTTCAACGGTGGGATTGAGCTTTCAACGGTTAGTTGTTGATTTAGTCATGTTTTGTTTCGAGGCGCGTAAGTGGTGAAGGTGATCGGGTTGGTCGATCGGGTGTAGATCGATAGATCTGGTCAGGATCGATCGATCTGGCCAGGATCGATCGATCTAGCCTTGTTTGGTCGATCTGAGAAGCTCACGCAAGTTGGGATCGATCGATCCGGTCCAGGATCGATCGATCTGGTGGTGGATCGATCGATCCTGGTCAGGATCGATCGATCTGGTGTGTCCCGTTTGGTGGGATCGATCGATCCTGACCAGGATCGATCGATCTGGTCGTTCTAGCCGTTTTCCGTGTTCGTTTCTTGTGTTTAAAGTTTCGTTTTGGTTTATTTGTTAGGCACGCGTTTTGGGAATTGAAGTTTATTCATTCCGGGAAGTTTTGGGAATTTCCGTGCGTGGCTAAAGGTGAGTGCATGACCGTAAGCTTATCTAAGCGATTGAGTTATTTGATGTGTTTGCATGATTGTAGGTCGTATGATCTCATGGGGGATCTAGACCGAGTGTTTCTTGAGTTGGTTGATTTTTTTTGCGGTATTTTCGTGTTTAATGCGTTGAATAATTTTAATCGTTTGTGTGTATAGCTTGTAGATGGGAGGATTGCCTCACTAAATATTTGTTGAAATACTTATGCATCTCATTTTTGTTGATGCAGGAAAAGTTTAGAGGTGACCGTGGAATTATGGCGAAAAAGAGGGGATGATCTAGGAACTCGTTGTGTGTTTAAGAGTCTTCCGCTATATAAAAGAATTGTGTTGTTTGGTATTTGTGGATAAATGATTGATCGATCTCGAGTCCGGTTTTTCGTTTATCGAGAACCGTTGTAGACAACAGAAATTGTCTATGAAAGCCAAGGTGGCTATACAGACCAACTTCGACTCTCAACTCAAGTCGTCGTATTCTGGAAAGATCGATCGTTTTAATATCTTTTCGGTTGTTTTAAAAAGGGTATTTTGTTGTTGGAGTGAGTAAATAATATTTGTTTGGGGAAGTTAATTATTATTTATGGAAATAATAATTAATTGTTTAAAAAAAAAAAAAACGAGTGCGCTCGTTTCAGTTTTCATGAATGAAACAGTTCAAAACTCAATGTAATCAAAATCTATTCCTCATAGAAACCCAAAGAAAAATCCAGCAGCCAGGAAAAGAAAATAAGTGGTTCACAGCCTTAACAAAAACCTCATGAAGTTCTGGCGTGCAACGCATACGTCCCTTAATTAGCTGCTGCATTATTAAGGATATTGTCCTCACAGGTGGTAGCAATTCCACACAAGGAGAAGGCTACTGCAGAACAAGGGGTTTTTGAATATGTGATTGCATAGTTGGTTGCGGGACCTGAAACAATATACAATATCTCCTCATAAAACATGGGTCTTGTCATGGTGTTTACTACAATTAGAAATAAAGATGAAAAGAATGATAGGAAAATGATAATATTAAAAGACAAGAGAAACACAACGTTTATCGAAAATAAATCAATTTAGAGGGCATAAAAAGTAGAAAACATGGAACAAAATTTAACCTTTGAAGCTGAGTTGAAACTTGGATCAAGGAGATGATCGTCCACGTCAGAAGACAGTAGACTTTCTTTGTGAATCTTGTCAGATGCTACAACGCTACCATCCTCCTCCATTTGATTGCTTTTCAAAACAGCTCTTTACTGGTTAAAGACAAACAATTAATCTCCCGGAGTCAACTCATTCAGCATCTCATCTTCTAAGTTGTTGGTATAGATTAGAGCATTTGGAAAGAGAGCACGGTGATAGTTGAGTCTATCGTGTCCCACTTTTAAAGTTGGGTGAGATATCACACTGTTCGAGGAACCCTAGATGTTGTCCGTTTGATAAAACCACCGATGTCTTTCATAACGGTTAGCTTATGCTACTAAAGATATATGCAAAAGAGAGAGACTCATAAGTAGGAAAAGATGAATAGGGATCATGAGGAATAATCACGAAATTGACACACCTCAATAAAGTCACGCGAGAGACTAACCAAGCATAGAAGAAAAGCGTGATAACTCTGCAATCTCCATCGCGTCTTAGACCGACACGGATGGTGTCTCTGACCTTCAAAACATATTTTATTTCAAACACAAACCAAGAATAGTAACAATAAGTTGATTGGAAGGATTCAAAATCTTACGTTAGTGGTCAACTATTTTTTCTTAAATGTAACAGCCATCAAGAAAAGCTTATTTAATCGAGATGAACGGAAACAAAAAAATTCTCAGCGTCTCCAGGCTTTCTTACTTCCCCATTGAAGTTAGCTCTTCAAATTTTCCATGTTATAAACAAAATTTGTGTTATATGTATCTAATCTGAGTCAAACTCATTCATCATATATGAAGAATGGTGACCTTTATGTTGGAAATATCCTAAGTGTTTGAGAGACTCCGAATGGAGTAGAAGGTCTCAGGAAGGACATCAGAGATATCAACACGTGGCGAGCTCTTGTCCACGCATTCATAATCCGAAGCTTCTCGAACGAAGCTTATATGTTTTACGATTCTCTGAGATGTTTGTTATCTTCTTCTTCTTCGTTTTCTTTTCTTCTTGATTCAAGTCTGTAATCTAGAGAGAGAGAGAGAGAGAGGTTGTTGAGAGTTCTTGTAACAGAGGAAGAAACTTAATCATTCTAGTGGATTCCGGAGATGATCTCCGGCGAGACGTAGGTTCCCACATCGGGATCCGAACTCGTTAAACTTCGCTGTGTTCTTGCTTGTTTAGTTTCGTGAGTTTCAGTTCATTGAGAGTAAGAGAGAGAGCGATCGAGCTTAGATCGCACAAATTGGTATCAGAGCCGTGAAGGTTCAGCTCCAATCAACGGGATGACAGGCTCCAAGCACAAGGTAGCTCTGTTCGATGGATCGGGAGATTTCTCTTTATGGAAGACGAGGATGTATGCTTACTTAAGTATACAAGGTCTTAAAGATGTACTGGTGGAAAAGACGGCAGCTCCGCCGTTGACGAAGGAGGAGGAAGATCGATGTGAGAAAGCGAAAATGATGATTTATCTCAATGTTGCAGATCCGGTTTTGAGGAAAATAAATCATAGCTCGACCGCCGCAGAGGCTTGGGATACGTTGGAGAGATTGTTTATGGTAAAGACTTTACCTAACAGGGTTTATCTACAGCTCAAGGTCTATAATTTCCGTATGCAAGATTCTAAGTCTATTGATGAAAACATTGATGAGTTCTTGAAGTTGATTGCGGATTTGAGTAATCTCAGCATTGAGGTTCCGGATGAGGTACAAGCGGTATTATTGCTTAGTGCGTTACCACCGAGGTACAAGATGTTGAAAGAAACATTGAAATACAGTAGAGAAAAGATTAAGTTCGATGAGGTTGCTAGTGCCGCAAGGTCCAAAGAGTTGGATTTCAGAGATAGCTCAGGAAACAAGTCAAATGGAGAAGGTTTGTTTGTCAGAGGCAGATCAGAGACAAGAGGGAATCAGTCTGGTAAAGGAAAGAACAAAGCCAGATCAAAGTCCAAAGATGTGAAGAAGATTTGTTGGATATGTGGCAAAGAAGGACACTATAAGAAGCAGTGTTATAAGTGGCTTGAGAAGAACAAACACAAGATTCAGTCTCAAGAGAAAGGTGAAGCAGCTATGGTCAAAGATGATGCACAGGATCTTTTTGGACTCATTGCTGCTGAGGTCAATCTAACAGAAGACAATTATGATAAGAACGAGTGGATTATGGATACGGGATGTTCGTTTCATATGACACCAAGAAAAGACTGTTTTCTAGAGTTCAAGGAGATCAATACAGGAAAAGTGAGGATGGCAAACAATTCATTCTCAGAGGTTAGAGGGATTGGTAGTGTCAGATTTGCTAATCCAGATGGCACAACATTCTTGTTAAAGGATGTCAGATACATGCCAGGGCTTTCAAGGAATTTGATCTCAATGGGTACTCTTGAGTCAAAAGGCTGTGAGTTTAAAGGTGGGGATGGAGTCCTAAAGGTAGTAAAAGGATGCACTGTCTATATGAAAGGTATAAGGAGAGCATCATTGTACATTCTGCAAGCTGAGGCAAAGATACAAGAGGCTCTTAGTGTTACAAGTCAAAAGGTCTCTCAAGGCAAGGATCAGACGTTGACTTGGCATAGTAGGCTTGGCCATATTGGTCAGAAAGGTTTGGAAGTTTTATCAAAGAAAGGTTGTTTTGGGAATGATCAGGTCACAGAGGTAAAGTTTTGTGAAGATTGTGTTATAGGAAAGTCACACAAGGTCAGTTTCGGCACAGCTCAACACGTCACTAAAGACAAGCTCGACTATGTTCACTCAGATTTATGGGGTTCACCGAATGTTCCTCTAAGTTTAGGAAGGTGCCAATACTTCATTTCTTTTACAGATGATTGGTCCAGGAAGGTTTGGATATATTTTCTGAGAACAAAGGATGAAGCCTTTGATGCATTTGTTGAGTGGAAGAAAATGGTTGAAACTCAAAGTGAGAGGAAGTTGAAGAAGCTAAGAACTGATAATGGGTTAGAGTTTTGCAATAAGAGGTTTGATGATTTCTGTAAGGATGAGGGTGTAGTTAGGCACAAGACTTGTACCTATACTCCTCAACAGAATGGGGTGGCTAAAAGGTTGAATAGAACCATAATGAACAAGGTTCGAAGCATGCTCAGTGAGAGTGGTCTTGGCCAAAGATTCTGGGCAGAAGCAGCCTCAACTTCTGTGCATCTGATCAATAGGTCTCCTTCATCAGCTATTGAGTTTGATATCCCAGAAGAAAGATGGACATCTGGAGTTCCAAACTTATCAGGCTTAAGGAGGTTTGGTTGTGTGGCTTATGTGCATTCAAGTGAAGGGAAGCTGAATCCGAGAGCAAAACAAGGAGTTTTCACGGGATACCCTGAAGGAGTAAAAGGATTTCGAGTTTGGTTACTGGAGGACAAGAGGTGTATTATCAGCAGGAATGTGGTGTTTCGAGAAGATGTCATGTACAAGAACATCAAGCATCAGTCTTCAGAAGGTATACCTAACTCTAGTGAATTAATTTCTACTAATAAAAGTTTTAGTTTTGAGCTTACAGGTAATAACAAAGTAAAAGAAACTAGCGATCAAGGTGGAGCTATGGGGGATTCAATAGTTCATAGCAATGAGGTGGCAGGAGTCTCATCAGAACCGAATGAGCAAAGCTCACCAGAGTATCAGATTGCTAGAGATCGTCCAAGGAGAAAGATTGTTTTACCGGCTAAGCTTCAAGAGTTTATAACAGATGAGGAAGAGCTAGAAGAAATAGCTGGTTATGCTTATTTGATTACTGAAGATGGTGGCAAGCCAGAGCCTTCAAGTTATCAAGAAGCTCTAGAGGATCCAGATAGTGATCAATGGTTATTGGCCTCGGATGAAGAAATGGAGTCATTAATGAAGAACAAGACGTGGATTCTGGTTGATAGGGTCGACACTCAGAAGCCTATAGGATGCAAATGGGTGTTCAAGAGGAAGCCTGGGATTTCCGGGGTAGAGGCTCCAAGGTTCAAAGCTAGGCTTGTTGCAAAGGGTTACTCACAAAAGGAGGGGATATATTATCAAGAGATTTTTTCACCTGTGGTAAAACATGTGTCAATCAGGATTCTTTTGAGTGCAGTGGTTCATTTTGACATGGAGTTGCAGCAAATGGATGTGAAGACGGCTTTTCTTCACGGCTATTTAGAAGAGACTATCTACATGGATCAACCAGAAGGGTATATTGATAAAGATCATCCGGATAAGGTGTGTTTATTGAAGAGGTCGTTGTATGGTCTGAAGCAGTCTCCTAGACAGTGGAATAATCGATTTTATGAGTTCATGGAGACAAATGGTTATGAAAGAAGCCAATTGGACAGTTGTGTGTATTTCAGGAAGACACACATTGGAGATTACATCTATCTACTTCTGTATGTGGATGATATTCTGATTGCTTCTAAGAACAAGGAGCAGGTATGTGAACTGAAGATACTGTTGAATTCTGAGTTTGATATGAAGGATCTTGGAGAAGCCAAGAAGATTCTTGGTATGGAGATTACAAGAGACAGAACTAAAGGTATCCCTACTATTTCTCAAGAGGGTTACTTATTAAAAGTTCTAGGGAATTTTCAGATGGATCAGTGTAAATCAGTGGCTACACCTATGGGGATACATTTCAAGCTTAAGTCGGCCACTGATGAGGAAGTAAGAATACAGAGTGAGTCTATGAGGGGTGTTCCTTATCAGAGTGCTGCTGGGAGTCTTATGTATGCTATGATAGGAACACGTCCGGACTTGGCGTATGCAGTAGGGTTGGTTTGCAGGTTTATGAGTAAACCGCTTAAGGAACATTGGCAAGCTTTGAAATGGATTCTGAGATATGTTAAGGGTTCATTGGATAAAAAGCTTTGCTACAGCAATGAAGGAGAGTTCATAGTTAGAGGTTACTGTGATTCTGATCATGGAGCTGATTTAGATAAGAGAAGGTCTATTTCTGGCATGGTCTTTACAGTTGGAGGTAATGCAGTGAGTTGGAAGTCGAATCTACAGAAAGTTGTGGCTTTATCCACAACTGAAGCTGAGTATATTTCTTTGACAGAAGCTTCTAAGGAAGCTGTGTAGATTCAGAGTTTCATGAATGAGTTAGGCTTTAAGCAGGAAGCAGTTGAAATCCATTGTGATTCACAAAGTGCCATAGCTTTGGCTAAGAATGCTGTTTTTCATGAAAGGACAAAGCATGTAGCTTTGAAGTATCACTTTATCAGAGATTTGATAAGTGATGGTTATGTTCAGGTTATGAAGATAGCTACTGCCTATAATCCAGCAGACATTTTTACAAAAGTCCTACCAGTAGGCAAGTTTCAAGAAGCCTTGAGTTTACTCAGGGTTACAAAAGGTCATTGAGGAGCTTTGGCTCCAAATGAAAAAGCTGAGTGGGTTTACTCAGGAGATAAGAAGCTGAGTGAGGTGTTACTCAGGAGATTTGAACCTGAATGAGTTTATTCAGAAGTGTGTTCAGGTTTGTTCACATCCGGAGATGGAATCCAAGTTTAAGCTAGAATGGTGCATAAAGGTCAAGGTGGAGATTTGAAGAATGGTGACCTTTATGTTGGAAATATCCTAAGTGTTTGAGAGACTCCGAATGGAGTAGAAGGTCTCAGGAAGGACATCAGAGATATCAACACGTGGCGAGCTCTTGTCCACGCATTCATAATCCGAAGCTTCTCGAACGAAGCTTATATGTTTTACGATTCTCTGAGATGTTTGTTATCTTCTTCTTCTTCGTTTTCTTTTCTTCTTGATTCAAGTCTGTAATCTAGAGAGAGAGAGAGAGAGAGAGGTTGTTGAGAGTTCTTATAACAGAGGAAGAAACTTAATCATTCTAGTGGATTCCGGAGATGATCTCCGGCGAGACGTAGGTTCCCACATCGGGATCCGAACTCGTTAAACTTCGCTGTGTTCTTGCTTGTTTAGTTTCGTGAGTTTCAGTTCATTGAGAGTAAGAGAGAGAGCGATCGAGCTTAGATCGCACAATATAAAAGTTATCATCAAATCAATATTATTTAGTCTCAAATGGAAACGTGGAATAAATTTTTTCTCCAACAAACTAAAGCATACAAAATCATTATGAAAAGATATCAAGGTTAGATGATAGCTTACCTCCTCAGAAGATGAAATCAAATTTTCTGTTTCAACAACCCGCTGTTTAGTGACGAACACATTGGAACCCTAACACAGTTCATATATTCATAACAAAACAGAAATCGGCCAGTAAACGATAGAAAGTTACATGTGGATGGGTTGAAACATGATTCAAATTTACATGCATCTATTGACATTGCTGCTTCCAAAATCCAACCTGCGAGTAAACACCACTAATATTAATATCTCTATGAAAAACTTTTCTTGCCAAATTGATATATCATGGTTTTTGTGGGTTTTAACCATGATATAAGAGTCTTTAATCGTGTCTTTTTGGTGTTTTTAGAGTCTATTAGAGTCTTTTGTCTTCAGGTATGCATTTAGGACTAATGTGAAGAATATGGAAGATTTTGGAGCAAAGACCAAGAAGTTGCGTAGAAGGATCATCTTTTGAGGCAATGCATGACTTGGTGTCGATCGACACCAGCCATGCGTGTCGATCGACACCACAGGCGGTCAACTTCGGAGATTTTGGAAGATTTACAATTTTGCCCAGAAGTTTCCATTATTTCAACATTAGTTTATGTACGAGTTTTTAGCTATATATTGTGTTTTAGATCAGGGTTTTAGGGATTATCAAGCAGCAGACTCTCTCTCTATCTCAATCTTGTATCATCTTTCTCTAATCTCTGATACTCTTTGTTCTCTACTTTTATTTTCTATTATACAGTGATTTCTATTCATATCATGATGATTGTTTCTTTCACCATGTCTGAGTAGTTCCCTTGTTAGGCTATGGGTTTTCAAAGGTTTCTGAAGAATTGTTGAACCAGTGATTTATTAGGGTTAATTGATAGAGTTCTTCATCTAGGATTGAACTTATTGCTTATTCTAGATTCGCGACCTAGAATCTGATTTAGGGTTATTAATTGACATGAAAGTGTAATTGATTGCCAGATCTATCTTAGGTGAGCAAAATACCTATCTGCAAAGGAATTTGATTTAGGGATTTTGTGAACAAATTGAACCTGATCATTACTGCTTGTCTGGATCTTAGAATTAGCAAAGGAATTTGGAATTCTAAATTCAGGGATAGATAGTTTACGCAGCGGAAGCTGGTAGGTTTTACAATTGTGTTTGAGTTCTAGAACGGTTCTTAATTATAATCCTGATAATTCAACTTATTCACAGTTCTGAAGATTCCTGAGATTTCCCTATGCCTAGCGCTTTTCTCCATTGATTTACACTTTGTTTAATTACTCGCATTGCAATTTCATTACATTATACTTTATTTAGCATAATACTTTTACTGGGATTTATTGGGTATTTCATAGTCCTTGTGGATTCGATCCCTAAGTACTACAGTGATCTCTTAATTTGAGAGAGTAGCTCAGGGTAAATTTGAGCATATCAAATTTTGGCGCCGTTGCCGGGGATTTTTGAATTTACCATTAGATTTAAGTTTAAGTTTTTGTCTAAATTTTCTTTTATTTTGTTACTGATCTCGTTCTTTCTTTCTTTCTTGTGTGTTTCAGGTGCATGCCAAATCGCAAAACTCGGAGCAACAAGAATCTTGAGCTAGTAACCCTTTCAAATCAAGAGCTAGCTAAGTTAGAACGAAGAACCCGGAAAGCAAAGAATTCAGAAGCGATGTTGCGTACTATCATCATGGCTGATGAACATGGAGTTCTCCGGGACAGGGATGGTCATGCATACAATGCAGAGGGCCAAAGGATCGATGACGACGGCCAATTCATTTTTGAGGCTGAAGTACACGCCCAGGGTGCTGGTGTCGACCGACACGCACCACCTGGTGTCGATCGACACCTACCAGCGGCTGGTGGTGTTTTGGTTGGACAAGGTGCACCTGGTGCCTTAGGTCCACGCGCAATGACATTGGGGGATTACAACCGGCCAGAGCAGTTCTATGCCAACCGGTCTGCCATCCGCCCGCCTCCGTTTCAAAGGAATGACTTTGAACTCAAACCTGCATACTACAGGCTTGTAGGTCAGAACCCTTTCCACGGGCTATCACATGAGCACCCTATGGATCACATTGAGCGGTTTGAGGATCTAGTCACTAGCATCAAGGCCAACGGGGTGTCCAACGACTATCTGTTCTGCAAGCTCTTCCCATACTCTCTTGCTGGGGAAGCAGCTTATTGGCTTAAGCAGTTGAAGCCGGGATCACTGACCACTTGGGAGGACACTAAAAATGCTTTCCTGAACAACTTTTATGATGATGCACGGTCTGAAGAGCTGAGGACGAAGATTTCAGCCTTCTCTCAAGGACCTACTGAGGCATTTAAGGCCGCTTGGGCAAGGTTCAGGGCTTATCAGAGAGATTGTCCACACCACGGGTTCAGTGAGGTTCAGTTGCTTGGGATTTTCTTCAGGGGTATCGATTGGAGGTATTAGATGGCTCTGGACGCTGCAAGTAATGGCAACTTCAATACCAGATATCCTGAGGATGCTGTGGTACTAATAGAGAATTTGGCTTCAAGAAACAGCACTAAGAATGCTGATTTTGAGAGAAAGAAGCAAGCTGGGAACTTCGATGGAAGTCAGATAGCTGAGGTGAAGGCGAAACTTGATACGGTTCACAACCTTCTAATAAACAAGAAGCAGGTCCAGTTTGCTGCTGAGGTTGAGACCTATGAGCCAGTTGATGCGCATGAGGAGCAGGATGTTAATTATGTCGGTGGCACAGGCTTTCAGCGTTTCGGTAACTCACAAGGAAACCGCGGCTACAATGGGGGCAGTCCGCGAGGCAACTATCAAGGGAATCAGTCCTCCTCTAATTTCACTCAGCAGCCTCAGTATCAGAAGCCCTATCAGAGCAACAACAACTTCAATCAGAGGAACTATGGTTCATCTTCATATCAGAGCGTTCCACCACCTACTACAGAGAGCAAGATGGAATCGATGCTTGAACAGATTCTAGAAGGTCAACAGAAGATCACCGTGGAATTCAATGGAAAGCTAGACTCACTGTATCAGGATTTGAATGGGAAGTTTGAGCAGCTGAACACTCATGTCAAGAGGTTAGACACTCAGGTTGCTCAGACAGCTGGAGCTATTAAGAGACAGGACGGTTTTCTTCCTGGGAAGACGGACACTAATCCGAGGCATCCAGTGAATGCCATCTCATTGAGGAGTGGGAAGAAAGTTGAGCCTGTGATCAGGAGTACTCTGACACCTGAAGAGAAGATAGACTTAGAAGAGGTCGAAGACGAAGATGTTGTTCTTCCGGAGCTAGTGTCGATCGACACCAACACTATGTGTCGATCGACACCAGTTGATTCAGAAGGGATTGACAAGGACAAAGCTGTGTCGATCACTACCAAGGACACGACACCGGATGTTAGTGTCGACCGACACCACCTGGGTGTCGATCGACACCCTTCACAGACAGACAAGGCTTCTTCATCATCTGCTAAGCCGATCACCGAATCACCATACAAACCAAGGATCCCGTATCCTCGAAACCCCAGAAAGTCTAAGCAAGAGATTGACGATGCCAGGTGTAAGGCTATGATGGACAAGCTCATTGTTGAATTACCGTTGATTGATGCCATCAGGACATCCCCCATAATTAGACGGTACGTCAAACGCATGGTCACTAAGGATTTGAATGTTGAACAGGGTGCGATGATGATTTCCGCACAAGTTAGTGCCGTGATTCAGAACAAGATTCCAGAGAAGCTTCCAGACCCAGGTAGTTTCGTTCTTGACTGCACCATCTTTGCAGAGAAGTTCGAACGGTCTTTATGTGATCTTGGTTCTAGTGTGAATTTGATGCCCAGATCAGTTGCTGTGAATCTTGGTATGACAGACTTTCAGCCGACAAGGATTACTCTCATCCTTGCTGATCGTTCCGTTCGTCTTCCAGACGGTATCCTTGAGGATGTTCCTATCAAGATAGGAGGTTGCTTGATTCCTACGGACTTCGTTGTGTTGACATATGAGGAAGAGCCTAAGGACCCGTTGATATTGGGATGGCCATTCTTGGCTACAGCTGGTGCCATGATTGATGTCAGAAGGGGACGCATTGGTCTGAATGTAGGCGATTTAGTTATGAACTTTGAGATGGATAAGCTTGTAAAGCGGCCTACGATCGACGGTCAGACCTTCTGCGTCGAGACTCTCACGGATCTTGTTGAGGAGAGTTTCAAAGAGTTGCATTGTGAGGACCCTCTGGAACGTGCTTTGATTGCTTCAGTGGATGAGGTTGAGCATTTAGATGATATTGCTGCTGGGTATGTCAAGCTAATGGATGCAACCAAGGAAGTGATGCAGGTAATGGGTGTCGATCGACACCCATCACTGGTGTCGATCGACACCAGTGTCCGGACAGACAAAAAAGCAGATGATTGGAGCTTTGAGCAAGCTCCAAAGATAGAGCTTAAGCAACTCCCTGCGGGGCTCAGGTACGCATTCCTTGGTGAACATAATTCATATCCTGTTATTGTTAATGCGTCCTTGAACAACGCAGAGCTCACCCTATTGCTAAGTAAGCTGCGCAAGTTTCGCAAGGCTCTTGGCTATTCTCTTGATGACATTTCAGGTATCTCTCCAGATCTGTGCATGCATAGGATACATCTTGAGGATGAGACTAAGTCATCAATTGAACATCAGAGACGGCTGAATCCAAACCTGAAGGATGTGGTTAAGAAAGAGATCATGAAGCTGTTGGATGCAGGGATCATCTATCCAATTTCCGACAGTGGTTGGGTCAGTCCAGTGCATGTTGTGCCTAAGAAAGGAGGAGTCACAGTGGTACAGAATGAGAAGAATGAGCTGATACCGACTAGGACTGTGACAGGGCACAGAATGTGCATTGATTACAGGAAGCTGAACGCCGCTACAAGAAAGGATCATTTTCCTTTGCCCTTCATTGATCAGATGCTTGAGCGGTTAGCTAATCACCCTTATTACTGTTTCCTTGACGGTTATTCAGGGTTCTTTCAGATTCCTATTCACCCAGATGACCAGGAGAAGACCACGTTTACATGTCCCTATGGCACTTTCGCATACCGCAGAATGCCCTTTGGACTATGTAACGCTCCTGCTACGTTTCAGAGGTGTATGATGTCTATCTTCACAGACATGATTGAGGACAGTATGGAGGTATTTATGGATGATTTTTCAGTTTATGGGTCCTCTTTCAAGGATTGTTTGGATAATCTATGCAGAGTGCTAGCTAGATGTGAAGAGACGCACTTGGTTCTGAATTGGGAGAAATGCCACTTTATGGTCAGAGACGGCATTGTTCTTGGACATAGGGTATCAGAGGCTGGTATTGAGGTTGATAGAGCTAAGATTGAGGTGATGACTAATCTGCAGCCTCCTTCTAATGTCAAGACATTGAGAAGCTTTCTTGGACACGCTGGATTCTATAGACCTTTCATCAAGGATTTCAGCAAGATAGCACGTCCACTCACCGCTTTGCTCTGTAAGGATGTAACATTTGAGTTTGATGCTGATTGTTTTGATGCCTTTCAACAGCTCAAGCGTGCATTAGTGAGTGCTCCAATTATTCAACCGCCGGATTGGGATTTGTCTTTTGAGGTAATGTGTGATGCCAGCGACTTTGCAGTTGGGGCTGTGCTGGGACAAAGGAAAGACAAGAAGCTTCATGCCATATACTATGCCAGCCGTACATTGGATGATGCGCAGAAGAACTACGCCACTACGGAGAAAGAACTGCTTGCTGTTGTGTTTGCTTTTGAGAAGTTCAGGCAGTATCTTGTTGGCTCTAAGGTAGTAGTGCACACTGATCATTCTGCACTCAAGTACCTGATGCAGAAGAAGGATTCTAAGCCTAGACTGTTAAGATGGATTCTATTACTCCAGGAGTTCGACATCGAAGTCAAGGATAAGAAAGGTACTGAAAATGGAGTTGCTGATCATCTTTCACGGATTAGGATTGAGGACGACATCCCTATTGATAATTCTCTGCCAGAAGAGAATGTGCACTTATTGGAAACGGGATGGCGTGATTTTTCTTGCGGTGATCTGCAGTATTCTCGGACAACAGGTCCGAGTGTCGATCGACACCACGCCTTTGTGTCGATCGACACCCACGTTCCAGACAGCTCTGATTTGGCAGATAACCACTCAATAGCTGTTGTTGAGGGTCAAGTTCGACCATATGGTGCTGTTGTCTTGCTCAGTCCTGAGGGCAATGAATTTACAGTCAACGGTCAGAGGGTCAAACATTATTGGGCACATGCCAAGATCCCGGACGGACACATATTGCGTTTGGATGATACACCCTCTGCCTAAACCGTCACAAAGTCAAGCTAATGACTTTAAACAAGCGCTTGGTAGGAGGCAACCCACTGGTAAGTTGTGAATATATTTTATTTATTTGATTTTTAATTATTTAGGTTTTTCTATATTTTTCAGTCTAACTTTGACTAACTTTTATTTTTGGTTTTCTTTTATTCATATCAAAAAAAAAAAAAAAAAAAAAGTTTTGCGATGGTGTCGACCCTTGTTGCTGGTGTCGATCGACACCACTCGTCGGTGTCGACCGACACCCATGCCACGGATTCAGGTTTTGTGTTCTAATATTTTGACCAGTTTTATTTCCTTTTCACCAACTCCTTGCTTGATAACACTGGGGACAGTGTTGTTTAAGTCTGGGGGAGGTAGTTACTAACATCATTCTTTTTATTTTCTTAGAGTCAGTCCAATTTTTGTTTTATTGAGTCAAAATTTAGTTTGGAAACTATAATTTTTCGAGGAAATCACCACATTTGCAGGAACTTGAGTGACCATTGATTCAAGCTTGACATGTGTCTGAGACTAATGAAAAACCCCAAGGCTGATCAACCTACCAATGTTACCCATGTTCACCTGAGCTTTCAAAGATCCATCACCGACTTCGCCCATTAACCTGACTTTATTTTGCTTGTCCAGGGGCTTGATATACATTGGATCGGATTCTCCTTTCAGTCCTGAAAGACTTGTCTGTGTGAGTATGGTTCCCCTCTCTCTTCCCTTCATAAAAGAAAAAAAAAAAATATATATATATATACTAAGCAGTAAGCAGTAAAAGATGAAATGATTTTCTTTTGAGTAGAGAGGTAGGAAAATTTCCAGTGACCTCATTATTCTACTTTGAAAGGAATGATCACACAAAGGTTGGAAGCGAGGTTAGGAAAATTTCCCATGATACCATTATTTGCCTACACCTTTGATATAATTAACTGCAGAAGTGAGAAAAGGGAGAGGAAAGGAACCAGAAGTAAAGACGGTCTGCGTGTTCAGGAAAACTGATTGAGAAAGAGTTCATGTGTCCTCTGATTGATACTCCCTAGATGAGTCTTCACCTTAGTTCACAGAAGTCAGTATGGTGAATTTGGATTGTTTATTTGAATTGTGGAGTTGTTTGGGACAGTTGCTAAGTCTGGGGGAAGTACATGGTGGTCTGGACCTTGTCAGGTAAGAATTTCCAGTGGCTTTACTATGGTGAATGTGAGTCTGGTGTTCTTATGACAAAATGAGTTTCCTGTGTTTTCAAACTTCTTTCACAGGCTGAGTTTCTGTTTTGCTTGAGGGCAAGCAAAAGCTAAGTCTGGGAGAGTTGATATATCATGGTTTTTATGGGTTTTAACCATGATATAAGAGTCTTTAATCGTGTTTTTTTGGTGTTTTTAGAGTCTATTAGAGTCTTTTGTCTTCAGGTATGCATTTAGGACTAATGTGAAGAATATAGAAGATTTTGGAGCAAAGACCAAGAAGTTGCGTAGAAGGATCATCTTTTGAGGCGATGCATGACTTGGTGTCGATCGACACCAGCCATGCGTGTCGATCGACACTACAGGCGGTCAACTTCGGAGATTTTGGAAGATTTACAATTTTGCCCAGAAGTTTTCATTATTTCAACATTAGTTCCTGTACGAGTTTTTAGCTATATATTGTGTTTTAGATCAGGGTTTTAGGGATTATCAAGCAGCAGACTCTCTCTCTCTATCTCAAGCTTGTATCATCTTTCTCTAATCTCTGATACTCTTTGTTCTCTACTTTTATTTTCTATTATACAGTGATTTCTATTCATATCATGATGATTGTTTCTTTCACCATGTCTGGTAGTTCCCTTGTTAGGCTATGGGTTTTCAAAGGTTTCTGAAGAATTGTTGAACCAGTGATTTATTAGGGTTAATTGATAGAGTTCTTCATCTAGGATTGAACTTATTGCTTATTCTAGATTCGCGACCTAGAATCTGATTTAGGGTTATTAATTGACATGAAAGTGTAATTGATTGCCAGATCTATCTTAGGTGAGCAAAATACCTATCTGCAAAGGAATTTGATTTAGGGATTTTGTGAACAAATTGAACCTGATCATTACTGCTTGTCTGGATCTTAGAATTAGCAAAGGAATTTGGAATTCTAAATTCAGGGATAGATAGTTTACGCAGCGGAAGCTGGTAGGTTTTACAATTGTGTTTGAGTTCTAGAACGGTTCTTAATTATAATCCTGATAATTCAACTTATTCACAGTTCTGAAGATTCCTGAGATTTCCCTATGCCTAGCGCTTTTCTCCATTGATTTACACTTTGTTTAATTACTCGCATTGCAATTTCATTATATTATACTTTATTTAGCATAATACTTTTACTGGGATTTATTGGGTATTTCATAGTCCTTGTGGATTCGATCCCTAAGTACTACAGTGATCTCTTAATTTGAGAGAGTAGCTCAGGGTAAATTTGAGCATATCACAAATATTAAAAAAAACGCAAAACAAATATGCGAGAATAAAACCCTAATCAAAATATTTATATATATAGGGAACAAGAGATACTATAAGATATTAGGGTTTGTTTATTCTTTTGTAATATAACATAAATGGGCTAGGTTGAATAAAATTTTTGGATTTACTAATTGTTAACATATATGGGCACGTTAAAAAAAATCTAATAGAAATATGTAAACGCAAAAATCAAACCCAAAACGTAAGGAATATTCTTTATAATAGTGATGGCCCAAATCGAACTATATCTAATAAAAATAAACGATGGGCCGAATTCACAATCTATAGTGTTAGGTCCGATTAAAACAGGTCCGGATTTTTATCCGAATCTAATGAAGATTTATTCTGTAGTGAATAATTATGAGCCGTTAGTATTAGGGTCGACTAAATAGGGCCAATTTGTTTTTAATTTTTGGATAGATTTTTAATTTTCAGATAGATTATATAGATTCAGGAGAATATTTTTTTTAAAGTTAGATTCTGTTCACACTCAGGGGCAAAACTATAATTGCAACCCCCAACTATAGCTTCTCAATAAATCCATTTAATTCATCAAACAAAGATAATTTGATAACCATGTACATATATCGTGCAAAATCAAGTTATACATGAGAAAATATAAGCATTAGAGAACCAGTGCCAATACAGTGCTAAATCATTATAAACGATAATTGTTCTCAGTAAAAATTTGTGTGAAATTAATTCCGTGCAAAATCCTTATGAAATCATATTTTGCAAAATTAGATTAAAATAACTCTGTGCAAAATACGTGCCAAATATGATTCTATTCATTAATAGAAAACAATGTAGATTTATCATAGTTTATCGTAATTTTAAACTAACATGCCGATTTATTGAGATGCATCACAAAGGATAAATTATGATAAAAGCCTGTGGCTAGAAATACTTATCTCGACAATAACGGAGATCGGAAACACCATTGACGAAAAACATGGAACAATATATAATGAAGCAACAAGCAATAACAAATAGATCTCCTTGTGTAATGATAATTAACCAAATGGATCGAAGCATAAAGCATGATGACTTGTATTCATATTTGATACTATCATAATATGGTAAAAGCTGTATAATATATAATTATATGTTACTTATCTCGATGCCATTATTTTCTCTTGATGGAAAGGGTTAAGATCACGGTCGGAGACATCGTCGTCGGAGAACGGAGACAGCATCACATAGACTCGGTTTAGATTTTTTTTTTTTTTTTTTTTTTTTTTTTTGCTTATTCTCCTATATTAAACCTTTTATACTAAGAAACAATTAGTCTATCATTATATACGATTTAATAAAAAGATTTCATGATCTATTAAATCAGTTGTAACCAACAACGAATCTTAAAACTACATATCACAAACGTAATACCAAACCAACGAACACTAAACATGAATGAGTAAAGTATGAATCAGTCATAAATTAATATATAATAAAGCATGTGTCGATCAACATGAGAGTTTAGAAACCTCCATTAATTTCTTTTCAAGTCCATCTACTAAATCACATAAGTCAAAGATGGAACAGTAAAATAAATTATATCAAAGAGGCATACTACATACTAAATAGAACGTAAGGCATGTGACGATCACAATACTAAGATCTCCAATAACTTAATAAAATTTTCATAATAAATTATGAGATGGCGGATGGACTTAGCTGTTTGTACTTGTGTAAGAATCAATAATTAAATGGTATTCTAGCGAGAACAAACCGATCTCATGAAGCTATAACTGAATAAACAAATCAAACGATAGAAACATGATCTAATAAGCAAAATCGAACAAAGCGATTGACCATAAAGCATAGACGAATTGAAAAAAAAATGAAGTTACTTATCTCTTAGAATGGAACCATAGATTCTGAGAGATCAGGAATCTAAAACAGTGACGTCGACGAAGACTTTTAATGATCGATAATACTGTTTAAATATATATTTATAGGGAAAATCTAGGTCAAACCGAATTCGTGATGGGCTTAGAAAAAAATGTAACCCAAATTTTTATGAAGCCTAATAGGCCAAATTCGTTTTAATTTAAATCGTTCAGCCCAAATTAGAGAATTATGGAAAAATCGCAGAAAAATATTCTTTTTTTAAGTTAGATTCTGTTCACACTCAAGAGCAAAACTATAATTGTAACCCCCAACTATAGCCTCAGAGGCATCCGTTGCCTCAAAACTACATGTCAAATAATATATATATATAGATTGATAGATAGATGGTTTATAAATGTTATGGAAAATTAATGTGTGAATACATATAGTAATTTCTAATTTGATGAAGGGCCGAATAAGAAATTTTCTTTATAAATAGAGATGGTTATGGTCCCCAAAGCAACACTAACAAAACATACATAAAATTCTCTGTCTCCCTTAACCAAAGACCTAAGGTTATTCATAGGGTGTGCTTTGGAAGACCTAATCCCAAAATCCAACCTAAGCTATGGATTCATGAGATACCCTTCATTTTAATCCTTATGGTATCACTACATTGTCATGCAGTACCCGGTGGCCACGAACCAATCCGAGTATGGGTCAATCACCACATCGTCTTTCCTATGATCATGCATTAATACCACTATGCATATTCCTAGCCATGCATACGAGTGTTCTAGAATATAGCTCGTGAATTCCTTTATAAATTACAGTAATGCATGAACAAACCATTGAACCATCATCAAAAATCACACAATCAATTTTATAAAATCTACCAAGTATATTCAATGGCTTCTACACATCCTAACGGGTCAATAACGACATCCTAGAATTTATAAAACTAAAGTATGGAATTATTCTCCAAGTATAGCGTCATCAGTCAAGCCAATCCATTTAAAAAAACACAAAATAACCAAGCAACAATCACAAGCTTCATATAAGAAACTCAATTGAAGATTAAGGAAGTTTAGACATGTGCTACTACACATGCATTGGAACTCATTGTTTTTCTGTACGATCAGAGAGTTCGTTATGATCCTTCGGTACTCGGTAATTCCTTCTCCCTACGAGAGCTCTAGATCCCGGACAAGGAAACTAGTATATTATAGATCTAGTTCCTAGTTTAGAAACTAAGACATAAAACTTAAAGACTGAAATTAAGCTTACCGACCGATCGGATTCCTATTCGGTACGCGATACTCCTAGGCGGATCTTGCTTATCCTTGGCGGCGGACTACCAGACGACAGCTTTTCTAGTGACTAATGTTTATTTTGTCTAAGGCTATGGTGTGATTTTGAAAATGAACACTGGGGGAGGTTTATATAGAAATACTAAGCTGCATATAATTAGCCTAAACAATTTTGTATAGTGAGCCCAAAAGGGTGGCGACCCAGGAAAAACCCAATATAATTCAAAGATCAAGACGTTACAACATTTAAAATATAATCAAAATCGATACATTTATAGCAAATCATGGAATTTATTAGGAGCATTTCTGTGATGTATAAATATAGGATCCCTAGGCATTTGGAAGACGATTCTTTTTTTTTTTGATAATCCAGAGCAATATACACAAATTTTCTTGAGTATTTCTATCATCGATTAAAAGCAATACAATTAATTTTTACAAGTTTTATTTTATATTTTATATCTATATTTCGAGTGTTAGATCTAGTATTCATAGTTTCTAATTTTTGTTTGATTATAACTGTCGTGTCAATGAAGAGCTGGATTTTTGAAGCTCCTCAGGCCAAAATATTGTTTTGAAAGTTCAAATAGTCACGTACCACCTGAATCAATAGTGTGAGCGTTTGTAGATAATTAATAATAGCCGACAAAAAGAGAAACAAAAGAAGATAATAAAATAATATAATCCTTTACTTTTATATTAAATGTTATTTTAAAATTGAAAATTTGTTTTATTATAAATATTATTTTATCTTTCCAATGCAGATTTTTTTATAAAATTATCAGTTGTAGTGTTTTAATGTAATAATCAATAAAAAAAATTATATAGAGTATTAATTAAAGATAAAACATAAAGTTCATAATATTTTTTTACACACAAAGGAAAAAAAAACAGAAAATAATATAATTGTTTTTAATATGTATGAAAAAATTAAACGACGCTTAATATGAAAAAGTGAAAGTATATTATATTTTATATATATATATACACATATATAAACTTTGTATACATTCCAATCTGTTAATTATATTTGACTTTTAAATCTCATGTTTGACTTAGACTATCATTTTCTCCTATGTAATGTATCAAATACATCTTTGGATCAATACAACTTGTCATCATGGTTAAACCTTTAACCAAAAGAAAACATACATTATGGCTTTTTTTGACGGATTCCTTTTTTTTTTTTTTATGTATGCTGTATAAATTTCCCATACGTCAGAATAAAATATTTATATTTTATGTACGTACAAACCAAAAGAATTAAAAGTTATATAATTTCATTAAAAACATATAATATTATGTGTGTAAACAAATTACAATGTTTTCGACTTTCTGCGCGCGCCTACCAGACTTGGAATTTTCAAGTCATTTCAACTGACCTGTCATTACCAAATCTTAGCCGTTACTTAATCCTCTCAACTCATCTCAACCGTTGAATCTCCTTTTGTCCGACCCAAACGACCTGTCAACAAAAATCTACAAAAGGCCCATCTTCAAACCTTCCCGGAAAATCCCTAGAAACCTCCAATGAACCCATCCACGACCAAATCACTCTCTTTCTATTAAACTATATAAACATTTGATGTCTCATCTACCAACCAAAACAGATGAAGAAATGACAAGCTTAAGCACGAGCTTGCTCGGAATAAGACGAGCGTCAAGTAACAAGAATAAGGCAGAAGACAAGACTAAAAACGCAGCGTTTTGTAAGAAGCATCCAAAGCATAGACAATCACCTGGTGTATGTTCTCTTTGTCTTAACGAGAAGCTCTCTATATTCATCAAAGCTTCTTCTTCTTCAAGTCGACAAAGATCTCATCAAATCTTGAGTTCTTCCTCAACTTGTTCCTCTCTTTCTTCTTACGGCTCTTCATCTGTCTCTTCTTGTCCTTCTCCTCTTGTTGATCGTCGAAGGTTCTTGTTAATGTCCGGAGGTAGCGGTAGAGGAGGGAAAGGGACTTTGTGGATGACGAAAAGCCGATCCGTGGCTCATAAAGTGGATGATGAGAAAATAAAGAAGACGAGCAAAGTTGGTTTCTTTTTTGGTTTGGTAGATCTGAGTAGAAGAAGAGATAGTAAGAGAAGAGTGTTGTAGATTATCAGATTTGATTGTTTTTGGATTTATGTATTTTATGATGCGTTCATGATTCTTTCATTTTAGATTTATTGCTACGTATAGAATACTATACCAGTTTAGTACGTTTTGATCCTTCATCGTCGGTACGTAGAAGTGAGAAAGATTTTAAAATATTAACGAAGTTGTTGTATAGTCTATTTTTTGGTATTATTGTGATGGGTTGTGTTTGTAGTTTAGTGGTAATTTAAATTGTGTGCTAATCCAGATTTAATATGCATTGAAGATAATATTGTTTGCGGTAAATCAAGAGACTGGGGAAAATATTTTGTTGTTTGTTATTCATGTTCGCACATTTACTTCTTCTTTTATCTTTTTCTTCATAATTAAAGTTCGCATATTTACTTGAAAGCAAACTTAGACTTTTCTTTGATAAAATTAGGGAAAATATAAAATCTATATAACATAAGATTGTATTAAAAAAAAATTCTTCTCCAATATTAAAGTCAAAACATGCTGAGGTGCCAATATTTTCATCAGTTTTAGATGATTTTTCCTTTCTACTTATGTTAAAGATTTCTTATATTTCTCGTGCACTAAAAAATACATCGACCAACAGTTTGGTTCAAAATGTTAGAAAATAAAGAATGTGTATCTCTTACGTAGGAATTTATATTTTGAACTGATTTAGCCAATAAACTTATATATTCTAGTTGACCAAATAAAAAGAAAGACTCTTCTCCAGTTTGACTTAAGAAATCTTCTTCTAACCCAAAACATCACTCATATATTTGTAAATAACCATGTTTGGCCAGGATTAGAGATACATCCTTTTTTTAATTCTTTTGGAGTCACTTATATTATTTTAATTTTAAATAATGAGTATATCTTTATAACAACAATTTTTGTTTGTTAGAGTAAGAAATTGTTGTTTATAAACTATTTAATATTGTGAACAAAATAAAAACCCTATTTATGTAATACAAATTTACATAATTTTTAAGTAAGATTATTGAAAACTTTTAAATAACAAATATGCAAGCGGCACAGTTTATTGGATTCGAACAAGTAGTTCCCATTAGACCGACCTTGTAGACAACTCGTCGAAGAAAAAATAATTATCTTCCATATTTACACAAAATGTAAGTCCATGAATCTTGGAACTGTCGAAGAAAAAGATATGTCCCCCATTCATTACGTAATGTAAAATTTAGATAGCATCTTTGTCAATAAATGAAACTACTTTTATTTAGATGTTCATATGTACAAAAGGCTAACAAATATAGTAATGTTTATATTGGTCAAGCTTTACGCATGTGTGTTTTCGAGAAGGAGACTTGTCAAATGATCTTTTACACTTTTAAATATCGGAGCTCCCATATTTACCTGGAAATTCTCTATTACTTTTTTTCTTTTGAATGCCTTTTATAGTACGTTTTTTCCAAATAGTATATCTTACTTTTGAGTATCTTGCTTTTTTCCATCTGTTCATTTTTCAAAAATGAGCATCTCACTATAGAAACACAGAACAGCTTTAGTAACGATGGAATATCAAACGTTGTAAGACTTGTAAATTCGGTGTCTATTATATAGATATTTAGCCTGGAAAAGAAAAACGAAACTGTGATTATCGCTGATTAATAAACAAATCCTCCTTAGACTATTTGGGGCGCATTGGTATAAATCTGGGTACTTTTATTATGAAGGAATAAAAAAAATTAATGATGACTAAATCTAAAGTTATGTCTATCTAAGTAGCATGAAAACGGAAATGAGTATGCGGAAGCAAAATGTGTGGAAATGTAGAAACGATGTTTACAAAAAATTAGGAAATGGGTGCGTGTTAGAAAAGTAATATATATATATATATATATAATTAAAAATTAATTACATATATAATTAAAATATAGCAAACCAATAAAACCATATTAAAAAAATATTCGAAACATGAGATATTTGAAAAATATGAGAGATCTAAACTTCTAAATCTTTTAGGTTATGATTAATTTTTAGAAAAAATATGAGATATTTTATATTTACCAAGTTAGTTAGGATTTTTTTTTTCAAATTAAAGAAAATAATAATAGCATATATATCTCATGTTTCTAAATTATTTACTTAATAAGTTTTTCAAAAAAAAAGTTAAGTTTTCATTGCATTTCGGAAACATAAACAAACGTTTCCATTGTGTTTCCAAATTACAGATTTTATGAAACATGTTTCTATCATGTTTCCACTGCGTTTCCGAGAGTTTCTGTTTCCGAAACATTTCTGATACGGGAAAGGGACATCAGAGAGAGTTTACATGCTATCTAGATGCCTATCATATTTATATATTATCTTAAAAAAATGTAGAAAATTCAAAACAATCATACAATAATAAGTAGAAAAAAATTACCAACTAAGAATTTTTCTTTTTATAATTTAAATTACAAACAAATTATTTGGATATGTCGAGATAATAAAAGATATTCTTGTATCTTCGTATTATTAGCATATTTCCATATAATATGTTGTACTAGGGAATGTCCCATGCATTGCATGGGATTAAAATTAATATAATGAAATATGTAATATTTTATAACTAAATATATATTAAAATATGTTTAGTTACTTTTAATCTAAACTGATTATTTGAAATATTTTATATTACACAATTTAGTTATTTATAGTAAGTAATTTATATATTCTCAAAAACTAAATACTTGTTTTAAGGAAACCAACTTAAAAAAAATAAAGTAAACGATGTGATTAAATTGTGTAGATTTTTCTTTTGTAGTTAAATAGTTCATCTCTAAATTTTAATTTTAATTTAATTGTTTATCATAAAGTAATTTGACCCAAAAAATGATGAAAATAAAAAGTTTCACCAATGAATTAAAAAAATATGTTTTCAGAACTACATAATCACTTATATGAAGAATTAATAGTTTTAGTGTAGTCAAAGAAATGTAAAAAATTTCAATTATATAGAAGTAGATTTAGTTTTTTTTAATTTTAATTTTATTTATTTTAAATATGTGTACTTAATGAACATCGAATAGATGTCTGAATTAATTCAATGGTAGATTTCATTGGGTAGCTAATATACTAACATCAAACAGTGATGTCAATGA
Source organism: Barbarea vulgaris (assembly GCA_963667165.1). Classification (NCBI taxonomy): domain Eukaryota; kingdom Viridiplantae; phylum Streptophyta; class Magnoliopsida; order Brassicales; family Brassicaceae; genus Barbarea; species Barbarea vulgaris. The sequence continues at coordinate 15,942,140 of OY763889.1, forward strand.
CAATAACTCTATCATTATATATTTTCAAATAATGTTACATATGTTTAAGTCAACCTAATTGTGAGTTTTAATTATGTAGTTAGTATAAAAAAATACTTATTTAATGTTTCTTCATTTGTTTTATGAGTTTAGTATGAAAAGATATAAATTAAAAATATTTTATCAAGAAAGTAAAATATTAAGAAAAAATGAAAAAAATAATTAATTTTTTTATATAAGAAACAATATTGTCTTCTAAATTATATTTTAGTAATAATAATATTATAATTTCCCTCAGTGTCCTGAACTTCATCAACATATTATCATTTTTTTTTTGTCTTCCTTACCTACCCAAAAAAAAATAAAGATAAAACAAATAGAGATACACCAATTAAGGATAAAATTAGTAGATATTTACGGATTTGATCATTCTGTCGAGAATAATTACGTATTGTCACCAATGGACGTTAATAACACCAGAAAAAAAAATATGAGTATGTACTTACATATTTGATCATTCTGCCGAAAATAATTATGCATTGTCACCATTGGATGTTAATAATACCAGAAAAATTCACATGTCTTTACCAAATATTTGAAAGATATTTAGAATTAAAATTTATTGTTGGAGTTAATAAAATTACTTTTTTTTTTGTATTTGGAGTTGAGCATTAGAGACACTTAAGGTTACCAATTGCACTTATCAAACCACTCTTGTTATATAGTTGCATTTTAAGCCATTTTCAGTTATTTGATTAATTATGTTCATTATGTATTATATAAATTCAGAAACATTATATACATTAAAAATCATGTCTTTTACGAAAAATACTAAAATGAAAACAATCATGTCTTTTACAAAAAATTAAAATATTATCAAAAAATAAATTAAAATATATATAAGATTCTCGTATTTAATTACTTTTGATTTTAGTTAGTATAAGATAAAAAAATATTTAAGAAGATAGGAATTTTAAATTCGGTTTTTTTTTGGTTGAGTTACAAAAAATAAGAAATTAAGAAAAGTTACAAATATAGTTGTACCTGACACGTGTCAGCGTCTCAGAAAGAGTTAGAAAATGAATTGTAAGTGACACGTGTCAGCGTATCAGAGCTTCTCAGAAACAAACCTTACTTTATTATATAAGATTATATAAGATGTTCATTATGTATTATATAAATTCAGAAACATTATATACATTAAAAATCATGTCTTTTACGAAAAATACTAAAATGAAAACAATCATGTCTTTTACAAAAAATTAAAATATTATCAAAAAATAAATTAAAATATATATAAGATTCTCGTATTTAATTACTTTTGATTTTAGTTAGTATAAGATAAAAAAATATTTAAGAAGATAGGAATTTTAAATTCAGTTTTTTTTGGTTGAGTTACAAAAAATAAGAAATTAAGAAAAGTTACAAATATAGTTGTACCTGACACGTGTCAGCGTCTCAGAAAGAGTTAGAAAATGAATTGTAAGTGACACGTGTCAGCGTATCAGAGCTTCTCAGAAACAAACCTTACTTTATTATATAAGATATATACTCTCTTAGGGTTTGTATAGATCTTGTGTACTCTATAAATACCTATTTACAATGCATCAATTAATCAATCAATCAAAGTTATTTTAAACTACATGGTATCATATCCTCCCTTGTAAAGAACATCTTCTTTCTTTTCATCATGTCCACTGACTCTTCGTCCGATGTCATCAATTCTGGTACGAACTCAACGTCGCTTGTCCCCGTTAATATGATTAATGTGACAAAACTCTCTTCCACCAACTACATCACATGGATTTCTCAAGTTAGGTCATTGCTTCGTGGCTATGATCTGCTTAAGTTCATTGAACCATCACCTCCGATTCCGTTACCGACCATCTGCAGCAGTTCCAGCGCCGAAGAACCAAACTCTGACTACATCCTCTGGCAGCGACATGATAGCTTGTTGTTCAGCGCTCTCATGGGCTTCGTTGAGCTTCATCATCAGCCCCTCATTGCCTCGGCTACCACCGCGCTTGAAGCATGGAGCACACTTGCTCAGACTTATGCTAAATCCTACAAGGGGCCATATCAAACAGCTCCGACATCAATTGAAGCACTGTGTCAAAGGTAACAATACCATTAATGAATATATGCAACTTGTCAAGACAAAAGCCGATGCCCTGGCCCTTCTTGGAAGTCCGATTCCACATGAAGATTTGACGGATATTGTGCTTGAAGGCTTAGGCGATGATCACTTCATCCGCGAACTAGTACAATTTGGAGCTCTCTGTACCTCTCCTTTCAGTCGAGTCACTCCGTACCTCTCCTTTCAGTCGAGTCACTCTGTACCTCTCCTTTCAGTCGAGTCACTCCGTACCTCTCCTTTCAGTCGAGTCACTCCGTACGTCTCCTTTTAGTCGAGCTCTCACATTTCGTCTTTGCTCAAATCCACTACCAATCTCCATTACACACCATTAGAGCATCCTCATTAGTGAGGTTCTCAAAAAGAGTCTCTCACATATTTTATATTCATATAGTTTTGTAACATAATTAAATTTTAAAAAAAAAACTAAACCACTTAAATTATGACATATGTGTTTTGAGTTTCTTATTCAAGAAGAATCGCTTCTACTTACAAAAAAATCTCTATGCCTCCCTCTTGCTTTTTATTTTTACTTTTTTAATTATTTTAATTCATAGATACTGTGTGACATATTTCCACTGGGGTTTCTCTTATATTACACAGGTATAGTGTATGTCTTTTTTACTAAGTGTAAATAGTATACAAACCATACTTTAAAATAATACTCTACATTGCAAATTAACCCTAAAATGTTCTCTATATTTTGTGGCATTTTTTAGTGATCAACATAATAATATATACTATTTTAAATACTTTTGTATCTTAATAATTCATTCTAATATTTTTTTATTTCTTAAAAATCGATTATGTTGTATTATAAATAATATTACTCTCATGTTCTGATGTTTTATAAGTTTATTTTCGTTATTGATGATTTTTTTTATAATTGTAGTGTTAACCTTTTTTATTTATTTTTATTTAAAATGTTTAAGCATTTTATTGTTATTGTTGGATACTATGTTTTCTTAAACATAGTATGGATATTTTTATTTTTTATATTTATACAACTAGATATATATATATAATGATATATAGAAAGTTCATTAATCTATTGATCTGCAGTCGACCTGGTGACCCGGAAGGTAGTACACATCGATATTGAGATGGGGTTTAAAATCGGATAGGCTAAGCAGATTTGTAGAATTCAACAGTAAATCCGTTGGCAACTGGAACTTTATTAGAAGACATATATAATAATGCTTTCTGAATCTCTGTAGCAGTGAACGAAACTACAAGATTATATGCGACCTGACGAGGACAACAGTGTGATGAGGGACTTGAGAAATGAATCAGGTAAACAAAATCCGAAGGCTGGAAGGTTAAGAAATATTCATAATAGTGAACATCTTCCAATTTTATCTCATCAATATATGAAGTAAGATCTCCATCCTCCTTCTGCAACTGCTTAATTGCATTATTTGATGCTTAATTATGTGTCATTTATGAAAAACTTGATTTTTGACCACCCAGCTTCATCTATTGAATCCTTGATTTTTTATGGAAATATTTCTCTTCAATGGGAGGCCATTTGTTTCGACAAACTGATGCCTCCGAAGCAGCTCCAAACGATTTTGAGAAAGGGTTGTGAATACATGGCCACTTTTTGAAGATTGGGCTTAGTTTCGACGTGTTGTTGTGCGCTTGGTTTATCTTACGTTTACACGCTCTGAGTTGTGTTATGTGTTTCATGTTTTATCTCAGGTTATGCATCAACCGCTAGAGGCTCACTGGAATAGTGCGCTTCGAGTGATACAATATTTAAAGGATTGTCCTGGGCAATGTGTTTTGTTGAGACGGGATAGTCATTTGTGTATACGAGGGTATTGCAACTCATATTGGGAATCATTTCCACGTACACGGCGTTCGTTGTCATCATATATTATTTTGTTTAGACATTCACCAGTATCTTGAAAGAATAAAAAAGATATTGTTTCGTATTCTTCGCCAGAAGCCGAATATCGAGCAATGGTTGCGGCTTTACGAGAACTGAAGTTAATGAAGCGATTACTAGCTGACTTGGGAGTCACGCATGTAGATCCCATGGAGTTGTTTTTTGATAGTCAGTCCGCTTTGCACCTAGCTGCAACTTTTTTCCATGAGAGGACAAAACACATAGATATTAGATTATGGGCTTCCAATGCAATGAAGTGATTGATTCATATTCTATATATATATATATATATATATATATATATATATATATATATATATATATATATTACTTAAGATTCCTATCCAACTTCCGATGTGGGATACTATTCTCAGTACGTTCCTTCAAGACGATAGTGCTTCTAGCCATTGATCTCGGTATATTTGGACATGCATTGGCGGGCCAATTTTGGATAGGGCCGATAATGGATCGGGTTGGATAGTGTGTGATCGGGTTCTGATATCATATTAGATTATGCGCTCTGATACCATATTAGATTATGGGGTTCCAACTCAAAATCAATTGGCGATAAGTGAATTTGTCCATATTCTTTATATATTACTTAAAATTTCTAGATAACTTCCGATGTGGAGAATCAGATTATACGTGATGCAGTTTAAGATCAACTGATTGCTACTAGGCATGTTCGTATGACCGAACAGCTAGCTGACATTATGACTAAAGCTTTGTAAAGTTCAGTATTTAGTTATTTGCTGTCCAAATGGCGTTTGTGACTTACACCTTCCAACTTGAAGAGTAACGTTAATGTTTGATAAAATGAGTCGATATATTGTTATATTGTTTAGATAAGAATTATTATGATCTTTCTCTCGATTGATATTTCTCTCAGTCAATGCACTAGCTCTTTCAAGTCTCACTTCTCTCTTTCTCTCTAGGTCACTTTCTAACTTTCTTTATTCTTGTTTTCATGTGAAAAATTAAAAAGATAAAGATATATATATATATATATATATTTTATAAAATAAAGTTTTATTGTCTTCAGTCTCTTGACCCACCATTATTTATAAGCTAACACAACTGGTATTTTTTTTTGTCTGTACAAATTAAATACAAAGTTTCCTACTGTCATTTTCTTTTATACGTCTTCGAAAGTGCAGAACCTTTGGCTCAATATAATTTCTCGAGAACAAAATTTTTTTGAAAAATGATAAAACATACTGTACAAGCAAAAATATAAAATCCCGCACACCTAACGAATCATTCTTAAACAAATTTTAGCCTATAAAAGTTGTTTCAATTTTAGTAAACACTAGAACTTACATCGTGGGATGATGTTTTCTTTTATTTTTTATGGGGACATAACTTTTTTTTAGAAAAAGACAAAATTTCAATTTCAATATTATGTTTGTAGTGGTTTATAGTATTCTTATTAAATTTATTTGATTTGTAATAATTTGTGATTAAAGTATAAAAATTTGTTCTTTGTTTGTAATTGTGTAAATATATAGTTGTTAATTATTAGAGGAGAAAGATGTATATCTTGCGGATAAAGTAATGTGGACCATTAGAGTCTGATTGTGAAGTGAATCCCGTGAAACCAATAAAACCGAACCGAAGAATATTCTAGAATCCTATTGTGATAAGGATTAAGTTATTTAGATATATTATTTAGATAAATCATATATCTAGTTGAGATAGAGATAACTCTTATGTATATATATCGTTGTAAGTCATTCATTAATCAACAACAGAAACACAAACTATTCCCTAAAGTTATCATGGTATCAGAACCTTCGATCCAAACCCAATGGATCAGGGTTAAAAGCTTTCGCATTAAAATTCGTGATTAAGTGAAGATCATGGAGACGGTAACTATTGAAGAAGAAGAAAGCAACTCCGTTGATGGAGAAGCGGATGACAAACGAACACATGAAGTATCAATTTACTTTGAAAAGTTGGAGGCCATGTGATGGTTCTTAATCACATGGTATTGTTTTTTCTTAAATTTTAATCATTGTTTTTGGTTTTAGTAAAAGTTTTCATATTTCTAAAGTTTGTTTTTGGTTTTTCTTATAATAATTAATTGGGATGTTTGTGTTAAAAAAAAAAAAGTTTTAAAAGTTTGGGGATTCACGGGTATTTCATAAAAAAATAAAAAAAAAAAAAAAAATAAAAAAAAAAAAAAAAAAAAAAATTGAGATTTATTCTTAAGTTTAGAATTTTTCAAAAATTTATGAGTTTTGCCTTCTCTTGGTACAGGGGAGTTAGGTTATAGTTTAACCATTACAAAAGAGTTTAATTATATATTGGTTATAGTTTAACCATTAGGGGGGAGTTGTTTTGGAAAGCTCAAATTTTTTTAGGTCAATTTTTAGTCTGAGTTGTGGACCGTCCGAGTCAAGGACAATTGTTTGTGGAGGTGCAGAGTTCGCGCCCACGGAAAGTTACTATTCCCTTTACCAAGACCAAAGACGAGCTGAAGTTTCATCCATACTTTCAAGATTGAAGTTTATTCGGGATTGTTGAAGAGTAATTTCCAACCCGAGAAGTCTGTTGACTTGTGTTTGTCCATCCTCGACAGGTTGTCCACGACATACGTGTTCCGCTTTGTGATTGCAGAGTTTGCATTCCGCATACCACGTTTGTCGTGCGGGGAGTATTAGAGGAGCAAGATGTATATCTTGCGGATAAAGTAATGTGGACCGTTAGAGTCTGATTGTGAATTGAAGCCCGTGAAACCAATGAAACCGAACCGAAGAATATTCTAGAATCCTATTGTGATAAGGATTAAGTTATTTAGATATATTATTTAGATAAATTCTATCTCCAGTTGAGATAGAGATAAGTCTTATGTATATATATCGTTGTAAGTCATTCATTAATCAACAACACAAACACAAACTATTCCCTAAAGTTATCATTAATCATTTAAAATATAATGATATTGGTTTAGAGAAGAAGAAGATTAACGAACATTTGAACCACAAAATATGAACTTCATCGATCAACCATAATTGATTTGTTGCTTTCAAAGCAATGCCAACATCTCCTCACTTGTTAAACTGTAAAAAACAGAAACATTGATCAACATTGGTCATTATAATTATTTAATATCTAAAAATATTCTATTATAAATATGCAGACAAATATATGTTAGTATTAGTGTAAAAAACGATGAGAACATATATAAGCTAGTGTTAGTAAATTAGTGTCACTAACAAAGAAAAAAACACAAATGTAACATAATATATTGAATTGGAAAATGTAAATCAATAATAAATTTCAGCCGAGTATTGTTCCCAGTCAAATGATCTTAACTTTAATCTTCTACATATCATTAAAATGTTTCAGATCAGAAACATTTGAAAAAAGTCATGAAAAATCAAAGATAGATCATTAGATTGGAAACAAAAATTGCCCTCGCTAATGGTGCCATGATGTCTAAAGATCTCGAGTCTCAGTTCTATTTATAGAGAAGTGTGGAATTAGGGAGTTTTAGAGAAGAATATTCTTCTTATTTTGCTACCAAAATTTCAATGTTATAATATAAATATATATTTAATAATTAAAAACCTGAACATTAATTGTAAAACTGAATATTAAATATTTAATTCGTAGATGGTGTTTGATTTAGTCATTAATTTGAATTTGAATTTAGAAAAATTTGCATTATAATATTTAAGATGATATTTATTGTTTACATATTTTGAATCTTCCAGTTCTGCAAGACTGGTTATGTCGCAGAGCTGCAATTTTCCTTTTTCTTGTTTTTCGCATAAAAGTTGTTGATGTAATAGAAAGTGCATACAAGCTAGCACCGACAAGTAAGCCTGCTAGGCACAAGGGCAGTCAGTGAGGTTGGATGAATGATTTAATAATTGAGTTAAAATTACTTTCCAGAATTTTTAAAAAATCGGATTAATACAACCCACTCGATCCATTTGACCCGACCACAACACGGTAAAGAAAGCGGATCATCTTTGGTTTTGGTCAAAACTATACACTTAGCTAAGAGTTAGTCAAAACATACCAAAACATAATTACCGTGATATCTTTTTAATACAAAAATATCCTCCCTGATTATAAAATTTATTTTAGAAAATAAATTATTCGGTGACAATTGATGTAAATAAGATTTTTAAGACAATCTCAAAACGTACACCTACCTCAAATGTTATAATAGGAAACTTCATCTTTAGATAAATGAATCAACTCGATGGGGTTTTACAGAAAATCATGTTCCTGTGTGTTAAGACAGACTTAACTTTTCCTATGCTTCTACTAGATGTGAAACAAAAAATAATAGAAATTTCAAGTTCCTGAAGATACAGTTCTAACTTCGCAATTGTAACAAAGAAGCAAATTGTATTTCAAACTTAACTTTAGAATGTATAATTTTATACCGGAATCCTTTACAGGTAAGTGCAAGAAGAAGGGAATTAAAGAACCAAGGTTTAACAATAGAGATTTGCAATATTGTAAAGCAGTAAGCTTTTTCTTTTTTTTTTCTTTGGATCCGTACCCGAAGATGTTTTTGTCTCATTTTACTTTCTTTAGACTTAAGTCTCATAATTATACTTCTTTAGTCTCATATGCTCTGTTATGCCTTTAAAAACATCTGATAAACTCGTGAGTCAACAAGTCTAGCACATATTGATTCAAAATGTTACAAAGACTGCAAATTATTCTCCCATTCGTACATATACATAGATTGAAACTAGATATAAGCATGTGTATCCCTGCCAATAATCATGGGAAGGGTGTGCCATAAACTTCACTTACCTTACAATTATATTTAGGACTTTGCTTTGAGCTTACCCCTAGAGTAATTAACACCGAGCTAATATCGATTTACTTTTTGTAGATTTTCTCCTACTGTTGATTGAGAAGAGCACTCATGTTTGTTGGTTGTAGATGCTTAACTCCGCATGTGTTTCCTTGTAACGTTGGGTGAGGTATGCCGAACATTTGATCGGTGGATATCTATACATGCATAAAAATCATAAACATTTTACAAAATCTGATTACCACTCAAAGGTCTCAATAACACAAGGTAAAGTCTTACTTAGGAAGGTCGCTTTCCGACTTGCAGGTTGGGAGACACTCCACGAGACAGTCATGATTCGGTTCCACGAAGAACGGAATCTGCATTGATAAAACAATTAGATGCAATCTATGCCAAGACGACATCATGTTCACAAAGATTGTAAATATTGTTAAGATTAGTAAGAGCCTTACAGAATATCGCTCCTGACCGTTCCCAAGAACCCGATGCATTGTGGATCTGTAAGATCAAAATGCTTGTGAGAAATATGTCATGTAGATAAATTTACTTCTAAGTCTCATTAATCACTTCTTAGTTAGAAGTATTACTTGAAAAAGCCATTGCTCCAACGTTCCAGCATATCGCCAAGATTCACGATAAATGCTCTGTAGAACGAGAACATGAATCTAAACCCATTAAATTCATAAACACCAAATACGAACATGTATTAAACCAAATTTTCAAGGTTAATGGACGATGGATCCAATGAACAATAAGAAAGGTTCATCGTTATACCCTTTAATTGGCGGTACATATTCCCACTTCTGAGGCTTCGCGTCCTTATCTTTACATATCTGCCATCAAGTTTTAGCAATTTCCCATAACAAACCCGTTCATGTCCAAAGTTAAATGAATAGCAAAAATTGTTCTGCTTAAAAACCTGGAGTCCCATTACACCGTCGGTGGCTAAAAGAGTCATCATTCCGAAATCAGAATGTGCTCCACATGCATATATTCCTTTTGACGGATCAGAAACACCTAAACACAACAAAATAAGCCAATCTATAACATTAACCATAACAAAGCTTAAGAAATTATAATGCTCTGTGATCTTCATAAGAAAATTTATTAATACCTTGATAGTGCAACAACCGCATAGTGGCAATAGGCTTTCCAAGCATCTCTGTCCTATCAAAGTAATCCACATCTAAGTCGAGTGCTAACGCCAATAATCTTGAAATAGCCATTGAAACCCTCCTGATCATGTGGTAAAGCTTTATCATATATAAAAAGGCGAATCTTTCGGTGAAATTATGTTCCTAGAATCTTTCTTCATATTCTCAACAACACAGATGAAACATTCAACTAAATCAGCAAAGTTTAGTAGAAGAGCAAACCAAATATGAGACTTACAAAGCTTCTTGATGATATTTCTCCATTGTTTCTCGCCACCCGGGTAAAACATCTACCAAAAAGATCAAAATTCTATGAAAATCGCATTAACAAAATTAACATGCACAGAAAAAAAAAAACACTAACCAGCGTCAGGCCAAGGGTTAGGTCCATAAAATGGCTTATCCCATTGAGGATCATCTTTAGGAACTTCAATTCCAATGTAATAACCTTCTTTGTGATCCCCTAAAAACACAACAACAACAACAACAAAAAAGAGATTAATTCAAGATCAATAAATCAAAAACACATTTGAATTTATGCAAGAAGTGACACAAACCATGGAGTTGATTCTCAGGATCAAGAATCTCATCAAGAACAGGTGTATAGCCTCGGTGCTTTTCGTTTCTCAACACTTTCATCTTCTCCTCCAAAGGAAGAGCAAAAAACTTCTTGCTCTGCTCGAAAACATCGTCCATGAACTCCTCCTTTATTCCATGATTGATCACATAGAAAAATCCACAATCTAAACATGCCTGAACCCAAAATTCACCATTATGGAATTAAATTTTTTTTCTTTTAAAATGATCACAAAATGCAAAATCAAATATTGAGATTAGAGATAGACCTGTTTGAGGGAAACAACTGAATGATGAAGATCATCGCTTGTGAGATCGATGCAATTAAGAGATGAAACTTGCATGGTTGAGTCCATTGTGTGATTCTCCATCTCTCTCTCTGTTTTTTTTTTTTTTCTCCACTCTAAAACGAATTTTTATTTATAACTAATAAAAATTGGAATTGCAGCCGCCCCGACATATCAGCAAAAGCCGGTCGTAAAGCTAACTTGGGAAAGCTAATTGACTAAAATAGCCCTGACCTGATGATGTCTAATAATTTAGGTGCGTGTAGCCACTTCCTTATTATATGTCAACTTGTTGTGTCCGAATGTGAATCTTGTCAACAGCCTAAATAAACTAGCTTCTTAATCTGCCACTTCATGCGTATCTAATGAGATTTTTAGTAATAAAATCTAGGGCAATTCTCAAAAATAGCACAAATTACAGTTTTTGTGACATATTTAGCACACATTCTCATTTAAGACAAAAATAACATTTTTATTAAAAGATATTTTTAAGCTCACATTTTTAAGGTTTAGGATTTAGGGTTTAGGGTTTAGAAAACCCTAAACCCTAAGCCCTAAACTCTAAATCTTACCCCTACCCCCTAAAAACTATACCCTAAATACTAATATAATCAATCCAAACAAAAAATATTAAATTATAAATTTTATAAAATGCTATTTTTGTCCTTAATAAAAACGTGTGCTAATTATGGAACAAAAACATCATTTGGTGCTATTTGAGAAAATTTCTCTAAAATCTATCAACTAAAATTGTAAAAGATCTCTTAACTATAAATTCAGTGAATTTTTTTTTTCAATTTAAACTCTTTTAAATTTTAATGGCACATTTTTAGTAATAAAATCATTCAAATAAAAATAAATTATAAGAAAATCTTTCAATTATATATTTAATGAAAAGATCCTCACAAATTGTAAAAATAAACCTCTCAACTAATGATGAATTGTATGTAAACCTCTCAATCATATATTTAATTAAAAAAAAAAACTCTTAATTCAGCGTCGTGAAAATTGTATAGTTACAGTTTAACTGATAGTAGTAAACCAAACTATCTATCAAAGCATAACTTGACCAATGTATATGTGATACTCGGTTCTTAACTCTCACAACATCTATAAAAAAATAATTGCCTAAAAACGCTACTGAGATCCGTAGTTTTTTTGGGATCACAAATAGCAACATAGAGTTTGTAGAAAAGTTTGTTAGTTTGGCTAGACCAGTTACTGGACTCATAAAAAAGACGTAAAATTCGAGTGGACAGAGAGTGTAAAAATAGCTTCCAAATGTTGAAAGGATATTTAACAAAATGTCATTGTTAAAACTGCAAAATAAAGTTTTCCGAAATGGTGCCACAAGTCTAAAGATGAAATTTTGTTGCAAGCACACTGGTCAAGTTATGCTTTGATAGATTTTTTTTTGTTTACTACTATCAGTTAAACTGTAACCGAAAATTTTTCACGATATTGAGTTAAAGTTTTAAAAAATAAATAAATATATGATTAAAGGGTTTCCTTACAATTCATCATTATTTGAGGGGTTTCCTTATAATGTATACTTAGTTGAATGGTTTTTTCATTACGTATATAATTGAGGGGTTCTCTTACAATTTATTTTTACTTCATGAGTTTTATTACTAAAAACATGTCATTTTTAACGGATTTTAGACGGAGGGGGATTTTCATTCACGGAGTTTAAATTGAGGGGTTTTTTCATTAAATTTATAATTAAGATGTTTTTTATGCTTTATCTTTAATTGAGGGGTTATATTACTAAAAATCCTATCTAATATTTAAGTAAAATAAATCATTGAATCTTTTAAAGATTTTCACATGCAATAGTCATCATTTTAATTTTATTCTCTTTCCATTTTATATTTTATCCGATGTTTCATGTTTGGTTTAATGTCCAGAAATTAGAAAAAGTACAAAGATTGAACCATAACTAATCTTAAAAATAATAAATTGGAAATTGTACAAATAAATTTGAAAAATGAATTAAGTTCGTATGTTCAAAATATGACACTATAGTTCGAACTTTAAATTTTGAATAAAATAGAACTGATGCACGGTTAAGTATATAAGTTTGAACATTTTTTCTGACAAGTCTTAAAATTTTAATTAACAGGATAAAAATTTGTATCAGTTAAAATTTAAGATATTGACACCTATCAAATTAATATATATATATATATATATATATATATATATGCTAATTCTATTAGAAAAAAAAAATATATTAAAATATTTTAGAGAACTAAAATGTAAAATTCTTTATCTTATGATTTTTAAAGAATTTTTTAATTATTCAAAATTTTAAAAATATTGAAAAACATTATTAATATATCCAAACAAAAAAAACTGTATAACTTCTATATCCTATCTGAAAAAATAATCAAATTTTTTTTTAAAATATTCAAACTTTCTATTCTAGAACTCTCTCATAATAAATCTTATTAACAAAATTTGAAACAAGTGTTAATTTAAAAATTAGATATCGACACCTGTCAAATATAAAAATTTTTATATCACATGTCACACAGACAATAATCATATTTTCTATTGTTCTCTAAAATCTTAATAAATTATTTTCCACATTCCTATTTGAATTAAGTTTATTTTTTAGGTTTTGTCATGTTTGATATTTCAACCGACATAATAAGAGTAAACAGAGTTCTCAAATTTTCTTTACGTTAATTTTTTCATTCTTTTAGCATCAAGATCAATAAAATAATAATAGTTTAAGTAATAATATATAATTTTAATGTTAGATGAATTAGACCACAAACATGTTTATCACTAAAAACTACATATTATTGATGGTATGCTCAACTTATCCCTTAGAGCTACTCTCTCAAATTAAGAGATCACGGTAGTACTTAGGGGTCAAATCCACAAAGACTCTATGGCTTCACAATAGACCGTTTCGTTTCAAACTCAGGTAAACAGTAAATGAGTATTTAAAAGACAATGCAAAAAATATAAAGAAGATGTAATCAATAGGAGAAAAACGTCAGGTTTAGGGAACTTCTCAGGAAATCAATCAAAGCAGATAAAACAACTGGTCAAGATCTAATTAAAAACCGTTCTAGAACTCAAATCACTAATATATACCTAACCAACTGTCGTTGTAAAAACTATCTATGACATAAACTTAAGAAACTAACTGTCGTTGCGAAACTTAGATCTAGACAAGCTTTAAGTGCAGGTTTGATATGTTCACAAGTTATCTAATCCAACTGTCGTTGCAATTATCTAACATGCACACTAGGATTAGTTCAGATTTTAAATCACACCGTCGTGCCAATTTAACAACATAATATCATACTTCTAGGTGATCAAGCTAGAATAAGCATTAAGTACAATCCTAGATGAAGAACTAACAAGTTTGAATCTTAACCAGTGTTAAACTTAACAAATCATGAAATCCCTTGTGAGAATCCCTAAACCTAGCTAGGGATCTACTAAGACATATCAGATGAAACACAAGACATAACTGAAATAGATATCATATAAAACTGAATCAAAAGTAGAATAGAAAACATGGGTTCAAGATCTTCTCTCAAGAAGTACAAGTAGCAAGAACAGCCTCAAGCTCTCTAGTCTCTCAAAAGTTAGCAGAAGCAAAGATAAAGATTAGATACATAAAACTTAATCTAAAAACCTAATAAATAGTCTAAAACACTAGCTGGGTCTCTTTTGTAAACTTCTGGAGCAATGCTGCAAATCTTCAGAACTTGATAAATTCCGCATGAGTGCCTGACGATGGGTGTCGAGCGACACCAATGGTGGTGTCGATCGACACCATTGATCACTGAAGACATCGACTTCGTCTTCTCAGCTACAAATGCTCCATATGCTCCATAATTGTCTAAAAAGTCCCCAACACATGGAAACCTATAAAAGACTCGATAAAGACTCGAAAGACACAGTTAAAACTCGATTATATACTTATATCATGGCTTAAAACCGGTAAAATCCATGATATATCAACTGATAAGTGAAAAAAATAATCATCGGGAAAAAAAGAAAAATCACTCCGCATTCGTGAATGCCCCTATCAAGTCTACATTGCACCCACACGTCATTTCTCACACCAGCCCATGAAAAAGTATTCTCTAGAGATGGAATTTCTCGGTGTCTACAATCATGTACGTAGTTGCGAAAATAATAGAAGGAAGCTTCAAGTCTCAATGGGCCTCCATTATCTCATTTAAATCTCCAACTATAAACCAAGCCTCTGATCTTTGCAATCCAATATAAGACAACTTATCATCATCTTCACCTCGCTGGATCTCCATGGACAAAAGTTACAAAGAATTTCAAGGACTCCAACTTAACTCTCACATCAATTTTTCTTGTATCTAAGTAGAGAACTTCAACTTCATATGACGATTTTCATATGAATGCCAACCCTCCACTCAGACTCTCTGGATCCGCAATATGAGCTTTAATATAGCCCACCCATTGGAGTTTTTAGTCTCAAGGAGAAACATGAAATCCATGAAATGTTCACGACGCATTTCCTTCAATATCTGAATAGTCATAGTGCATCCAACCCCTGACAATTTCAGCTCATTAGATTCATACTTGGGATGACGGTTCCTCATGTGAAACCACCTCCTTATCACATCGCTTAGTGACCTTTGATGATACTGCAGCTTTATCAATAGATTTCCCTTTTCACATCTCCTACCTCATATGAGCCCTCATGTACCTCCTTTAGCTTGATTTGATTGTTTTCGTAGATGCTTGTGTTTTCCTCCTCCACTGAGTATGAAGACCTCACTGTTATCCTTTCTTAGAGCTTACATTCGAAGAGCTAGCTGAGAAGAAGCTAGCACTAGGAACCGTAGAGATAGTATTTTGAGAGGAAAACTGGTTAATATTATCTCGTATAGTCCGATTTTGAAAATCAATCAGAGCCAGATTATTACCCACTTTAATGGCTGCACCTAACAGCTTCTCCCCCACATTATTAGACTCACATGTGTCTTGAAACAGATAAACCAACCTCTTCCCTTTGTTTAAATATGTCGTTACTATAGGGAGATGGTTCCAACCTCAACATTTGCCTTCCAAAATCTCATACATGTTTTCTTATCCTCTCCTCTTGCGGTTTCCTTTCTGCGGCATCCTGGACAGACATGTACTGTCTCATCTTATCAAGAATATCCTTGGAAATATTTGGTCTTCCAGCACCCAGAGCAGTCCCAACATCCACATCAGTTAGAACCCCAAACAATAGGTCGTCTTCACTAATTCTTAGAATGTTCAGCCCTAGAATAACTGCACTACCACTACTCCCTCATGTAGCCAATTATTGCAAGTTCAAAGGATTTAATGGACTCCTCTGCTTCTCGTGCGTCAACCTTTGACACTGGTAGCATCTCTTACAGACCCTTTCATACTCAATATCAATAGAGACAACTTTAGCAGAAGGAAGTCGAACTGTTTTTGTGTTCCTCAAGGGCCTAGACACATAAAAAAAGAATCCTTACATGCACATTAGCCCTTGCTTTGAGGCTTCTATGGATCAAAAGCCACATATATGAGTTGTCTGATCTCTTATGCGATCTCCTCAATCTTTTCCGCCGAGTAAAAGTTAACAGGGATGTTTCGTAGATGAATCCAAAGCACTAAAATCTGCAGACAGACTTCTGGAGGATGCTCGACCCATCTCTCCAAAACCATGCCCAATCTTCACATGTCTAGGCCCCCATATCTAGGACTGCTTGCAAGTCGTTTTCGTAAGCAAATATGAATTGAAATCTTCCATTAGAGAGTGTGTAACCTCGGCATGTCATGTATCAAACTTGACATCTTTTGGTTTTCAGGGTTAAGAAGTCTTGCCATAAGACTACAAACGTTTCTCTATCACCAGAACTGTACTTTGGTTGATTCTTCGATATCAGCGGCCAGTGGCGGATCTAGAGCATTGGAGGGTGTTGCATGTGCCCCATGCTCTTTCTCTTTAAGCTAATGTAATTTTTATACTGTTTAAAAAAATTAACACAAATATTTCAATTTTATAGGGTTGTGCCCCATGCAAAATGAAGTCTAAATCCGCCACTATCAGCTGCTTATGTTCTAAAATGGACATCTCCTTGAGGGCCTTATCCAACACAAACTCTATTCTTAGGAAAGCAGAGTATCATTAAGAAAAAAGATGAAGAAACATAGCCTCAACAGAGATAAAAAGAAATTACTAAGCACATGAACTGATGTGGGCACTTTCTTGAAACTTAGAACCCTAGGGATAAACACCAATATTGCTTGAAGATTCACCTCAAAAATACTTTAGAGAGTAACGCTCTTGTAACCGAGGATTTTATTGTTTTCCGTCGGATGCTACAAATCTTTCTCAATACCCGCTAGAAGAGAAAGAGGTATCTAAACCCACAGAAGGAAAATCTCAAAAGCTGAAAAAATGACTTTCCTAACTTATCTATGAAACAAAATTTTAAACTCAACTAAAATAGTTTTAAAACTAAAAGACATTTACTTTATACCAAATAAAAATTTAGAATATGAAATCCGAATAATTTATTTATATAAAACCCAACTCACCATATAAAACATTATATAAAACCGGGAAGTTTACTTAAATAGTACATATTTTAGGTAAAATGACTGGAATATGTCAAATCTTTTTTTATTACTGTAATAATTTTCGCTACACAAACAGTCCTTATAATAAAACCGTTATTACAATAATGCCATTACTATTTATTTCCACGTCAGCAAAAAACAGGCGTGGCGCCTACGTGTCACTGAAAACTGCCTACGTGTATTATGAAAGTCTGCCGCTGATTTTCCTTTATTATTGACGGCCGATTTAAGTGACCAGCTGACTTATTATCATGTCGGCTGATTTATATGCATTAATCAGCCTTAAGTGACGGCACACTTATAAAAACAATTCTGACTTATGAGAATTTGGCTGACTTATATATACACGACACGGCTGAGTTATATTCTGACGACCGAGTTATGAAATTTTTGGCTGATTTATTCCTTCTGTCACCGCTGAGTTATATTCTGACGACCGAGTTATGAAATTTTTGGCTGACTTATTGCTTTGACATGGCTGATTTATCGAAATTCAACTGACTTATTTGGCTGATTTATTTTTAATCGGCACACTTATGAGGACTTTTGTGGCTGACTTACAATAAATCTGCCATCAAATGGCTGATTAACTAAAAAGTCGGCTTAATTACGGCTGATTAAGTAGCGAAACAATAATTACTGAAATAGTATGCTTTTGACGACAGATTTACTCGATGTAGATGCTGACTTAATTCTCTCACCTGATTTATGAGTTTTATTGGCTGATTTTTATAAAATATTAAAATTACTTAACTAGTCTTTCAGTGACGACATACTTATTGTTTTAGTACTGGCTGGTTTTTAGTGGCTGATTTATAGGTTCTTTTGGTGGCATATTTTCCATGTCAGCAATTATATTTTACATGTCAGCAATTATATTTTATAGGTTCTTTTGGTGGCTGATTTTTAGTGGCTGATTTATAGGTTCTTTTGGTGGCATATTTTCCATATCAGCAATTATATTGTACATTATTCCTTTTTTTCTATAAATTGTTTAACGCAACTGATTCAGATTTTATATTTTTAAATAAAGATTTTAATAACAACAAAATTGGGAAAAAAAAGAAGAAAACAACTTAATTTTTTAAAAATACCCCTAAATTTTCTCACACACTATATCACAACTACACTATCTTTGAAAATTTGAAATCATCATAAAAAATTTAAACGGTTTGATTCACATGGATCCAGATCCAACTTTGGCTCTCTCCTTCTTTCTATACCTTTTTTTTTTTTTTTTAATTTCTAGATTTAATAACTTCTCTCCAAAATCGTTTTTCGGTGGTGTACATCCTCTATCATTGTCATTTTCTACAAGTATGTTAACAATAATAACATATAATAATTTAATGTTAAAAAATCATTGGTATTTATATTTTTGTTTAAATCATAATATTTTTATTTGCTAAAAACATAAAATTCATTTTAAATAATATTAAAAAACATTGTACAGCTGAAAATTGTGATTCATGCTCTTATTGTGCAATGGAGAATTCTCTTCTTCGTAAAGTCTAGGCAGGTACTTCTTTGCTCCATTAGAAGAATCCATCTGCAAACAAAACACATAAATCGGCTATTACATATTTCGTAACTCAGCCAGTAAAACAAATAAATCAGCCATCATAGATCCTAAAATCATAAATCAGCTATAATAAACTAAAACCTGAAACTAATAAATCAGCCATCAAAAACTAATAAATCAGCCATCAAATGCACATAAATCAGCTTAGCCATTCTCTATACATTTACACTTAAATCAGTCATTAGATAAACACATTTCTCTATAAAATCAGCTATCACATAACATTTATCCACTAAATCAGCCATAACATATTTCCGTCATTATAGTAAATCAGCCACGAAAAAACATCTGCGCCAAAGTTTTTCAAATAATTCAATGGCCGCAATATTGCCGGAATATGGTCGGAAAATGGACTGTACAACTTCAGAATATCGTTTACATACCGTATTTATCTTCAAGCTTTCAAACAAAGACTGAAAATCCTTCAAATCTAAAAAAAAATGCGATAATGATTTTTTGAATGAATCGGTATCAAATCGAACACATACTAACTTCAGATTAACTTAAACACAAACCTTTATAGTTTTCCAATGCCGAAATTCAACGAAATTTCAAAAAAAAATTTGGGGAAGATGAACAGTCCTATGAAAGAAAAATCGTTCTTCTCCGGCGAACTGTGACGAAATGCGACTGAGGAGAGGCGGAGGAGAAGAGGCGGATGAGACGACGCGGAGGAGAAGAGGCGGATGAGACGACGCGGAGGAGAAGACGCGGAGAGGACCAACCACTTCGAGATCTAGGGTTCGCGATTTTCGCAGTTCTTCCTCTCGATGAACAGTTTTTTTTTTTTTTTTTTTTTTTTTTTTGGTTTGAAAAGGAAACTGAAAGGTTATTTGTTTTTATTTCAGTTTAAAAGAAAATAAACTTTTTTTTTTTAACTGTAAACATTATAAAAATAAATCAAAATGGCATAATCGTTATTAGTAGTTTTAAACTTCTTTTAATGGACATTTCCTTAATCGTTTATCTGTTTAAGTAAATAACATAATATATTTGATATGGTAGTCATTTCACAATAATTGTGTGTTATTTGAGTAAATAACTCTATAAAACCTGAATAATGTTTTTCTTTTTTCAAGAAGCACGACTCTTTTCACACGGCAACTAAATAAGGTTGACATTGGATGGCCTTTATGTAATAACTCAGCTGATTGGTTGGGGAGCTAGAGGAAATACTTTCCAACTTTGAATCCAAAATCTTGTCGGGTCAGTTAATTTTACTAGACGAAGAATAAAGATAAAATAAATGGGGCCTACCTCATTGAATATTCCAACTAACATACACCCAACTCACCATCTTGGTCTATTAATAACCGCCCAATGACCAAACTAAAAAGAACAAAAGCATAAAAAGATCTTAAAAACACGGTTGTGTCTATTTTTGTTTTCAACATAAAAGATCTTGGGAAAAAAAAAAGAGAAAATATAATACGAAAAGGAGATCAATGGAGGAAGAATACATAAGAGTAACTAAAATAACAGTGATTGGAGTTATCTCATGGGGTCTCATGTTCATCCTCGTCCGAAGAATCTTCTCAAACTATTCCTTCGACTTCAGCACTCGTATTGTCTCTACGGTTCACGCCACAGTTGCTGTGGCTTTAGCAACTCTCTCAATTCAAGATTGGTCGTGTCCTGTTTGTCCCATTGCTTCCACGTCATCTCTCCAGCAGATGGAAACGATGGCGTTTTCATTGTCTTACATGATCTACGATCTCATATGTAGTCACTTTGATCAAGTCCTTAGCATTGATAATGCGGTTCATCATTCTGTCTGCATTTTTGGTTTTGTAGCTGGACTTTACTACCGAAAGGTAATATACTTTTATTTTTTTATTATTTTAAACTAATTTATAATGGGAATGGTGGTTTTGGAGAAATAAGTTAATTGATTTTTTTGTACTTTCTGTTGTGAATTTATGGTGAAATTAAGTGTGGATCCGAGATGGTGGCAGCACTTTGGATAACAGAGCTCTCGAGTCCATTTCTTCACCTTAGGGAGATTCTTAAAGAGATTGGTTATAGAGACACCGACCTAAATCTTGCAGCCGATGTGAGTATTTTACATACATACATACATAATTTTAATTCAACTATAATAAGCTAAGTATTGCTAGAACTTGAACCGTACGTGCAAAATTGCACGAAAAAATCATTTTGAATAACATATATTTTGTTTGATAAACATATACTATATTGTATTGTTAAGACTTGTATGATTGTTTATTATTTTTTTGAAGTATATTAATAGTATTATTAGTAATTCTCAATGAATAAGAAATAATATTGTCATTTAACTTGAGATACTCCGGGAAAAAAATCATTAGAAATATCGTTTCTAGGAATATAGTTATATCTGAACTAAGTTAAACATAGTCAAATTGTCAAGTCTTGCAAATTTTGCAAAAATCTCTACATTATGGCTAAATTAATCGAATATGAGAAAAATCTTAATCTGGAGATGTTAACTAAAAAATTTCTAATATCTTGGCGGGAGAATTAACTAACAATAATAATAATGGCATGTAGGTGTGTTTTGCTACAATCTTCTCGTTGGCCAGAATGGTGGGTGGACCATACCTCGTCTACGTCACAGTTTCAGCTGATAACCCCATCATCATCAAGGTATATCTTAATTATTCTTTATATAAGATACATTTTCGTTTTAGTCTTTATTTATTATCGTTTCATCAATTACTCCATATAGTAGTTTTTATAAAGATGTGAAAGATTTCAAACGCCACTTTATTGTTGTTGAAATGAAGATTCATGGTTTTTTTTGTTCTTATTTTTTAGGCAATGGCGTCGGGATTACAACTTGTGAGCGCATTCTGGTTTTATAAAATCCTCAAAATGATGAGATACAAATTTATTAAAAGATCAATGTCCAGCAAAAAATCTACTTAGTTGAAATTCTAAATGTTTTATTATGTAATTCTTGAAATTTCCTATTTGTTGCAACTTGCAATGGGGATTATCTCGAGAGATGGACCAACAGCATCAACTTCGATCTTGCTTAGCTTTCCAGTTCTCAGACATT
Organism: Barbarea vulgaris; assembly: GCA_963667165.1. Taxonomy (NCBI): domain Eukaryota; kingdom Viridiplantae; phylum Streptophyta; class Magnoliopsida; order Brassicales; family Brassicaceae; genus Barbarea; species Barbarea vulgaris. The sequence continues at coordinate 15,964,175 of OY763889.1, forward strand.
TATTGATTTGAGTTATCCTCTATTTTTAGATATTCAATCCTTGTATATTTTCTTTTTGTTGATAAATAAATTTAACTCTTCAAACAAAAAAAAGAATAAAGTTATTTATTTTTGGTTTAAATGTGAAGTTGATTAAGGAGGAAAGGTGGTATTTGTACAAGGATTTTGGTAAAAACAAAAGGAATAGTAGCACAGATTCTAAAAAAAACAGACCAAAGCTATTACAACCTGAAAATTCAGACATGAGCTTTTGTTGAGAATTGAGTCCTCTATTAAATCTGCAATAAGAAAAGAAGAAGTTTCGGAAGAAGATGACAAAGAAGAAGCAAGGAAGAAGAAGAAGGATTGTCATAAAGAGAAGAAAGAGAAGTCAACGACAACGGAGAAATAGACACAAGTCAACAAGAAGAAGGAGTTGGGCTTTGTGTGTTTTGTAATAATGTTAGCATTGGGCTGCAGATTGATTAGGCCCAATGAGTATGATGAGTATTTTGTTGGTTAAAAATAAAGACTACTAAGATGTAGTAGTTGAGAGTTGTTGGTTAGCCTTGCTTGTAAGCTTGGTTATAACTTAGGGCAATGATGTCTAGAGGGAGTAGTTAAAGTAGTATAAATATGTTTCTATGGTGTTCTAAGAAGATATCTAATATTATCAATGTAGAAATTCAGCAAAAACGTTTCTCTTGTCTCTTTAGAACAACAAAACAAATATGTGTGAGAGATATAAACAAACAGAGATCTGACCTTTAAGCTCAAAGTGAGGTCAGATGCAAGAATGTCAACAACTTTGTTAAAGAGATTGACAGAGCTTTTGCCGTCGGATGTGAAGATCTTCATGACTGGTCTTCTCCTGCACCTTTACGGAGGCAATCTGAGCTTCTATGGAGTCAGCCATGTAGCGAAAATAGATGTATATAAAGTAGGTGCGAGGGGTTTGTTGATGACAATGACCATTCTTTTCCCTTCTAGAAGTTGTATATGGTAGATTGAAAGATAAGACGTAACAGTACCTGATCTGTTTTGTTGAACCGGGTTGGAGCTCAAACAGCGCAAGGTAGATGTCCAATCTGGAGAGAGTTAGAACCAAGGAGGGTTGAAGTTAACTCCGACCACATCATAAACGTATAAGGACACGCAACGAATAGATGTTTCGTGGATTCATCCTAAAACAGCCCAGCCCCATTTTTTTTTAATATGTATTCTCAAAAATTTTAAAAATCCCCCAACGCGAATCAAAATCATTTAACTTAGCTTTTCTAACAACAAACCAAATAGCACAATCAACGATTTATTATAAACAAATAAATTTGTAAACCACATCAGCATAAATATCAACTAACAACCTAATGCTTCATGACAATTCATCACCATACAATAACACCAGAAATAAAATAAATAAACAACAACGCACGGTATGTCATCCTCTTTCCGCAGCCTTGGTCCCACAAGCTCTAACAAGCTAAACTTTTTCTGCATCATAACGAAGAGATGCATCAGTATTTAATAAATACTGAATGAGGCGATTAACCCGTCTCACAACTATACACATGCCAACAAATAGTTTCCTAGCATAATACAACCACAACCCTTCTTTATCACCCTTCAGCCAATCACAACAACAAAACAGTCTTTAACCTAAACTGGAAAAAAATGAAAAATTAACAGAACGATCAGCTTGAAAGATGGGATCACGAATCAAAAACTAACCGTCCACTTTCCACTCGCATCGTTGAAAATCAGCCCCTATACGTTCTGAAGGTACCCTCAAAGTTTTGTGATGATCCGACAACATGTGAACTCATGATCTCTCTTTCAATCCACATTGGTCCAAATGGCGTCTGAAACAGAGTACCTCACGAAAACGCGAATAACTTTTAGAATATTAACTCAAATCCAAATCCGCAAAGTGTAACATCTAGGTCTAAGACTTAACTACAACTCCATAAATTTTTGTTACTTTTGGGAACTTTTTGATAGGTCGAACCTCTGCTTCACCACGACCTATCAGATCTGTCTGCAACTCCATCTTGTGCAATCTATTTTCTCTTTTCCAACCACAGTCAGCTTCTCTTTTTCTCTCCTTGAAAGTGACCACGAAAATTATGAGAAAAAACTAGGGTTTTCACGATTTTTAGGGTTTAAATAGGCATAAGTTTATTTTTGGTCCACTTAAATTAAACCAGTAATTATAATTACCTAAATTAATCAATTTTTCCTTTGGTTTAATAATATCTCAAAAACAGTCTCATGAACCAACATTAAAATTAAACCACTTCCACTTTTCAAATCCGACTACAACTTCAAATTTCCCGTTTCCAAGTCACGGGCATTATAATTCTCCCCCACTAATATAGATTCGTCCTCGAATCTGACAACTTCAAACCCCTCGCAAAAAGGAACCAGCTACCAACCTTACATCAATTTTTTTCTCTATTGGCAACCACCGGCATACACAGCTCAACCACTAGATCCACTCACCAGTGACCTTACTTAATTCACATCCAAGTTTCTCAGCTCACTATTTGTACCCTCACTCTCAGAACCAACTATCCTTCGAGTGACGGAGAATCCACCCTCCAAGAGAACCATATATTCCTTTTTCAGCAACTAAGAAACATTTTGGCCCTCGAATTCCCAACCACCTAACCTCACAAGTTTACACGACCACGACTGATTCTACTCCAGGATATCAGCCACAATCAACACCAACTTTGGGTAGGTCGATCTTATTAGGATCGATCGTTCCCTTTGGCTCAACATGATCTCGGCTTCTGTCCCAATCAACAGCTTATCACACTCCATAACTAGTGGTTCAGCTCCACATAACTCCACAGCCACAACACGGCTCAACAAATTCTATGTCAACAACACGGCTCAACATAGACTACAACCAACAACACGGCTTAGGGTATCATGGATCGAATATAAGCTAAGAGATTAAACTAGGAGCTAACCAATAACTTAAAGTTCATGAACTATGAAACACGGATGAATAAAGGATATGCAAATCACAATATCAACTATCTAAAGTCTATATACTCTGTTACTCATCTATCGCAGGCAACGACACATATATCCTAGCATTAAGATCAAGTTCAATGATAGTTTGTAAAGCCTTATAACTCAACTCACGCAGGTTATAACACTAAACTCGTCTAGACTAGTTTCAAGCGAGTTTACAACACTTATGATGCTATAAAACGCCTAGGATCAATTACTTGTTAGCTGCTCAAGCAGTATGCATTAAGATCAAGCCTAGAACAAAGAACAAAGATGAATAATTCCAGAATCTAACAACCTAACAAATCGACCACATGAATCCCCTTTGAAACCGTTAAACCCAACAAGTAAACTACTCACACATACTCAAGCAAATAAAAGCCATGGATAATAGATTGAATAAACTTATAAGAGTATGAGAAAATGGTTTAGAGATCTTCTCTCTGATACAAAGGAGATGAATCTTCCTCCTTAAACAAGTAGAGAACAAAGACTAGAGAGAAGAGATGAGAGGAGAAGAGAGGCGGCGGCTTCAAAGACTTGGTGTGGTGGCAAGAGGAGCTTCAACGGTGGTGAGGCTTCTCCTTAGGGTTCTAAGATGTCTCTGAGTGTAGGGGCTGAGGCACACGAAATCTTCTTAGGGTTGTGAAGGCACACCTCTAAAATTAGGTTAAATGAGTATTTATAGGCTTCAGGGTCGGTTTAGAAATTTTTGGGCTTCGGGAGTCACTTAAGGAAATATGGGACGCCTATCCTCGGACCGGTCACGAGCCTTGTGACCGGTGGTGGTATGAGGAGAGGCACCAGTCATGACCCCGTGTGGCCGGTAGTGCCAAGAAAGCCGATACCGGTCGCGACCCCTTGTGACCCGTGGTGACATAGCTTCACTCCTCGGACGATATGTCCCAAATGGCTGAAGGGAATGTGCTGATTCTTGTTTGACGTGAAACTTGACACTTCTGGCTTTCCATAGAAACCAAGAACTCCAAAATTTGGTATCGGGAAGTCCTTTAAAAGATGTCATACTTCTGGCGTTCTGAAACTGTCTAAAAATGAGTTTTCCTTGACATTTTCCCTTGAAACCTCTTAAACCTTCTTGAACTTGAAAATACTTGGTAACTAGTTTCTTTTGCATGAAATCATACCAATCTCTTCTCAAATCATTAGAAAACAATAGCTATAATAGGTAAAGATACAATGTTATCATGACCCGATCAGCTAAGTCCATCAAGATCCTAAGATCTCAAGTGGTGTACCGAAACAGCATCAGAAATCACACAGAAACCCGACCGGTAAACACCACACAACAATGAGATTCAATAGCACAGAGCCCCATCAAACAGCATTAGGACAATGTCCTAACAAGCCAAACCAAGTATTAGTATCAATACAGTAGGATCCCCACAGCCGATCCAAGTATAAACAATAACAGCACGCACATCATATTCAATAAAATATCCGCCTTATTATTGAATAATAATGAAAAGTACATCGTTTAGAAACACCGACAATAAATCGAGTACAACGGCTTATACAACAAGTATAAGAAACGCCAACACAACTAATAACAGCAACTGGGACTTCAGCTAAGTTACCAGCTTGTCAAACCACTTGGAAAATTTGCGCTTCATCTTACCTTAATGTTCCCAAGTTTCCTCCTCAGCCCCATTGCAGTCCACAAGAATATAATCTCTTAGAATGTCTTCCTTTTGATCATTCAGACTCTGCGATCTAGAACCTCTAGAGGCCTCGCCCCTACAACCATACTCTGCAAGAGATAAGATGGAATCTCAGCCATCACCTGATCATCCTTATGCAGATATTTCTCCAGCATAACCAAATGGAATACTTTATGAAATGCCTGCATCACATCCGGCAACTCCAGCCTATAATCAACCGGCCCAACTTGATCGACAATCCTAAATGGACTCATGTACCTCAGATTCAGCTTAGTCTCAGTAATGGACATTTAAGGACCCCTCAGCATGGCCATCTTCAGATAGCCCATATCCCAACTGCAAACTCCAATTCCTTTCTACGCTTATCAGCGTGGCTTTTATGCCCGTCATGTGCTTCTTTCATAATCAGCTCGACAACACGGATCTTCTCCATAGTCTCTTGCACAAAAACGGCTCCCAGCAAACTCAGCTCCCCCACTTGATTCGAGTGTAGAAGAATACTTCTTTGCTACTTAGTAATCCATATCTGTGTATTAGAATTATGGTAAACTACTTTATATATACATTATACAAGTCAAACGTTGAAAGCTTTGAAAGAAAATATATTTGATTAACTTTATTCTAATAAATATTAAAAATGATTCTCCCTAATTAAATTATAGAGGGGATCTAATTTTTCTTTTCCATTATAATAAATCATTAAGATAACTTTAAAACATATCAGGTTTGAATCCAAAGGAAATGCTATAAAACATAATAGTTTCTAATAGTTTAAATTACAAAACATCAGTGTGGAAAAGTAGACCAAATTTTAGGTCATCCACATATAGAATCTTCAGATTCTGACTCTATGTCTTCATAATCTACGGATTTTGTCTCTGTGTAATAGAGATATATATATATATATATGTATATATATATTGAAAATCATATTTTTCTACTTATTTATCCATATCAATGTATTAGAATTAGGTTAAAATACTATACGTATATACAAGTAATACGTTGAAAGCTTTTAAAGAATATATATTTGGTCAACTTCATTCTAATAAATTTTTTAAACGGTTCTCCCTAATTAAATTATTGAGGGCATCTAATCTTCATTTTCAATTATTAAAAATCCATTATAATAAATGAAATTCAAAATCAAGTTTGAATCCAAAAGAAATTATCTAAACACACAACATTTTCTAAAAGCTTAAAAAATACATAAGTTTGAAAAATATATGGGTCAGTCACATTAAGAATATTTAGAAACTGACTCTATGTCTTCAGATTCTTTAGACACCGACTCTATGTCTTCAGAGTCTTCGGATTCTGTCTCTGTGTCTTCATAACTTTCTGATTCCGTCTCTACATCTTCTTCATTCATTTGCAGAGAGAGCAAAATAGGATCGTCGTGGTTGTCATTCAAATTAAGAAAAATAATTTGAAAAATAAAGTTACGCCAAAATAATTATGAACTTCTAAGAAAATATACCATAATTAACACAATTTAATTTCTGAAACTAAAAGTTAAACCCTATTTTAAATAATAAACTCAGAAACTATGTACTTTCTTAATTTTAAAGTAGGTAGACTATCAATTCTTTTGTTGAACAAAATATCAATGAAATAGGTGTGGATATAAATATATTGTGGAAGATGTTTGAAGTAGTAATAAAAACCACGACCTAGTAGGATTAACAGTTTTCAAAACCATGGAATGAAATAGTAAAAAAAAAATGGTTATCTTAGTTTCATGAGTGGTTCTAGACCAAATTCCATAGCGCAAATGAGACAAAATTGCCAACCATCTTGTGTCATTTTGTCATTTATGCATATCCAACAAACTGTTTACAAAGGTTAAATAATTTATTTATTAATTTGAAATTATTTTAAAGTCTGAAAAAGTTACAACTCTCCATCCTCATATCGAATAAACATAATAAAAAAGCAGGAAAACTGAAAATAATTTCTGTAGTGAACTGAAAATGTAATGTTATGAACAAGTTTTTAGATACTGTATGTAATTTATTCTTCATACATATTTATATGCATATGGAAGATTAAAAGAATTTTATATACATAAAATATAAAGACTAAAAGGATGGCTCAAACTGATCGATTCTAGTATAAGATGAATTTTAGGTGGAAAAACACTAATGAGATTTTTTATAACGGGATAAATTTGAAACAAAACCTACACTATTCTCCAATTAAAAGAAGAAAAAAAAATAGTTTTATTTTGCATTTCGTTAAAGATCAAAGCAAACTAAAATGCGATTCCTAGAAAAAAATTATGGTTAAGAAAAAAAAAATTTACAAAACAAAAAAAACCTACAAGACTAAATGAATTACGCGATAAATCATATGAAGTCTAAATGAGCTGATAAAAAAATAAAGTCTAAATGAATAATTTTTAATAAGCGGGATTGAGGGCTCACATATGTGCTGACACTTCTTTAGGGCTGTGGTTTCATCAAACAAATTGTTACAGATTACACAAGTGTACAGTGCGTTTGTCTCATCATCCATCTTTCTTCCGTCTTCTCTGAATTCCTTACCAACAAATAAAAAAAAAAAAATTTAAATACAGATAAAAAAAATAAAAAACAAATGGAATAAATCTGTTTTATATTTTACTATAAAAGTGATTATATTTAGTTTTCTATGCCAATATTTTTAGTTTATCTATCAAATATATAAACACAAATGTTTAAAACAAAAGAGAAAAATGTATGTGTGAAGCAAACTGGTGTAGTAACATAATTCTTTACATCAGATAAAAGAACGTAAATCTTTACAGATCTATATATGAAAGAACAACATATATCTTTTCTGTGTGGTAGCTACAATGGTCTGTGTCTTCTTTTAGTTTTTCACAAATAGCATTATATACGAAAGTCAAACTGAAAGTTTAATGCAAGTTAATTTATTTTTAAAATACTTCAAATTTTTAAATTAAGAAAAATATATTTATATTCTGACTTCCATAAATGGAAGGTTAATGTGGGTGAATCAAAATTTAATATAAGTTAAATGCAATATTTTTGAAAGCCAATTAAATGCAATTTTGATGAAAGAAAGTAAAAAAAAATGTTATCGATTGTAGAAATTCTATAAAAAAATTTAAAAAATTAAGTTTAGTCAACTTTCATTTGTTTATTTAAAATTTAAACATTAATGATTTCCTTTGACTAATATATATTAAAAAATTTTATCACTACAACGGAATAAAATAATGAGGTACCACATTTTTAGCTTTCAACATAGCTTAGTATAATTTTAACTTCAAATTAATTTTACTAATAAATTTAATTTAACATTTTTTATTTACTTTAACCTTTAACTCTAAGCTATAAAAGTGATTTAAAATTTTTTTTGGAGTTTTTTGTAGCCCTGGACATTCGGTCGGAATCCGAAAGAACCGATCCGATCGAACCGAGAAAGTGGTGTTTCGTAATCAAATCGGGTTTGAGTTACGAACCGATCGGAGACATCTGATATTGCTTTAGGATTTCCGGTCAGTTCGGTTTGGAAACCGAGTAACCGAACAGTTATTCGGATCTCTTCCAATCCACCATAACATATGAAGATCTCGTCTGAAAATCTGATATGTCTTGTGATGAACTGATGATGATGATACGAAGAAGAAGAAGATCTCGTTTGGGCTCTAATTTGTTATATGTTTTGGGTGTTTACAAAATTAGTTGGGCTTTAGTATTTGTGCACGGCCCACATTAGACTACAATACACAAATTGACAAAAATATATGGGCCTTAGTAATTAAAGTTAATTAGCCTAAGTCCAATTCGTAAGTGACTAGTGTTAGACGTGTTGACGTCGAGACTCGAATCGAGAGAGACTCATCTTTAGAATTCGAGATTCATCCTTGGTCTGTTCGTCACCTTTTCTTAGATTCGAAACCGTAAATTCACTGGAGTTCGTCCATCTCATAGATAATCTTCTCACGTTCTTCAGTTCATCATCTAATCTGGTATTTTTTTTTTGAAACCCTAATCTCGATTTAAGTTTTGAAAATTAGGGGTTTCTAAATCAGATTAGTTTTTAGGCTCTTTTATGTCTTATTAAGCTTCGAATTTGTTATTTATCAACTTCTAACGGTTAGATTGTCTTGTTAGGTCGAAATTTTAAAAGTTGAATCGAGAAATTTGGGGGTTTTCAAATTTGTTCTTCTTTTCAACGTCAAATTGTTTGAGACTCTTGTAATTTAAATTTTTTTGAAACCCTAATCATGATTTTCTGATTTTTAGAAATCCTAATCGTGGTTTACAGATTTTTGAAATTATAGTCTATAGATATTTTATTTACTGAGAATTTGATCTTTATTTAAACTTTCATTTGTCTCATATTCTGATTCTATCGTCTTGTAATTTAAAAGTTGAAACTCTAATCCATTTTGATTTTGCTCCTTTTGTAGAAAATCTAATCCATTTTGCTCCTTTCGTAGATGTCTTCTAAAGGTGGAGCAGATGACCCACGTGTAACTAAGATTCAGTTCAAGATGTATGTTTTTGTCATTTTCGATTTATAAACCCGAATTATGAAATGTATTCGGAACAGATTTTAAAAATGTGAACTGAACCGAACCGATTGATAACCGAACCGAAATAATCAAATTTTGATTTCGGTTCAATTAGGACAAGATTTCAAAATTAAAAAATAACCGAAAACCGAATAATCCGAACCGATTAACCCAATCAAAAACAAATGCCCAGGGCTATGGATTATATATGTTTCATAAGTATATAAACTAGAGTTGTTAGATCTTGAACATAGGTGTGATGTTATTTTCATATACACGCTAAATTTTTTTTAATTGCGCTGGTGGACCAGAGTCCATATTAATTTGATCTCGGTGACATTTACATCATTGGAATTAAAGATTTACATCATTGGAATTAAAGATTTTCAGTCTTAAATTTTCTAGTATAAGATGAATTTTAGGTGAAAAAACACTAATGAGATTTTTTATAACTAGATAAATTTGAAACAAAACCTACACTATTCTCCAATTACAAGAAGAAGAAAAAATAGTTCTGTTTTGCATTTCGTTAGTGATCAAAGCAAACTAAAATGCGATTCCCAGCAAAAATTATGGTTAAGAAAAAAAACTTTACAAGATGAGAAAAACCTATAAGACTAAATAAATTAAGCAATAAATCATATAAACTCTAAATGAGTTGATAAAAAAAAAGTCTAAATGAATAATTTATAATAAGAGGGATTGAGGGCTCACATATGTGATGACACTTCTTTAGTGTTCTGGCTTCGTCAAACAAATTGTTACAGATAACACAAGTGTACCGTGCTTTTGTCTCATCATCCATCTTTCTTCCGTCTCCGCTGAATTCCTTACCAACAACAACAACAAAAAAATAATAATTTAAAAACAGATAAAACAAATAAAACAAATAAAAAACAAATGGAATAAATCTGTCTTATATTTGTCTATAAAAGTGATTATATTTAGTTTTCTATGCCAATATTTGTAGTTTATCTATCAAATATATAAAAAACATGTTTAAAACAAAAGAGAAAAATGTATGTGTGGATCAAACTGGTGTAGTAACATAATTTTTTACATCAGATAAAAGAACGTAAATCTTTACATATCTACATATAAAAGAACAACACATACCTTTTTCTGTGTGGTGGTCTATGTGTCAGCTTTTAGTTTTTCACAAAAAGCATTATAAACTAATGATATATATAGAGACTAGAGTCAAACTGAAAGTTTAATGCAAGTTAATTTATTTTTAAAATACTTCAAATTTTTAAATTAAGAAAAATATATTTATATTCTGACTTCCATAAATGGAAGGTTAATGTGCATGTATCAAAATTAATATAATTTAAATGCAATATTTTTGGAAGCCAATTAAATGTAAATTTGACGAAAGAAAGTAAACAAAAATGTTATCGATTATGAAAATTCAATAAAAAAATTGAAAAGTTAACTTTAGTCAACTTTCATTTTTATTTAAAATTTAAACATAAATGATTTCTTTTGACTAATATATATTAAAAATTTTATCACTACATCGGAATAAAATTCATATAAATTAATGAGGTACCACATTTTTAGCTTCCAACATAGCTTAGTATAATTTTAAATTCAAATTAATTTTACTAATAAATTTAATTTAACATTTTGTCATTTATTTTAACCTTAGATCTGTAAAGATTTAAGTTCTTCTATCTGATGTAAAGAATTATGTTACTACACCAGTTTGATCCACACATACATTTTTCTCTTTTGTATTAAACATTTTTTATATATATTTGATTGATAAACTAAAAATATTGGCATAGAAAACTAAATATAATCAATTTTTTTATAATCAAATATAAAACAGATTTATTGCATTTGTTTTTTATTTGTTTTATCAGTATTAAATTTTTTTTTTTTTTTGTTGGTAAGGAATTCAGAGGAGACGGAAGAAAGATGGATGATGAGACAAAAACACTGTACACTTGTGTTATCTGTAACAATTTGTTTGACGAAGCCACAGCCCTAAAGAAGTGATATCACATATGTGAGCCCTCAATCCCTCTTATGAAAAATTATTCATTTAGATTTTTTTTTTATCAGCTCATTTAGACTTTATATGATTTATTGCGTAATTTCTTTAGTCTTATAGGTTTTTGTTGTCTTGTAAAGTTTTTTTTGTTCTTAACCATGATTTTTTGCTGGGAATCGCATTATAGTTTGCTTTGATCTCTAACGAAATGCAAAACAAAACTATTTTTTACTTCTTGTAATTGGAGAACAGTGTAGGTTTTGTTTCAAATTTATCCCGTTATAAACAATCTCATTAGTGTTTTTCCACCTAAAATTCATCTTATACTAGAATCGATCAGTTTGAGTCATCCTTTTAGTCTTTATATTTTATGTATATAAAATGTTTTTAATCTTCCATATGTATATAAATATGTATAATGAATAAATTACATACAGTATCTAAAAATTGGTTCATCATATTACATTTGCATTTCACTATAGAAATTATTTTCCGTTTTCCCGCTTTTTTATAATGTTTATTCGAGATGAGGATGGGGAATTGTAACTTTTTAAGACTTTGAAATAATTTTGAATTAAAACATAAATTATTTAACCTTTGTAAACAGTTTGTTGGAAATGCATAAATGACAAAATGACACAAGATGGTTGGTAATTTTGTCACATTTGCGCAATAGAATTTGGTCCATAACCACTCATGAAACTAAGGTACTCAATTTTTGTTTATCTATTTCATTCCATAGTTTTTAAAATTGTTAATCCTACTAGGTCGTGGTTTTTATTACTATTTCAAACATCGTCCACAATATATTTATATTCACACCTTTTTCATTGATATTTTGTTCAACAAAAGAATTGATAGTCTACCTACTTTAAAATTAAGAAACACAGTTTATGAGTTTATGATTTAAAATAGGGTTTAACTTTTAGTTTCAAAAATACAATTTTGTTAATTTTGGTATATTTTCTTAGAAGTTCATATATTTTTTTTGGCATAACTTTATTTTTCAAATTATTTTGCTTAATTTGAATGACAGCCACGGCGATCCTATTTTGCTCTCCCTGCAAATGAATGAAGAAGATGTAGAGAGGGAATCAGAAAGTTCTGATGACACACAGACAGAATCCAAAGACTTTGAAGACATGTAGTCGGTGACTAAAGAATCTGAAGACATAGAGTCGGTGTCTAAAGAATCTGAAGACATAGCGTAGAGTCGGTTTCTAAAGATTCTTAATGTGACTGACCCAGATATTTTCCAAACTTATGTTTTTCTTTAAGCTTTTAGAAAATGATGTGTTTTAGATAATTTCTTTTGGATTCAAACTTGATTTTGCAGTTTAGTTATTTTAATGGATTTTTAATAATTGAAAATGAAAATTAGATGCTCTCTGTAATTTAGTCAGGGAGAACCGTTTAAAAAATTTATTAGAATGAAGCTAACCAAATATATATTCTTTAAAAGCTTTCAACGTATGACGACTTGTATATATGTATAGTATTTTAACCTAATTCTAATACATAGATATGGATAAATAAGTAGCAAAAAATAATTTTTAATATGCATATCTAATACACATAGACAAATTCCGTAGATTATGAAGACATAGAGTCAGAATCTGAAGATTCTATATGTGGATGACCTAAATTTTGGTCTACTTTTCCACACTGATGTTTTGTAAAACTATTAGAAACTATTACGTTTTATATCATTTCTTTTGATTCAAACCTGATATGCTTTAAAGTTATCGTAATGATTTATTATAATGGAAAATAAAAATTAGATGCCCTCTATAATTTAATTAGGGAGAATCATTTTTAATATTTATTAGAATAAAGTTAATGAAATATATTTTCTTTCAAAGCTTTCAACGTTTTACTTGTATAATGTATATATAAAGTAGTTTAACCTAATTCTAATACATAGATATGGATTACTAAATAGCAAAAAAGTATTCTTCTATACTCACCATTTAGGTGAATATAAGGTGGTGTTTTTCATAAATTGCACATAAAAAAAAATAATTCCATGCAACAAAAGTGAAGACTGAAAATCTTAAATTCCAATGATGTAAATGTCACCGAGATCAAATTACTATGGACTCTGGGCCACCACCGTAATTCAAATATTTTTAGTGTGTATATGGAAATTACATCACTCCTATGTTCAAGATCTAACAACTCTAGTTTATATACTTATAGAACATATATAATCTAAAAATTACAACTCTCTATCCTCATCTCGAATAAACATAATAAAAAAGCGGAAAAACGGAAAATAATTTCTGTAGTGAAAAGCAAATGTAATGTGATGAACCAATTTTTAGATACTGTATGTTATTTATTCTTCATACATATTTATATGCATATGGAAGATTAAAAGAATTTTATATACATAAAATATAAAGACTAAAAAGATGGCTCAAACTGATCGATTCTAGTATAAGATGAATTTTAGGTCATCCACATATAGAATCTTCAGACACTATGACTCAATGTCTTCATATTCTACGGATTTTTTCTCTGTGTATTAGATATATATATATATATATATATTAAAAATCATCTTTTGCTACTTATTTATCCATATCTATATATTAGATTTAAGTTCAAATACTATACATATATACAAGTCATACGTTGACAGCTTTTAAAGAATATATATTTGCTTAACTTCATTCTAATAAATGTTATTAACGGTTCTCCCTAATTAAATTATAGAGGGCATCTAATTTTCATTTTCAATTTTTAAAATCCATTAAAATAACTAAAATGCAAAATCAAGTTTGAATCCAAAAGAAATTATTTAAAAAACAACATTTAATAAAAGCTTAAAGTAAAGACATAAGTTTGGAAAATATCTGGGTCAGTCACATTAAGAATCTTTAGAAATCAACTCTATGTCTTCAGATTCTTTAGACACCGACTCTATGTCTTCAGATTCTTTAGACCCCAAAGTCCATATGTTCAGAGTCTTCGGATTCTGTCTCTGTGTCTTCAGAACTTTCTGATTCCGTCTCTACATCTTCTTCATTCATTTGCAGGGAGATCAAAATAGGATCGTCGTGGCTGTCATTCAAATTAAGCAAAATAATTTGAAGAATAAAGTTAAGCCAAAATAATATATGAACTTCTAAGAAAATATACCAAAATTAACACAATTATATTTTTGAAACTAAAAGTTAAACCCTATTTAAAATCATAAACTCAGAAACTATATACTTTCTTAATTTTAAAGTAGGTAGACTATCAATACTTTTGTTGAACAAAATATCAATGAAATAGGTGTGAATATAAATAAATTGAGGAAGATGTTTGAAGTAGTAATAAAAACCACGACCTAGTAGGATTAACAGTTTTAAATACTATGGAATGAAATAGATAAAAAAATGAGTATCTTAGTTTCATGAGTGGTTCTGTTCCAAATTCTATTGTGCAAATGGGACAAAATTGCCAACTATCTTGTGTCATTTTGTCATTTATGCATTTCCAACAAACTGTTTACAAAGGTTAAATAAAATTTTTTTTTAATTTGAAATTATTTCAAAGTTTGAAAAAGTTACAACTCTCTGTCCTCATCTCGAATAAACATAATAAAAAGCGGAAAAAGGAAAATAATATCTGTAGTGAAATGCAAATGTAATGTGATGAACCAATTTTTAGATACTGTATGTTATTTATTCTTCATACATATTTATATGCATTTGGAAGATTAGAAGAATTTTATATACATAAAATATAATGACTAAAAGGATGGCTCAAACTGATCGATTCTAGTATAAGATGAATTTTAGGTGGAAAAACACTAATGAGATTTTTTATAACGGGATAAATTTGAAACAAAACCTACACTATTCTCCAACTACAATAAGAAAAAAATAGTTTTGTTTTGCATTTCGTTAGAGATCAAAGCAAACTAAAATGCGATTCCCAACGAAAAATTATGGTCAAGAAAAAAAAACTTTACAAGACAACAAAAACCTATAAGACTAAATAAATTACGCAATAAATTATATAAAGTCTAAATGAACAGATAAAAAAAAATTCTAAATGAATGTTTTTCAATAAGACGGATTGAGGACTCATATATGTGCTGACACTTCTTTAGAGTTTTGGCTTCATCAAACAAAGTGTACACTGTTTTTGTCTCATCATCCATATTTCTTCCGTCTCCTCTGAATTCCTTACCAACAACAAAAAAAAAAAAAATTAAATACAGATAAAATAAATAAAAACAACAAATGGAATAAATCTGTATTATATTTGACTATAAAAGTGATTATATTTAGTTTTCTATGCCAATATTTTTAGTATATCTATCAAATATATAAAAAAAAAATGTTTTAAACAAAATAGAAAAATGTATGTGTGGATCAAACTGGTGTAGTAACATAATTCTTTACATCAGATAAAAGAACGTAAAATCTTTACAGATCTACATATAAAAGAACAAAACATACATTTTTCTGTGTGGTAGCTACAATGGTCTGTGTCTGCTTTTAGTTTTTCACAAATAGCATTATAAACTAATGATATATATAGAGACAGGAGTCAAACTGAAAGGTTCATGCAAGTTAATTTATTTTTAAAATACTTCAAATTTTTAAATTAAGAAAAATATATGTATATTCTGACTTCCATAAATGGAAGGCTAACGTGCGTGAATCAAAATTCAATATAAGTTAAATGCAATATTTTTGGAAGCCAATTAAATGCAAATTTGAAGAAGTAAACTAAACAAAAATGTTATCAATTATGGAAATTCCGTAAAAAAGTTTGAAAATTTTAGTTCAGTCAACTTTCATTTTATATTTATTTAAAATTTAAACATTAATGATTTCCTTTGACTAGTATATATTTAAATTTTTATCACTACATCGGAATAAAATTCATATAAATTAATGAGTTACCACATTTTTAGCTTCCAACATAGCTTAGTATAATTTTAAATTCAAATTAATTTTACTAATAAATTTAGTTAACATTTTATCATTTACTTTAACTGTTAACTATAGTTTATCAAACTGATTTAAGAAATTTTTTGGATTATATATGTTCCATAGGTATATAAACTAGAGTTGTTAGATCTTGAACATAGGTGTGATGTGATTTCCATACACACACTAAAAAATGTTTGAATTGCGGTGGTGGTCCAGAGTCCATAGTAATTTGATCTCGGTGACATCTACATCATTAGAATTTAATATTTTCGGTCTTAACTTTTTTTGCATTGAATTTGTTTTTTATGTGCAATTTATGAAAATCACCACCTTATATTCACCTAAATGGTGAGTGTAGAAGAATAATTTTTTGCTACTTATTAATCCATATCTATGTATTTGAATTAGGTTAAACTACTTTATATATAAATTATACAAGTCAAACGTTGAAAGCTTTGAAAAAAATATATTTGATTAACTTTATCCTAATATATATTAAAATTGATTCTCTCTAGTTAAATTATAAAGGGCATCTAATTTTTTTTTCAATATAACAAATCATTAAGATAACTGAAAAAGCAGATCAGATTTGAATCCAAAAAAAAATGATATAAAACATAATAGTTTCTCATAGTTTAATTTACAAAACATCAGTGTGGAAAAGTAGACAAAATTTTAGGTCATCCACATATAGAATCTTCAGACTCTGACTTTATGTCTTCATATTCTACGGATTTTGTCTCTCTGTATTAGATATGTATATTAAAAATCATCTTTTGCTACTTATTTATCCATATCTATGTATTAGAATTAAGTTCCAATACTATACATATATACACGTCATACATTGAAAGCTTTTAAAGAATTTGTATTTGCTTAACTTCATTCTTATAAATCTTTTTAAACGGTTCTCCCTAATTAAATTATAGAGGGCATCTAATTGACATTTTCAATTATTAAAAATCCATTAAAATAACTGAAATGCAAAATCAAGTTTGAATCCAAAATAAATTATTTAAAACACAACATTTTCTAAAAGCTTAAATTAAAAACATAAGTTTGGAAAATATCTGGGTCAGTCACATTAACAATCTTTAGAAACCGACTCTATGTCTTCAGATTCTTTAGACTCCGACTCTATGTCTTCTGATTCTTTAGACACCAATGTCCATGTCTTCAGAATCTTCGGATTCTGTCTCTGTGTCTTCAGAACTTTCAGATTCCGTCTCTACATCTTCTTCATTCATTTGCAGGGAGAGCAAAATAGGATCGTCGTGGCTGTCATTCAAATTAAGCAAAATAATATGAAGAATAAAGTTATGCTAAAATAATATATGAACTTGTAAGAAAATATACCAAAATTAACACAATTGTATTTTTGAAACTAAAAGTTAAACCCTATTTTAAATCATAAACTCAGAAACTATATACTTTCTTAATTTTAAAATAGGTAGACTATGAATTCTTTTGTTGAACAAAATATCAATGAAATAGGTGTGAATATAAATATATTGTGGAAGATGTTTGAAGTAGTAATAAAAACCACGACCTAGTAGGATTAACAATTTTAAAAACTATGGAATGAAATAGATTAAAAAAAATGAGTACCTTAGTTTCATCAGTGGTTCTGGACCAAATTCCATTGCGCAAATGGGACAAAATTGCCAACCATCTTGTGTCATTTTGTCATTTATGCATTTCCAACAAACTGTTTACAAAGGTTAAATTATTTTTTTCTTAATTCAAAATTATTTCAAAGTCTGAAAAAGTTACAACTCTCTATCCTCATCTCGAATAAACATAATAAAAAAGCAGGAAAACGGAAAATAATTTCTGTAGTAAAATGCAAATGTAATGTGATGAACCAATTTTTAGATACTGTATGTTATTTATACTTCATACATCATTATATGCATATGGAAGATTAAAATAATTTTATATACATAAAATATAAAAACTAAAAGGATGGCTCAAACTGATAGATTCTAGTATAAGATGAATTAAAGGTGGAAAAACACTAATGAGATTTTTTATAACGGGATAAATTTGAAACCAAAACCTACACTATTCTCCAACTACAATAAGAAAAAAAATAGTTTTGTTTTGCATTTCGTTAGAGATCAAAGCAAACTAAAATGCGATTCCTAGAAAAAAATTATGGTTAAGAAAAAAAAACTTTAAAAGACAACAAAAACTTATAAAACTAAATAAATTACGCAATAAATCATATAAAGTCTAAATGAGCTGATAAAAAAAAGTCTAAATAAATAATTTTTAATAAGAGGGATTGAGGGCTCACATATGTGTTGACACTTCTTTAGGGCTGTGGCTTCATCAAACAAATTGTTACAGATAACACAAGTGTACAATGCTTTTGTATCACCATCCATCTTTCTTCTGTCTCCTCTGAATTCCTTACCAACAACAAAAAAAACAATAATTTAAATACAGATAAAACAAATGAAAAACAAATGGAATAAATCTGTTTTATATTTGACTATAAAAGTGATTATATTTAGTTTTCTATGCCAATATTTTTTTTTATCTATCAAATATATAAAGAAAAATATATGTTGGGATCAAACTGGTGTAGTAACATAATTCTTTACATCAGATAAAAGAACGTAAATCTTTACATCAGATAACAGAACGTAAATTTTTACAGATCTAGATATAAAAGAAACCCACATACCTTTTTCTGTGTGGTAGCTACAATGGTCTATGTGTCTGCTTTTAGTTTTTCACAAATAGCATTATAAACTAATGATATATTATATAGAGACTAGAGTCAAACTGAAAGTTTAATGCAAGTTAATTTATTTTTAAAATACTTCAAATTTTTAAATTAAGAAAAATATATTTATATTCTGACTTCCATAAATGGAAGGCTAATGTGCATGAATCATAATTTAATATAAGTTCAATGCAATATTTTTGGAAGCTAACTAAATGCAAATTTGACGAAAGAAAGTAAACAAAAATGTTATCGATTTTGGAAATTCTGTAAACAAATTTGAAAAATTAAGTTTAGTCAACTTTCTTTTTTTATTTAAAATTTAAACATTAATGATTTCCTTTGACTAATATATATTAAATTTTTATCACTACATCGGAATAAAATTCATATAAATTAATGAGGTACCACATTTTTAGCTTCCAACATAGCTTAGTATAATTTTAAATTCAAATTAATCTTACTAATAAATTTAATTTAACATTTTATCATTTACTTTAACCTTTAACTATAAGTTATAAAAGTGATTTAAGAAAATTTTTGGAGATTTTTTGGAATATATATGTTCCATAAGTATGTAAACTAGAGTTGTTAGATCTTGAACATAAGTGTGATGTTATTTACATATACACACTAAAAAATGTTTGAATTGTGGTGGTGGTCCAGAGTCCATAGTAGTTTGATCTCGGTGACATCTACATCATTGGAATTTAAGATTTTCAGTCTTAACTTTTGTTGCATGGAATTTTTTTTTTGTATGTGCTATTTATGAAGGTGACCAAATATTCACTTAAATGGTGAGTGTAGAAGAATACTTTTTTTGCTACTTATTAATCCATATCTACGTATTAGAATTAGGTTAAACTACTTTATATATACATTATACAAGTCAAACGTTGAAAGCTATTAAAGAAAATATATTTGATTAACTTTATTTCAATATATATTAAAAGTGATTATCTCTAATTAAATTATAGAGGGCATCTAATTTTTCTTTTCCTTTAGAACAAATCATTAAGATAACTGAAAAAGCAGATCAGATTTGAATCCCAAAGAAATGATATAAAACATAATAGTTTCTCATAGTTTAAATTACAAAACATCAGTGTGGAAAAGTAAAAAAAAATTTAGGTAATCCACATATAGAATCTTCAGACTCTGACTCTATATCTTCATAATCTACAGATTTTGTCTCTCTGTATCCATATCTATGCATTAGAATTAGGTTAAAAAACTATAAGTCATACGTTAAAAGTTTTTAAAGAATAAATATTTGGTTAAATTCATTCTAATAAATTTTTTAAATGATTTCCCTAATTAAATTATAGAGGGCATCTAATTTTCATTTTTAATTATTAAAAATCCATTAAAATAACTGAAATGCAAAATCAAGTTTGAAACATAAAAGCTTAAAGTAAAAACATAAGTTTGGAAAATATATGTGTCAGTCACATTAAGAATCTTTAGAAACCGACTCAATGTCTTCAGATTCTTTAGACACCGACTCTATGTCTTCAGATTCTTTAGACACCGATGTCCATGTCTTCAGAGTCTTCGGATTCTGTCTCTGTGTCTTCAGAACTTTCTGATTCCGTCTCTACATCTTCTTCATTCATTTGCAGGGAGAGCAAAATAGGATCGTCGTGGCTATCATTCAAATTAAGCAACATAATTTGAAAAAATAAAGTTACGCCAAAAACATATATGAACTTCTACGAAAATATACAAATATTAACACAATTGTATTTTTGAAACTAAAAGTTAAACCCTCTTTTAAATCATAAACTCAGAAACTATGTACTTTCGTTATTAGAAGGTAGGTAGACTATCAATTCTTTTGTTGAACAAAATATAATTGAAATAGGTGTGAATATAAATTTATTGTGGAAGATGTTGGAAGTAGTAATAAAAACCACGACCTAGTAGGATTAACAGTTTTAAAAACTATGGAATGAAATAGATTAAAAAAATGAGTACCTTAGTTTCATGAGTGGTTCTGGACCAAATTCCATTGCACAAATAGGACAAAATTGCCAACCATCTTGTGTCATTTTGTCATATATGCATTTCCAACAAACTGTTTAAAAAGGTAAATAATTTTTTTTAATTCAAAATTATTTCAAAGTCTAAAAAAGTTACAACTCTCTATCCTTATCTCAAATAAACATAATAAAAAACCGGGAAAACGGAAAATAATTTTCTTAGTGAAATGCAAATGTAATGTGATGAACCAATTTTTAGATACTGTATGTTATTTATTCTTCATATATATTTATATGCAGATGGAAGATTCAAAGAATTTTATATACATTAAATATAAAGACTAAAAAGATGGCTCAAACTGATCGATTCTAATATAAGATGAATTTTAGGTGGAAAAACACTAATGCAATTTTTTATAACGGGATAAATTTGAAACAAAACCTACACTATTTTCCAACTACAATAAGAAAAAAAATATTTTTGTTTTGCATTTCGTTAGAGATCAAAGCAAACTAAAATGCGATTCCCAGCAAAATAATTTGGTTAAGAAAAAAAAAACTTTTCATGACAACAAAAACCTATAAGACTAAATAAATTACACAATAAATCATATAAAGTCTAAATGAGCTGATAAAAAAAAGGTCTAAATCAATAATTTTTAATAAGAGGGATTGAGGGCTCACATATGTGCTGACACTTCTTTAGGGCTGTGGCTTCATCAAACAAATTGTTACAGATAAAACAAGTGTACAGTGCTTTTGTCTCATCATCCATCTTTCTTCCGTCTCCTCTGAATTCCTTACCAACAACAAAAAAACAATAATTTAAATATAGATAAAACAAATAAAAAAAATAGAATAAATTTGTTTTATATTTGACTATAAAAGTGAATATATTTAGTTTTCTATGCCAATATTTTTGTTTATCTATCAAATATATAAACAAAAATGTTTAAAAAAAAAAAAGAAAAATGTATGTGTGGATCAAACTGGTATAGTAACATAATTCTCTACATCAGATAAAAGAACGTAAATCTTTACAGATCTACATATAAAAAAACAACACATACCTTTTTATGTGTGGTCTATGTGCTGCTTTTAGTTTTTCACAAATAGCCCTATAAACTAATGATATATATAGAGACTAGAGTCAAACTGAAAGTTTAATGAAAGATAATTCAAAATTTTAAATTAAGAAAAATATATTCATATTCTGACTTCCATAAATGGAAGACTAATGTGCATGAATCAAAATTTAATATAAGTTAAATTCAATATTTTTGGAAGCCAATTAAATACAATTTTGACGAAAGAAAGTAAACAAAAATGTTATCGATTATGGAAATTCTATAAAAAATTTGAAGAATTAAGTTTAGTCAACTTTCATTTGTTTATTCAAAATTCAAACCTTAATGATTTCCTTTGACTAATATATATTAAAAAATTTATCACTATACCGAAATTAAATTCATATAAATTAATGATGTACCACATTTTTAGCTTCCATCATAGCTTAGTATAATTTTAAATTTAAATTAATTTTACTAATAAATTTAAATTAACATTTTATCATTTACTTTAATTTTTAAGTATAAACAATAAAAGTGATCTAAGAAATGTTTTGGAGATTTTTTGGATTATATATGTTTCATAAGTATATAAACTAGAGTTGTTAGATCTTGAACATAGGTGTGATGTTATTTCCATATACACACTAGAATATGTTTGAATTGCGGTGGTGGCCGAGAGTCCATAGTAATTTGATCTCGGTGACATTTACATCAGTCTTAACTTTTGTTGCATGGAATTTTATGTGCAATTTATGAAAATCACAACCTTATATTCACCTAAATGGTGAGTGTAGAAGAATACTTCTTTGCTAATTAGTAATCCATATCTATGTATTAGAATTAGATTAAACTACTTTATAAATACATTATACAAGTCAAACGTTGAAAGCTTTGAAAGAAAATATATTTGATTAACTTTATTCTAATAAATATTAAAAATGATTCTCCGTAATTAAATTACAGAGAGCATCTAATTTTTCTTTTCCATTATAATAAATCATTAAGATAATTGAAAAGCAGATCAGGTTTGAATCTAAAAGAAATGATGTAAAACATAATAGTTTCTAATACTTTAAATTACAAAACATCAGTGTGGAAAAGTAGACAAAACTTTAGGTCATCCACATATAGAATCTTCAGACTCTGACTCCATGTCTTCATAATCTACGGATTTTATCTCTATGTATTAGATATGTATATTAAAAATCATCTTTTGCTACTTATTTATCCATATATAGGTATTAGAATTGGGTTAAAATACTATACATTTATGCAAGTCATACGTTGAAAGTTTTTAATGAATATATATTTGGTTAACTTCATTCTAATAATTTTTTAAACGGTTCTCCCTAATTAAATTATAGAGAGCATCTAATTTTCATTTTCAATTATTAAAAATCCATTAAAATAAATGAAATGCAAAATCAAGTTTGAATCCAAAAGAAATTATCTAAAAGACAACATTTTCTAAAAAACTTAAAATAAAAACATAAGTTTGGAAAATATCTGGGTCAGTCACATTAAGAATCTTCAGAAACAGACTCTATGTCTTCAGATTCTTTAGACACCGACTCTATGTCTTCAGAGTCTTCGGATTCTGTTTCTGTCTTCTGGACTTTCTGATTCAGTCTCTACATCTTCTTCCTTCATTTGCAGGGAGAGCAAAATAGGATCGTCGTGGCTGTCATTCAAGTTAAGCAAAATAATTTGAAGAATAAAGTTACGCCAAAAAAATATATGAACTTCTTAGAAAATATACCAAAATTAACATAATTATATTTTTGAAACTAAAAGTTAAACCCTATTTTAAATCCTAAACTCAGAATTGTACTTTCTTAATATTAAAGTAGGTAGACTATCAATTCTTTTGTTGAAAAAAATATTAATGAAATAGGTGTGAATATAAATATACTGTGGAAGATGTTTGAAGAAGTAATAAAAACCACGACCTAGTAGGATTAACAGCTTTAAAAACTATGGAATGAAATAGATAAAAAAAAATGAGTACCTTAGTTTCATGATTGGTTCTGGACCAAATTCCATAGCGCAAATGGGACAAAATTGCCAACCATCTTGGGTCATTTTATCATTTATGCATTTCCAACAAACTGTTTATAAAGGTTGAATAATATTTTTTTAAATTCGAAATTATTTCGAAGTCTGAAAAATTTACAAATCTCCATCCCCATATGGAATAAACATAATAAAAAAACGGGAAAAGGGAAAACAATTTCTGTAGTGAAGTGCAAATGTAATGTGATGAAATAATTTTTAGATACTATATGTAATTTATTCATCATACATATTGATATGCATATGTAAGATTAAAGGAATTTTATATACATAAAATATAAAGCATAAAAAGATGGCTCAAACTTATCGATTCTAGTATAAGATGAATTTTTGGAGGAAAAAACACTAATGAGATTTTTTATAACGGGATAAATATTTTGAAACAAAACCTACACTATTCTCCAATTATAAGAAGAAGGAAAAAATAGTTTTGTTTTGCATTTCGTTAGAAATCAAAGCAACCTAATATGAGATTCCCAACAAAAATTTGTGGTTAAGAAAAAAAAAACTTTCCAAGACAATAAAACCTATAAGACTAAATAAATTACGCAATAAATCACATAAAGTCTAAATGAGCTGACCAGAACAAAAGTCTAAATGAATAATATATTTTAAAAAGAGGGATTGAGGGCTCACATATGTGCTGACACTTTTTTAAGGCCGTGGCTTCGTCAAAAAAATTGTTACAGATAACACAAGTGTAAAGTGCTTTTGTCTCATCATCCATATTTCTTGTGGTTCCGCTGAGTTCCTTACCAAAAACAACAACAAAAAAACAATAATTTAAGTAAAGATAAAACAAATAAAACATGAAATCTATATTATATTTGACTATAAAAGTGATTATATTTAGTTTGCTATGCCAATATTTTTAGTTTATATATCAAATATATAAACAAAAAAAGAAAAATGTATGTTTGGATCAAACTGGTGGAATAACATAATTCCTTACATAATATAGAAGAACATAAATATTTACAGATCTATGTATAAAAGAACACACCACATACCTTTTTCTGTGTAGTAGCTACAATGATCTAAGTGTCTGCTTTTTGTTTTTCACTAATAGCCTTATAAACTAATGATATTTATAGAGACTAGAGTCAAACAAAAAGTTTAATGTAAGTTAATTTATTTTTAAAATACTTCTAATTTTTAAATTAAGAAAAATATATTTATATTCTGACTTCCATAAATGTGCATGAATCAAAATTTAATATAATTTAAATGCACTATTTTTGGCAGCCAAATAAATTCAGTTTTGACGAAGGAAAGTAAACAAAAATGTTATCAATTATGGTAATTCTATAAAAAAAAATTGAAAAATTAAGTTTAGTCAACTTTCATTTGTTTATTCAAAATTCAAACATTAATGATTTCCTTTGACTAATATATATTAAAAAATTTTATCACTACATCTAAATTAAATTCATATAAATTTATGAGGTACCACATTTTTAGCTTTAATCATAACTTAGTATAATTTTAAATTCAAATTAATTTTACTAATAAATTTTAATTTAACATTTTATCACTTACTTTAACCTTTAACTATAAGCTTTAAAAGTGATTTAAGAAAAATTTTGGAGATTTTGTGGATTATATATGTTCCATAAGTATATAAACTAGAGTTGTTAGATCTTGAATATAGGTTTGATGTTATTTCCATATAAACACTAAAACAATGTTTGAATTTTTTTTTTTTAACGTCATTGCATTAAATTAGAAATAGCTTACATAATCGTTAAATAAAAATCTCCTTAAACAAGTAGGAGGAAACTGATAAATTTGTGAAAGACGTTGTTGTAACAATGCGACATTAGCGAGTTTATCCACCACTTGATTACATTCTCTGGGAGCCCATGATAATTGTATATGAGAAAATCTATTTGCCCAACTGCGAATATCTAATAATAGATAGTCGATCGTGATGTCTGCAGCACGGTTGTTGATTGCATCGATTACTGATTTACAATCCCCCTCAACAATAATCTGTCTAAAGCCCAAACACCATGCAGCTTGAATGGCATGAAGAACCGCAAGAGCTTCAGCCTGTAATGGCGATGAAGCTTGCGTTAGTCTTGAACTTCCGGCTAGACAGTAAAATCCATGTTCATCTTGTATTATCCACCCTGTCCATACTCCTTCGATATCCAAGCATCAAGACACAAGGACTTGGAGCTGGAGCTAAACAAGGGTTTGTGTACGAGCCAGGAGCAAATGGAGCAAGGATAGCAGCTTATGGACTCAAGACTCGTCCCCGGACCGAGAGAAATCAACAAACACTCCGAGCTACACCACATCGGATTTTAGCTCAAGCAAGTCACTCGGAATCATGTGGTATCACATCCTCCCTGGTCATGGTTCACGTCCGAGATGACTAGAGTCAAGCCCTATGGCTCACGTACACTATTTTTCCCTTGCCTTCGGTTTTTCCCAAGTGGTTTTCCGGGGAAGGTTTTTAATGAGGTTCATGGTCCATAGGTTCATCTATGCTTGGTTCTAGTCTGACTTCACCCCGGCCCGTTATGAGATTATTGGCGTGGCCCTTATTGTAACATCCGTGTCTCGGAAACAGAAAGTTGAATTTATTTTCGGATTAGGAGCTGATTATTTTGTTTCAGATTTTATTTGAAGCAAATAATAATCTGAGGTGTTAAAATAGAAGATCGGAAAGTTTGTGACCGTTTCTGTTAAATCGGAAAGTTATGGTGGGTTTTAACTGATTCAATCAGAAGTTTTGGGGCTACCTTTTAAAAATCGGAAAGTCTGAGGGCTTAATAGCAATTTGAGGAAGTTAAATAAAACATTATTTTTTTTCCTCTAATCATGTGGCTACAGCTTGAGTGGGTGGGTGTAGTGGCGTAGGATGTTAAAAAAAGGTGATAGGTGATAGTGGAGTTAAAAAAAAAAATAACACGTTAAAGAGAGCTGAGATCAAGGGTGAAGCGTAGGCTGAGGTTTGAGTGGGGAGTGGTGTTGGCGAGAGGAAGAGAAGAAGAGAGGAGAAGAACCATCGTTGTGTGTTGGTCGCGAAGCTCTGTGCCGTTGTTGTGTTGCCGTGAGTGAGAAGTCGATTCCATCACTCTCGTTCTTCATCACGGTAAGGGCTTTTTCCTTCTCTATTTCCATGGTTATCATGAGATGATGAACCTGTGTTGTCATCAAGTCTCGTTGATGGTGTGGTGGTGTGATTGGTGGCGGCGTGATGGAGTTGAAGGTGTGGTGGTGTAAACGGCGGCGTGGTGGTGGAGTTCGTTGGTCTCATGGTGGCAACGCATCGGAGCTTGACGTGTTGAGGTTCGGTGATGGAGCAATCAGGTTCCGTTGTTGATGAACGTGGAGTCGTTGTCATGGGGTGAACGGCGTGCAGCGTCGAGGAGGGTGTGACCCTGCGAGATGATGAGGCGCGGTGGCTGAGTGGTGGTGATCAGACCTCTTTGTCTTGGCTTGTGTGGCTGAGAGGCGTGAGGAGATGATGGAGAATGGTGGTGGTGGTGAGCGTCAATGGTGTTGTTGCAGAGAAAGCAACAAACGAAGAAGAAGATGATAATTAAGTTGTGTAGTTAATAAGTTTGTATTATTTTATTATTTTTAGGTCTCGCGTTCGGGAATTTTAGGGTTTATTCATCCCGGGGAGTTCCATAATTTTGCAGAATTTCATCGTGAAAGTTTCTACGTTTGGCAAAGGTGAGTGCAGTACCGTGGTCGGACTGAACTTACGGGAGTTTTCGGTTTAATTTATACGTTAGGAATTATTTGACGTGGTTGTGTGTTTTAATTTTTATTTTTGGTGTTTTGAGCTGTGATAAATTCCGAAAAAAATTGCTAACATTAATGGCGTAATTAAATGGTTGTTTTGCTTAATTTTATTTAATTATTCCGAGATATTAATAATTTTAATTAATTATTAATTTGCTGAATTTAAATAATTTCATTTGAAATATAAATGAATTATTTAATTGCTGAAAGTAATTATTTATCGCTAATAATTATTGCTGAAATTTCTGGATTAATTTTTGGAGTTTGTTGTATTTTATTTGTTCAAGCAAATAATAATTTTTAACTAATTATTAATTTGCTGATTTTTTAAATAATTTCATTTGGAGTATAAATGAATTATTTAATTGCTGAAAATAATTATTTATCTCTTATAATTATTGCCAAAATTTCTGCGTGGATTATTTTGTGATTGGTCGTGTTCAATTCCGAACATAAATTTTATGCCGGAAATATTTTTGTATGTTCTGTCCGTATTGACCTAGTAGACGGGTTGATCGGCTCCTCAGTATTTATTAAATACTGACTGCGTCTATTCGTAATGGCGCAGGTAAAGGAAAAGGAAAAGAGTCTTAGCTGGAGCTCGTGGGACTACGGCTGCGGGATGAGATGACATACGGGGTTATTGTTTTGTTATCTTTTTTTGTTATTTACAAATTTAAGCATTGCCGTAACCGTTAGGTTGCTAGATATTGCGATGTGTTCTGTTGGTTTTTATTCTATTGCTAAAGCTGTTTTGGTTGTTGTTTAGTTAAATAATCTATTGTTGGAGTTTTAATATTTATGGAAATATTAATATCTGTTTAAAAAAAAAAAATTTGGGATGGGTTGTTTCAATTTGGTATCAGAGCGGAGTTGTTTCTAGGACTGTTAGATTTCCTGCTGTGTTGTGTAGTTGTTTGTTATGGGGTGTTGGGGTATGTCATCTTCCCAGCCGATAACGGTTCCACGGTAAGACTCGCTTGTTGTGTTGTTGGTTAATTATTTTGTAGTAAAATTTATTAATCCGTTGTTGTTGTTTCTTAAGGATGGTTGATTCTGGAAGAGTTGGTAGGCCTCTCAGAGGTGGTCGTGGTGGCCGAGCAGGTCGTGGTGGCCGAGCTGGCCGTGGAGGCCGTGTTGGCCGAGGGGGCAGAGCTGGCAGGGCTGGCAGGGCAGAGGTAGTTCCCGAGGGAAGTGTGGCGCAGAGTGTCACGGTGGAGCAGGTGGAAGTGGAGTATCCCATAGGGGTTGATCAGGCTGGATTTGTTGCTGGCAATGCTGTGCCGGCACATGGAGTTGCTCCGCCAGGGGCAGATCCAAACCCGATGGGAACTGTACTTGGGATGTTGGCCCAACTTTTGGAGCGGTTTCCGGCTGCGGTACCGGCTCCTGCTCCGGTGGCGCCACATGGGGCTGAGGTCTTGCCAGGAGGAGTTGTTCCGGGGATTCCGGATGCTGTTGTTGAACCGGTTGTTCCATCCTATCTCAGGGTGATGGAGCACATGCAGAGGTTAGGCACCAAGTACTTTGTTGGTGGTGCCAAGCCGGTTGAGGCAGACGAGTGGAGGTCCAGGCTGGAGAGGAACTTCCATTCTATTCGATGCCCGGAGGAGTATCGAGTTGACCTGGCGGTTCACTATCTCGATGGTGATGCTCACACCTGGTGGGAGAGTGTGTTAGCACGGAGGGGGGCTGCGGTGTTGACTTGGAGAGAGTTCCGTGAGGAGTTCGACTTCAAATATTTTCCGCAGGAGGCCTTGGACCGGTTGGAGGGCGAGTTCTTAGACTTGTCACAGGGGAGCAGGTCTGTCCGGGAGTATGAGACCGAGTTTAATCGGCTCAAGAGGTATGCTGGCAGGGGTCTTGATGATGAGAGGACGCAGGTGCGCAGGTTTCTGCGGGGTATGCGGTTGGAGCTGAGGAACCGCTGCATAGTTCGCCGTTATGCTTCCGTGGTTGAGTTGGTTGAGCAGGCAGCCTTGATCGAGGAGGGCATGAGGCAGGAGTCTAGAGTGCAGGGTGCGGGTTCTGGGTTTCAGAAAAAGCCTCAGAGTTCTGCTCCAAGCAAGGTGGGCAGGTCTGGCGGTGTCCAGGGGCAGAAGAGGAAGTGGGAGGGCACTTCCAAGACTGTTGGTGCAGGGTATCGGTGCTTCCGGTGTGGTAGTCTTGACCACCGTGTTGCGGATTGCACCAAGGCGGACGAGCGGATTTGTTATCACTGTAAGGAATCAGGGCACGTCAAGACAAGTTGCCCGAAGTTAATACAGCAGACACCAAAGATTGAGGCACCACCGTCAAAGCGGGCCGCAGTAGCACCTCGGGTTTATGTTTTAGACGCGGGGACAGGTGGAGCGAGCTGCAGCAAACCGATCACTGGTTAGTTCTTTTTCTATCTAGTTGTTATTCTTGTAAGTGTTAATACTCTTTATGTGTGCTCGTGGGTGGCCGTCTTAGTTTAATGTGTGCGTAGGGACCTTAAGTGTAGCTGGGGTAGAGGCTCATGTGTTATTCGACTCTGGAGCATCTCACAGTTTCGTTACACCGGGTTGGGTGTCTGAGAGTGGGATCCAGGAGGTTTCTGGTGATCGTTCGGGAGTTGTGAGAGTTGCTGGGGGTCGTTTGCTGGGGACGCAGGGTTGTGCCAAAGGCATTGACATTCTTATTGTTGGGGAGTTGATGCCGGCTGACCTGATTGTGTGTCCGGTGGAGATGTATGACGTCATTTTGGGCATGGACTGGCTTGGAAAGTTCAAGGCTCATCTCGACTGTCATAGAGGCCGAGTTATTTTTGAGCGTACGGAAAAGAAGCTGGTTTATCAGGGAGTGAGACCGGTTTCTGGGAGCATAGTAGTTTCAGCTATTCAGGCTGAGAGGTTGATCGAGCAGGGTTGTGAGGCCTATCTGGCAACCATAGCGATATCGGGTGATGTCAGAGAATCAGCACTGCAAGATATTTCGGTGGTTCGGGAGTTTGAGGATGTTTTCCAGCCGTTGAGAGGGTTACCACCATCGAGGTCTGACCCTTTCACTATAGAGTTGGAACCGGGAACTACACCGTTGTCTAAGGCTCCTTACAGAATGGCTCCAGCAGAGTTGGCAGAGCTTAAGAAACAGTTGGAGGAGCTGCTAGAAAAGGGGTTTATCAGGCCGAGTAGTTCACCGTGGGGAGCGCCGGTTCTATTCGTTAAGAAGAAAGATGGGAGCTTCCGGTTGTGCATTGATTATCGGGGGCTTAATCGTGTTACGGTGAAGAACAAGTACCCTTTGCCGAGGATTGATGAGTTGTTGGACCAGTTGAGAGGGGCTACTTGGTTCTCCAAGATTGACTTGGCGTCTGGATACCATCAGATTCCCATAGATGAGATGGATATCCGGAAGACGGCTTTCAGGACAAGGTACGGACACTACGAGTTTGTGGTGATGCCGTTTGGGCTGACTAATGCACCAGCTGCATTTATGAGGTTAATGAACGGAGTCTTTCAGGAGTATCTGGATGAGTTTGTCATTATCTTCATCGATGACATCCTGGTGTATTCCAAGAGTCCTGAGGAGCATGCTGAGCATCTAAGGAGGATTCTGGAGAAACTTCGGGAGCAGCAGTTGTTTGCCAAGTTGAGCAAGTGTAGTTTTTGGCAGCGGGAGATTGGTTTTCTGGGTCACGTTGTTTCAGAGAGTGGGGTTTCAGTGGATCCAGAAAAGATTCGTGCGATTGAGGAGTGGCCGAGACCGAGGAATGCAACGGAGATCCGAAGTTTTCTTGGTTTGGCTGGGTATTACAGAAGGTTCGTCAAGGGTTTTGCCAGCATGGCACAATCAATGACTAAGCTGACTGGGAAGGATGTTCCTTTTGTGTGGTCGCCACAGTGTGAGGAGAGCTTTATGATGCTCAAGGAAATGCTGATTAGCACGCCTGTGTTGGCTTTGCCAGAGCCAGATGAGCCGTATGTGGTGTACACTGATGCATCCAGGCTGGGACTCGGTTGTGTACTTATGCAGCAGGGAAGGGTGATCGCTTATGCTTCGCGGCAGTTGAGGAAGCATGAGTGCAATTACCCTACTCACGATTTGGAGATGGCAGCCGTAGTGTTTGCGCTGAAGATTTGGAGATCGTATTTGTATGGTGGGAAGGTTCAGGTGTTTACAGACCACAAAAGTCTGAAATACATCTTTACTCAGCCCGAACTGAATCTGAGGCAAAGACGCTGGATGGAGTTGGTCGCAGATTATGACTTGGAGATAGCTTACCATCCTGGAAAAGCTAATCTCGTAGCTGATGCATTGAGCAGGAGGCGGGTTATGGCAGACACGGAGAGGGATGTTGAGACCCTAGTGGGCATGGTGAGTGTCTTGCGGTTGTGTGTTGTGTCTGAGGAGTCAGAGCCGCTAGGTTTAAAGGCGGCTAATCAGGCAGATATTCTCAGCCGAGTGCGGGTTGCACAAGAGCTTGATCAAGAGTTGGCTAAGGCTGCTAGAGCAGAGAAGTCTGAGTATGAGGTTTCCAGCAATGGGACTATATTGCTGAATGGCAGGGTGTGTGTACCGAAGGATGACGTGCTGAGGCAGGAAATTCTTAGGGAAGCACACCATAGCAGATTTTCGATTCATCCAGGGGCTACCAAGATGTATCGTGACCTCAAACGGTATTATCAGTGGGTAGGGATGAAGAAGGATGTTGCTAGTTGGGTTGCAGGTTGTGATACTTGCCAGTTGGTGAAAGCTGAGCATCAGGTTCCGAGCGGATTGTTGCGGAGTTTACCCATTCCGGAGTGGAAATGGGATATGATTACCATGGATTTCGTGGTTGGGTTGCCAGTTTCGCGGAACAAGGATGCGATTTGGGTCATCGTTGATAGGTTGACCAAGTCGGCTCATTTTCTGGCCATCAGAAAGACCGACGGAGCTGAGGTCTTGGCTAGAAGATATGTCAGTGAGATTGTGAAGCTGCATGGGGTACCGGTGAGCATAGTGTCAGATCGTGACCCTAAGTTCTCATCGCTGTTTTGGAGAGCTTTTCAGAAGGAAATGGGCACTAAGGTACACATGATTACAGCTTATCATCCACAGACAGACGGACAGTCTGAGCGCACTATTCAGACTTTGGAGGATTTGTTGAGGATGTGTGTGTTGGATTGGGGTGGCCATTGGTTTGATCACTTGAGTTTAGCGGAGTTCGCGTACAATAATAGCTATCAGGCTAGTATCGGTATGGCACCATTTGAGGCTCTCTATGGTAGGCCATGCAGAACACCGTTGTGTTGGACTCAAGTGGGGGAGAGGAGTTTGCTGGGAGCTGATTTTGTGCAAGAGACTACGGAGAAGATCCGTGTGGTGAAGCTAAATATGAAAGAAGCACAAGATAGGCAAAAGAGCTACGCTGATAAGCGTAGGAAAGAGTTGGAGTTTGCAGTTGGAGATATGGTTTATCTGAAGATGGCCTTGCTGAGAGGTCCAAACCGTTCTATTTCAGAGAACAAGTTGAGTCCTCGGTATATGGGACCCGTTAGAGTGTTGGAGCGGGTCGGACCAGTTGCTTATAGGCTGGAGTTACCGGAGGTGATGCGGGCATTTCATAAGGTGTTCCACGTATCGATGCTGAAGAAATGCCTGCATAAGGATGATCAGGTGATGGCTGAGATTCCATCCGATCTATTGCCGAGTATGGTTGTTGAGGCGAGGCCTCTAGATGTGTTAGACCGCAGGGTCAGGATGATCAGGAGGAAAAAGGTACCAGAGATGAAAGTCTTGTGGGATTGCAATGGGACGGAGGAGGAAACTTGGGAATCTGAAGCTAAGATGAGGCGGAGGTTTTCCAAGTGGTTTGGCAAGTTAGCGACTTAGCCGTAGTTCCAGTGCTGTTTATAGCGGGGTTGTTACGCTTTTTCCTATCGTTTAAGCTGTTGTACTCGTTATTGTTGGAGTTTTAACGATGTATTTTCTTTCTCTTTTATTCAATAATAAGATGGAGTTTTATTGAATATGATGTACACATCGTGTTTGTTTATACTTGGTTCA
This sequence comes from Barbarea vulgaris, assembly GCA_963667165.1. Classification (NCBI taxonomy): domain Eukaryota; kingdom Viridiplantae; phylum Streptophyta; class Magnoliopsida; order Brassicales; family Brassicaceae; genus Barbarea; species Barbarea vulgaris. The sequence goes on from OY763889.1 coordinate 15,997,951, forward strand.
GTTGTGGGGATCATGCCGTGTTGAATCTAATACTTGGTTTGGTTGATTAGGATATTATCCTAATGCTGATGGATGAGAGTCCGTCCAACGGAAACTCATTGATGTGTGGTGTTTACCGGTCGGGTTTCTGTGTGATTCCTGATGCTGTTTCGGTAAGCCACTTGAGATCTTAAGGTCTTGCTAGACTTAGCTGATCGGGTCACGCTGGACTCCGAGATGTTAGTCATTCTGACTGCGCTGAGCTGTTCCGGGGATCCGGTAGGCGTAGTTTTACTCAAACCAAGTGGGGTCGTGTGGTGTCAGATTCCGGGGGTATATGAGCCGAGTATAGACAATCATGTGGTGTTGATAGCCGAAAGGCAATGCTGTGGAGTGTTGTTGGTCGCATTACTGTGTCAAAAAAAAAAAAAAAAAATAGCCATAAGGGCTATGTTGTGTGGTGTGTTTGGTCGGAATTATTAGATTCGGGGACGAATCTATATTAGTGGGGGAGAATTGTAACATCCGTGTCTCGGAAACAGAAAGTTGAATTTATTTTCGGATTAGGAGCTGATTATTTTGTTTCAGATTTTATTTGAAGCAAATAATAATCTGAGGTGTTAAAATAGAAGATCGGAAAGTTTGTGACCGTTTCTGTTAAATCGGAAAGTTATGGTGGGTTTTAACTGATTCAATCAGAAGTTTTGGGGCTACCTTTTAAAAATCGGAAAGTCTGAGGGCTTAATAGCAATTTGAGGAAGTTAAATAAAACATTATTTTTTTTCCTCTAATCATGTGGCTACAGCTTGAGTGGGTGGGTGTAGTGGCGTAGGATGTTAAAAAAAGGTGATAGGTGATAGTGGAGTTAAAAAAAAAAATAACACGTTAAAGAGAGCTGAGATCAAGGGTGAAGCGTAGGCTGAGGTTTGAGTGGGGAGTGGTGTTGGCGAGAGGAAGAGAAGAAGAGAGGAGAAGAACCATCGTTGTGTGTTGGTCGCGAAGCTCTGTGCCGTTGTTGTGTTGCCGTGAGTGAGAAGTCGATTCCATCACTCTCGTTCTTCATCACGGTAAGGGCTTTTTCCTTCTCTATTTCCATGGTTATCATGAGATGATGAACCTGTGTTGTCATCAAGTCTCGTTGATGGTGTGGTGGTGTGATTGGTGGCGGCGTGATGGAGTTGAAGGTGTGGTGGTGTAAACGGCGGCGTGGTGGTGGAGTTCGTTGGTCTCATGGTGGCAACGCATCGGAGCTTGACGTGTTGAGGTTCGGTGATGGAGCAATCAGGTTCCGTTGTTGATGAACGTGGAGTCGTTGTCATGGGGTGAACGGCGTGCGGCGTCGAGGAGGGTGTGACCCTGCGAGATGATGAGGCGCGGTGGCTGAGTGGTGGTGATCAGACCTCTTTGTCTTGGCTTGTGTGGCTGAGAGGCGTGAGGAGATGATGGAGAATGGTGGTGGTGGTGAGCGTCAATGGTGTTGTTGCAGAGAAAGCAACAAACGAAGAAGAAGATGATAATTAAGTTGTGTAGTTAATAAGTTTGTATTATTTTATTATTTTTAGGTCTCGCGTTCGGGAATTTTAGGGTGTATTCATCCCAGGGAGTTCCATAATTTTGCAGAATTTCATCGTGAAAGTTTCTACGTTTGGCAAAGGTGAGTGCAGTACCGTGGTCGGACTGAACTTACGGGAGTTTTCGGTTTAATTTATACGTTAGGAATTATTTGACGTGGTTGTGTGTTTTAATTTTTATTTTTGGTGTTTTGAGCTGTGATAAATTCCGAAAAAAATTGCTAACATTAATGGCGTAATTAAATGGTTGTTTTGCTTAATTTTATTTAATTATTCCGAGATATTAATAATTTTAATTAATTATTAATTTGCTGAATTTAAATAATTTCATTTGAAATATAAATGAATTATTTAATTGCTGAAAGTAATTATTTATCGCTAATAATTATTGCTGAAATTTCTGGATTAATTTTTGGAGTTTGTTGTATTTTATTTGTTCAAGCAAATAATAATTTTTAACTAATTATTAATTTGCTGATTTTTTAAATAATTTCATTTGGAGTATAAATGAATTATTTAATTGCTGAAAATAATTATTTATCTCTTATAATTATTGCCAAAATTTCTGCGTGGATTATTTTGTGATTGGTCGTGTTCAATTCCGAACATAAATTTTATGCCGGAAATATTTTTGTATGTTCTGTCCGTATTGACCTAGTAGACGGGTTGATCGGCTCCTCAGTATTTATTAAATACTGACTGCGTCTATTCGTAATGGCGCAGGTAAAGGAAAAGGAAAAGAGTCTTAGCTGGAGCTCGTGGGACTACGGCTGCGGGATGAGATGACATACGGGGTTATTGTTTTGTTATCTTTTTTTGTTATTTACAAATTTAAGCATTGCCGTAACCGTTAGGTTGCTAGATATTGCGATGTGTTCTGTTGGTTTTTATTCTATTGCTAAAGCTGTTTTGGTTGTTGTTTAGTTAAATAATCTATTGTTGGAGTTTTAATATTTATGGAAATATTAATATCTGTTTAAAAAAAAAAAATTTGGGATGGGTTGTTTCACTTATCATCTTTTCTATCTATCTATTTTTATTTTACTCATTTCAATTCGAATATTAGTTTGTATATTTTTGCATGGTCCGCTTGTGGTTTTCCGAGGCATGTCTCGAAACCACTCGCGCATTTACTCTCCTCCGCTCCTCCTCTCTTCTTCTCTTCGTCTCTTCTTCTTTATATGTTCTCTGAGACTCTATTTTATTTCTTATATAATATTTTTCTTTCAAAAACCTTTACAAAGTTTTAGATCATTGTCTACTTGTTTTCAAGTGATTCGAATAATAGGAGACTCTTAGACTTATCAAGTTGGTAATTCTGCAACCTCTTGTGGCGTCATTCGATCTATTAAATCTCCAGGTGCTCAGCAATTGAGTCTGAAACCATTTCATCACGTTATTTAGCTTCACGGTGTGTGATTGGGGCGAGATTCATCACCAGAATCATATCAAGTGGTATCAGAGCCACATTGAGAAGTTAAGTGATTTTCGTACCAACTTGTTCGAATTTTAATTAAATATTGACTCGTGCAAAAATTGTGAAATCAATTGCATATGAATCTAGGATGAGTCTAGTATTTGTTCAAGTTGATTTGGGAATTTTCTGAGGTGTTTTGATATTTTTAGTGACCGATCGACTCCCACAGTTGCGATTAGGGTTCTTCGGAGAGATTGGCATACCAAGAGTCATTTTCGTGTTCTTATGGATAAGGACCAATTCAATCTTCAAAATGACTCTTTACTGGTTAATTTTTGTGTTGATTTTCAGGTAAAGATGGCCGATCATGATGAAGAGACACTCAGCAACCGCAACAAGCAACTCGTTGAAGCGATTACAGCAAACATGGAGCAAGTAATGGATAACAACATGGCTGCACTTTGTCAAATACTTCGTCAAGGACTTCTACAAGAGCAGAGCAGAGCACGAAAAATGAGGGAACAAGATCTTAATCCAAAGCCGCCAGAAACTACAACGAGATCAACTTGGCGCACCCCGCATGAAACCTCTCACGCTCCCAAATCTGTGTTGTGTTTTGATTTTCAACCAACTAATGAGCTTCGACTTTGGTAATTTTCAGGAAAAGAAAACTACTTAGAGTGGGAACAAAACATGGAGGATTGGTTCTACTACAATCACATTCTGAAAGAGAAGAGGTTAGCTTATGCCATTGGCCGACTCATTGGAGATGCTTACAAATGGTTGTTGGATAAAGTTTATGAACGTTGGTATTACAACAAGCTGACTATCACGACCTGGAGAGATCTTAAGGAACTACTAAGGAATAACTATGCTCCAAAAGAACCAAACCGTGCTCCAAAATCCAATGCCAAAGTCCAAGGAACCACATCAACACGGAGATTTACGACGGGCCAAACAGAGAAAGTAACAAGGTGCAATGGCATGCTATCAAATTCAGAGCTCGTGAAGTGTCTTCCAGCCATTAAAGAGAGTGAAAATGTAATCAACACCATCATAAACAAGGAAGAACCACCAGCATCACTACAAGAAGCTCCAAGCCGAGAAACGCCTAAAGAAGCAACAACACGTGCATTAGAAGGATTCATCCAAGCTGAAGCAGTTCTGGTCCACGATCAATTACCTAGAGCTGAAGACATTATTGAGCTTAATGAGGAACCACCAGAGGCTTCACCACCAATTACAACCCGAGGTAATTATCTACACTCTCAAAAACGAATGAGACCTAACTTGCTTTCTCTTGGTGCAGATTGTACCATTTCGATGTCAAAGCCTTATCAAGGAAGAGGAAGTGATGCAGACTGTAGGCTGATTCATGATGGCTTCACCAATAACCAATCGTTTGAGATAAAAGGGAGAATGACTAATCTGGCACCATTACCGCCTCATGAGGTATATCTTGATAAAAGCAAACTCAAAGGAAATCAAGAGCAAGGTAAGAAAGTTAATCTCTTTGGTATGGTTGGAAATGTTAACGGGAATGATTACTTTGATCCGAAATTTGTTATCTCTTTGGATAAAATTCCTTGTGACACTAACCATGTACCGGTGCCGCCTTGTAACTCAATGAATTCTTTCAGGATGTATCTATAAGTGATGAACTAAGAAAGCTACAGCCTAGTCATCTCTACCACTACAATGAAGCACTGATTAATGTTGAAGTGATTCGTGCTAGAGCTAAGGAAAAAGAAGAGCCCCCGGATCCAACATCACTTCCATTTACCGTGATAAGTATCTCTTCATCACGATTTGTTTCTCATGATTTAGAGGCTCTGAGTATGATTTATTATATCCATAAATCATTGGGAAAAATTTAGGGTTATTCAAAGGATATTTGGAACAAAACTCTTGTCTTAAGATGCAAGTAAAAGAAGAACTTGACAAGGATACTATTTTGAATCAACCTGAAATATGCTTGCTTGTTAACGGTACTTCCATGACTTTGATAACACACTTGCTCTTTGCCAAAGCTGTTGACAACAATGCAGGTACCAAAAAGGAGCCACCGGATCTGGAAGTTCTCTCGCCAAATTTCTTTGCAAGGACTGGAATTGGAGTCGTTATGTTAAAGGAGCTGAATGTTTTCAAGATATTTCTTCTTATAGAGATGCTGGGAGTTCTCCCCGATGTTCTCAAAGGACGCCACCATGAAGCTAAATCTCTCTTGAGAATTTCCGACACTACTCTTTCCCTTTCTTTCTTTTCATTACCAAGATAAGTCATTGTTGTTTTACCCTTTTGATGCTTCTAACTTAATGTTGTTTGTGGCAGGTCAAGTGGATTTGAGGACAAATCCTTTTCAACTGGAGGGGCATGATATGATCCTAGGAAGCATCAAGACACAAGGACTTGGAGCTGGAGCTAAACAAGGGTTTGTGTACGAGCCAGGAGCAAATGGAGCAAGGATAGCAGCTTATGGACTCAAGACTCGTCCCCGGACCGAGAGAAATCAATAAACACTCCGAGCTACACCACATCCGGTTTTAGCTCAAGCAAGTCACTCGGACTCATGTGGTATCACGTCCTCCCTGGTCATGGCTCACGTCCGAGATGACTAGAGTCAAGCCCTATGGCTCACCTACACTCTTTTTCCCTTGCCTTCGGTTTTTCCCAAGTGGTTTTCCAGGGAAGATTTTCAATGAGGTTCGTGGTCCATAGGTTCATCTATGCTTGGTTCTAGTCCGACTTCACCCCGGCCCGTTATGAGATTATTAGCGCGGCCCTTATTATCTTTTCTATCAATCTATTTTTATTTTACTCATTTGAATTCGAATATTAGTTTGTGTATTTTTGCATGGTCCGCTTGTGGTTTTCTGAGGCATGTCTCGAAACCACTCGCGCATTTACTCTCCTCCGCTCCTCCTCTCTTCTCCTCTTCGTCTCCTCTTTTTTATATGTTCTCTGAGACTTTATTTTATTTCTTATCTAATCTTTTTATTTCAAAAACCTTTACAAAGTTTTAGATCATTGTCTACTTGTTTTCGAGTGATTCGAATAATAGGAGACTCTTAGACTTATCAAGTGATAATTCCGCAACTTCTCGTGGCGTCATTCGATCCATTAAACCTCCAGGTGCTCAGCAATTGGGTCTGGAACCATTTCATCACGTTACTTAGCTTCACGGTGTGTGACTGGGGCGAGATTCATCACCAGAATCATATCACGTCGCCCAAGTGCCTTCGTAAGCAAGTCAGCCAATTGTTGAGTTGTCGAAACATGTCGCGGAGAGATGACACCACGGACAATTTCATCCCGAATAAAATGACACTCCTTGCCAATATGTTTCGTCTTTTAATGAAAAACCGGATTCTTACTTAGATAGACCGCGGATTGATTATCACAATGCGAAGGAATAGTAGGAGAACAATCCACGCCAAGTGTATAGTAAGCAATTCACAAAGCCATAAGAGTTCACTCACTGTATCCGCCATCGCACGATATTCCGCTTCGCAAGATGAACGAGAAATAACCTCTTGTTTCCGAGTCTTCCAAGAGATAGGAGAGCCACCAAGTTGAATAACCCAAGCAGTAATCGAACGACGCGACATAGGACACGATGCAAAATCAGAGTCACACCAAGCAACAAGGTACAGGGCCGTATTGGCCTTAAGAAATATACCTTGCCCAGGACTAGTCTTTAAATATCGGAAAACCCGCAACGCAGCATCCCAATGATCGTTTCTTGGAGCATGTATGAATTGAGAGAGAAGATGAATAGCATATGAAATTTCTGGGCGAGTAACAGCGAGATAAATTAACCGACCAACCAACCGACGATAGCGAGTAGGATCCGTAAGCAGCACACTCTTCGAGAGCGCCAATGTGTGGTTTTGCTCAATGGGGTGAGACACCGGCTTAGTGCCCAAGAGACCAGTCTCGGAAATAATATCCAACACATATTTTCGTTGAAACAAATGCATACCGTCGAATTCCGAGCCGCCTCAATGCCCAAAAAATACTTGAGAATCCCTAAATCCTTCATGTGAAAACATGTGCTCAAATAATGTTTGAATTTGGTGATCAACTCCAAAGAGCTACCAGAAATAATAAGATCATCCACGTACACAAGAACATGTAGTTGAAGATCACCAGTAGCATCAACCAACATAAATAAGGAGTAGTTGGAAAGAGACTGTTCAAACCCATATTCACGGAGAGCAACCGTGAGTTTAGCGAACCAACAACGTGGAGCCTGGCGAAGACCATACAAAGATTTATGTAAACGACACACCTGTGACTTGTCCTCCGTTCTAAACCCCGGTAGGAACCGAATAAAAACCTCTTCATCCAAGTCACCATGGAGGAAAGCGTTATGGACATCCATTTGATGAACCTCCCAATCCCGAGAAACAGAAACCTCCAAGAAGGATCTAACTGTCACCATTTTACACACATGAGCGAATGTGTCGTTGTAATTAAAACCCTCCGTCTGATTATTTCAAAGAACGATAAGGCAAGCTTTATACCTTTCAAGTGAACCATCGGACCGATACTTGATAGTAAACACACATTTACATCCAAGAGCTTTCTTGCCGGGAGGTAAGGTTTCAACCGTCCACGTACCATTCTCTTCAAGCGCATCAATTTCACCATGGACAGCACCACGCCAATTCTCATCTTCAAACGCCTTAGCATATGTTCGAGGAATAACTCCTGCTGTAATGGCAGCTATAAAAGCTCGATGATGATCGGAAAAATGAGAACTGTCCAAATATGAGTCAATTGGATACCAAGAGGTGTCCACAAAATCACTCTCACTACCAACATATGCCGTATTTGTCACATAGCCTTGGAGCTTAGTCGATGGGTATTTCTGTCTTTTGCCTTTCCCTAGAAGGTCATCATCCAACTGAGACGAAACCACATCAATCACCGCAGACGAGCTCACGGGTGGAGACGAACTCAAAGAAACAGAAGGTAAAGATGAGTCCTCGAAATCAGAGGCTAGAGACGAAGAAGAACTCGCTGTCCTGAAAGAGTCAGAGACAGGTGGTTCAATAAGAGAAGGTGATGTAGGAGTTTCTGCATTTGTGGTCAGAGAAGGAGAGTCGGGAGCCGAGACCATAGGAAGCGGCTCTAGTTCAAGAAACTCATCCTCATCTGCATCAAGTGACGGAGGAAGAGAAGACACTTGTACCGGTGGAGAAGAGACTGAGACAGGTGCAGCAAACGGAAAATCATGTTCAAGAAAAACGACATCCCGAGAATACGACACAACACCACTCTCCAAGTTGTATACAGTCCAACATTTCTTACCATAGGGGTAGCCAAGAAACACTGATTTATTACTCCTAGAAGCAAATTTATCGCCGCCATGGCGTTGATTATGCACATAGCAGAGACATCCGAACACCCGTAAATGATTCATCGGAGGGGTCCGATCATATAACAACTCGAACGGAGTCTTGCCGTTTAAAATTATAGAAGGGGTTCGGTTAATCAAATAGCCCGCTGTAAGAACATAAAAGTGCCAAAAATCCACGGGTAAATGAGCTTGAAATCTCAGAGCTCTAGCGACATTAAGTATATGTTGGTGTTTCCGCTCAACTCGTCCGTTCTGTTGCGGAGTACCGACACACGAGGTGATATGATCCTGTTTAGAGAATCACGCCCCAATCACACACCGGAAAGCTAAGATGACGATGAGGTGGTTCCAGGCTTGAGCAGCAAGCGATCTGGAGTTGAATGGATTGATTGACACCACGAGAGGATGCGGAAGTCCCCTTGATAAGTCGGGTGAACACTCTAATCACTAGAAATGTTCTAAGAGTTCTGGATTCGAATCACTCGAAAACAAAGAACAATGATCTATTTTTAAAAGAGATTTTTGATTAAAAAAAAGATAGATAAGAAATACATAGTTCTCAGATTAGAATATAAAGAGAAGGGAGACGAAGAGAGAAGAGAAGAGCAATAAAGAGTGTGGAATTACGAGACATGCCTCGTGAACTCACACTCGGACCATGCAGAAGATTAACACACACAAGATTCAAATTCGAATGAGGAAATAAAGATAGAAAGAAAATAGATAAGGGCCACACCTAAAGGATGTAAACGGGCCTAAGTATGGATCGGACTAATGCCATGGCAAAGATGAGCTCATGAACCACAAATCTCGTTAAAAACCTTATCCCGGAAAACCCAATGGGGAAAAACAAAGATGAAGGAAAAGAGTGTGAGTGGGTCATGAAGCCACGCACTAGCCTTCTCGAACTTATATCATGACAGATGTGGACTTGATATAATCCCAAGGTTCGAGTGATCCTCTTGAGCCATTTCCAGTCGTAGAAAGTCTCCATTAGCATAGTGTAACTTCTTGAACCGTAACAATTCTTGACTCCTAAAGCTGCTTTCCTAGCTCTTTTTGCTCTTGGCTCGATCACAAATCCTTGCATAGTCCCATCTCCAAGTCCTTGTGTCTTGGTACCTCCTAGAATCATATCACGAGGTCTCGTGTAAAATGCCTTTATCACGAAAAAAATCACTTAAACTTAAAAACTCAGAGCCATTATCACTTCGGATTATCTTCACCTTCTTATCAAATTGGCGTTCCACCAAGGAGATAAAGTTTCGTAGAGTAGTCGCAGTTTGTGACTTATTTGGTAACAAGTAAAGCCACACAGCTCGAGAGTAGTCATCGACATTAGTCAAGAAGTAGTTTGATCCACAAATAGAAGTTGTCCCATATGGACCCCATAAATCGCAATGAACACGTTCAAAAACCACGAAAGTCTTATTAATGCTCAAAGGAAAAGAATCTCGTGTTTGTTTAGCACGAATACAAACGTTGCAAGACTTGGAATCAAAACTACTACTACTACTACTACTACTACTACTAGAATCCGATAGCTGCAACATCTCCATCGTCTTGGAGGCTGGATGGCCCAATCTTCTATGCCACACATCAATAGATTGGTGATCCAAAACATGTGCCATTGATGCAACCGCCAAACCTCTAAAGAAATAGAGACCGTTGAAAAGTTAACCTGCTCCAATCACCGTCAGTGTGATGCGGTCCTGGACAACACAAAGACGGTCAGATATCTGGAAGATACAACCTCTATCCCTAGTTAGCTCAGAAACCGAGATAAGATGACACTGTAACCCCTCTACGAAGAAAAAATTTAACAACTGAAAATCCGGTCCTAGGGAAACTTTCCCTTGATTCGTAGCTATAGTATAACGACCGTCTGGTAGTTTGATGTATACAGGAGGCATGTCAAAAATATCAACAAGATAATCAAGAGTTCCAGTCATATGATTAGAGGCCAGTGTATCAATGATCCAAGATTCGTAAAAATACTTACCCGACAAATGAGTTTGAGGGCCAGGATCACGGTCACTGAGCATTTGAACAAGAGTCTTCCATTGTTGGTCATTTAAACCGACAAAATCCACACGATCAGCCGCAATAACAGCCGAGTTCGCAGAGAAGGTCGACGGAGGAACTGCAACATGATGTACTTGAGCGGATTCAGCTCTTCGCGGAGATGGTATAGGCATGGTGGAGCCACGCTTATCACCACTTGGTGTAGACAAAATTCCTGGTTGTGAGTTCGAAGGCTTGGAACGCGGATGATCACCCCACCACCAAGGATATCCTATCTTACGAAAAAAATTATCAGCAAGATGTCATGTCCGCCCACAGCTAGAGCACAGAGCCGATGGATCACGAAGCTCTTTGTGTTGTTTCAAACGCGTAGAGGCTTGCACTGCAAAGCTCACGCCCTTGTGACAATCCTCCATCATTCGACTAGCTCTTTTTGATTCTTCATCTTGTGTCACCACTTGGTATGCTTCATCTAGAGACTGTAAGGGATCACGAGAAAGTAGAGATGATTTCACCGCTCCAAACAAAGTTTCATCAAGTCTCATCAAAATCTGATGCAACTTATCCTCCTCTTGTTCTCGAGCAATTTCCTCCGCCGTCTTGGCTCTTTGGAAATCGGCGAGACTCGTCCATAGCTTCGTTAGTTTCCCGTAGTAAGCTTCAACAGCAAACCCTTTCTTGTGACAATTCGCCAACTCTGTTTTGAGTCTTTGGACTCGTTGTCCATTCTTCACAGAAAAACGATTATGTATGTGTGTCCATAGGTCATGAGCGAGTTCATGATGAGACAGGGAGCTGCTAATGTCTGGTGCCACCGTCCACAATTTGAAAATTGGGGATATAAACGTCCACAATTTGAAAATTGATGTTTCTTTAGTAAGATGGAAATGACGTCGTTTTGGTTAAACGAAATATGCTAGCGGAAGTTTTAACCCCGTCAACATGCCCCGTCTCTCGATTTAACGATGTGCCTTAAATAGTATAGTCAACATAATTTAACCATTTAATCATGAAGTCAATGAAAACTTAGACATTTAAGCAACATTTTAAAACTTGCGGATTTAAACGTCTACAATTTGAAAGTTGAGGCTTTTTTAGACATTTTTCTCAATAATTTTTTGTTCTTACAACTGCTGGAATTGATTCAAATAAACATTACAACAACATAAACTGGAGATAATGCGAATAAACTAGAATCAAAGCTAACATGATAGATAGAACTTGCATCAAGGGATATCTAATAGCATAATTCTTGATGAGTCTAAAAAGCATATGTTATAGTGACAGATTCCATAAAAAGGTCACCATAACTCGTGACGTTAGGAAGCAATCCAAACCTCCGGATCTCAACGAAGCAAGATGACAAATAAGTTAAGAAATTGCAAGAAAAACTCAGTTTAAAACTGACAAAACACCTTCTCACAAAGAGAGAAAAATCCAAAGGAGCTGTCCATAAAGAAGGAGTGTGGCATAGATTTCTCCCTAAAGGAGTAAATCAAAACAAGTGGTCTATCTCCATTCGAGAGAATGGCTTCCGACTGATTTGCAATAAGAGCACAAAGCAGGATCGATCCGACCATGTGAAAGGAACGGTGAGACTTGATAACAATTCTATATAAAGCCAAGCATCTTGCCTAAAAGGTTAACTGAATCTTAAAAGGCTCATCAAGCCCATTAATAGAGAATGAACATCTAGGCCCAAACCACTAGGATTTGTGACTAGAATGAGAATATGGTTTGTGAAGAAAGATGAATGAGGCGGTAAACTGTGGATAGGAGTAGATCTTCGGCCTTGTACATCGAGAGGGAACACGAAGCAACAATGAGCATTGGCATCACCCATAGAAAGCAGTTGTTGAAGTTGAATCACTTTTAGGCCGGTTAAAAAAATCGACAAAAACTGAAAAGGATATTCGTTCAGTATTCTCGACCTCAAGAGAGCAGATGAGTAGTAGTGACAGAGAGGGGACGAACTCGCCGGAAAGGGGAGAGAGCAACATCACTGGGGAAGCCAAACCATGCTTCTATGCCTCACTCTGTTGTCAGAGAGAGGAGAAAACCGAGTACGTATTCGGTTTTGATTATTTCATGAGCTCAAATTGATCTATCAATTACATCACATCAATTACAGATTATTACAGTAACACACGGGTTTGCTTTCTAGTTATCATTATAGGAAAGAAATATCGTGAGTCATGTTAAAATAAACTTAGCTAAATCCTATTCTATTCAGATCTATAGCCCAAAACACTTAAATTTTCTTACGCAGACCTCATCTTCATTTCAGTCTTTCTTGTAAATTTGTATGACGGAAACCTCACAACGTCTACATATCTAGCATCATGCAAGCGCCACAAAAATTGCAAACACAGTAACATGTATGACAACAAAAAAACATCACCTGATGAATGTCAAATCATTAATAAGATAGAATACTGAGTTTCAGTACCACGGCAGAAGCCGAAACGCAATCGCAATCAATCAAAAGGAGAAAGAAAAAAACAGATAAAATCCAGAAGCATCCACGATTAAGAAAAGCAAACAAAGGACAAGAATTAGACGGCCTTAGAAGCTTTGGGGATAGCAAAGGAAGAAAGATTAGAGAAAACAAACACCAAACAAAAACATAAATAATTGGATAACTTTAGAATAACATAGTAGAGGCAGTCATAAGATTTAGGTCTCCTTCTGTTCTTCAGCAGGCTTTGGTGCTGCTGCTTCTTTGATCTCTTCGGTACCTTCGTCCTGGTTCATCATCGACAATTAAACACAACATAATCAGATCATGATACAAAACCAAAACTAATCGATTTCAAAACAGAAACAAAGCACAAAATTATCAACAGTTTCTACTTTCTAGTTTTGATTGAAACACATGAAAGTTGAACAATGTGGGTGCACCCACACACAACTCCAGCATCTTTGATTATAATTCGAGACTGATTCAGAAACAAACCACAATCTCATAAGCAAGCCACTATCAACCCCATTACCACCATTTTCTAGTTTTGATTGTAACACATAAAAGTCGAACGGTTTCACAAAATCGAAGATTGATCTTTATACCTGCATGTCAGAAGTCCAGAGAGTAAGGTTATCACGAAGAAGCTGCATGATCAAGGTACTGTCCTTGTATGACTCTTCACCAAGAGTATCTAACTCAGCAATGGCTTCATCAAACGCCTGTTAAAATCCCCAAATATCATTAAGTACCAAAAACATAATCATATCAATGACTCACACAGCAATATACATAACAAAAAAGCTTTACATCACCTGCTTAGCGAGATTACAAGCACGATCTGGAGAATTAAGAATCTCATAGTAAAACACAGAGAAGTTCAAAGCCAAACCAAGACGAATGGGATGAGTTGGAGCCAATTCAGAATTAGCAATATCCTACAAACAAAACAAAAAAAAAGACAAACACAGATGTAATCATGAAACTTAGATCTAAACAAAAAAACTGGATTCCAATTTTCAGATCGGAGACTTTTAAGAGATTTTACCTGAGCGGCTTTGTAAGCGGTGAGAGTATGTTCGGCGGCGTCTTTCCTCTCTTGACCACTTTTGAACTCAGCCAAGTACCGATGATAATCTCCTTTCATCTTAAGGTAAAACACCTTTGAATCTCCATTAGCAGAAGCAGGAACAAGCCTAGTATCGAGAAGCTTGAGAATACCGTCACAGATTTTCGAAAGCTCAGATTCGATCTTGCTTCTGTATTCACGGATCGTGGTGACGTGGTCATCGTTGCCGCGACTCTCTTCCTTTTGTTCGATCGAGGAGATGATTCTCCAGGATGCACGACGAGCGCCGATTACGTTTTTGTAAGCGACGGAGAGGAGATTTCGTTCCTCGACGGTGAGTTCGTCTTTGTCGACGGCTTCGGCGACTTTTTCCATGAATTCGACCATTTCTTCATATCGTTCCGCTTGCTCTGCGAGCTTCGCTAGGTAAACGAACTCTTCCCTGGCTGAGGATGATGCTGGTGCTGCCGCCATTAGAGATCGGAGATGAAGAGGAAAGGATTCAGATCTGAGAGAGAATGAAAGAGAGATTTGTTTTTCGAAATTTTTTTTTTTTTTTTTGTGGGATGTGAAAAGATATTTTTGTTTTTTTTGTTGGTTTTAATTTTGGGGTGTGAGTGGGGAGCGACGATTGCGAAAGGAGATGGAAGGAGAACCGTTGGATTAAATGTGTGAGAAAGAGAGAAAGTATACACGGGAATTTTCAACAGCTCTCTGCCTTTTCTGATACTTTTGGGTCACTTTTAAAAAACACAAGGTTACTTTTCTAGTTTTCTTATAAAATAATCAATTCTGTGATATTTAATTTTGATAAAAAAAAAATTTAGTTGTAAAAATTATGTAATATAAATATATAGTATATATATGTAAAATAAGATATTAATTAGTCCACAATTAATATCATAATAGTGGAATATATTTTATGGTTTCTTAATTGAATTTAAATTACTATTTTTATTATATTCTACTTTTTGACGAAATTAACATAGTTTTTTTTTAGATTTTACTGTTTGATAAATTGAAATATTTAAAATCCAATTTTAATATATTTATGTATTAATGCAACTACACATTTATGACTTATGAGCGTTGAAATGGATAATCATCTATTTAATAGATATTTTATTGGAGTTAAAACAGTCATATTAAACAGTTATATCTTCCTTTTCTTATTCTTCTCTCTTAGTTCCTTTTTGACTTTTTTCTTCTTTTTCATATCCTCTTCCTCTTCCTCTTTCATCTTTAAATCTAAATCGATCTAAATCTATTATATCTTCAAACCAAATCCAATTCACTGAACAAAAAACAAATATCACATAAGATTTTTATTATCCTTGATCTCTATTATCAATTGATTTTTGGTGAATGCATTATTATTGAACCGACCGCCCTCGTTTTTTTTTTTTTTTTTGCAAATAATTTATTAATTAATATTTCCATAAATATTAATTAATTTTCCCAAATTATTTAACAATGCAATTATCCAAATATTTTAATTATTTAACTCCATAAATAAAATACCACATTTAAACATTTAAATTGTTTATCCGTAAGGATATTTGATCGATTGATCTTTCCAGAATACGACGACTTGAGTTGAGAGTCGAAGTTGGTCTATATAGCCACCTTAGCTTTCATAGACAATTTCTGGTATCTATAACGGTTCTCGATAAACGAGAAACCGGACTCGAGATCATTAGATCATTTATCCTTCGGATTAATTATTCACATAGGATTTAATAGGATTTTACGATAATTCAACATTAAAACAAATACTTAAACACAACCCGACAAATCCTAGATCATCCTCCCCTTCTCCGCCTTGATTCCACTGTCACACCTATTCTTTTTCTGCATCAAATAAAATGAAATGCATAAGTATTTCAACAAATACTTAGTGAGGCAATCCTCCCATCTGCGAGCTATACACACAAACGATTAAAATTATTCAACATATTTAACACGAAATTACCGACAATAAATCAACCATTTCAAGAAACACTCGATCTAGATCCCCCATGAGATCTTACGGCCTAAATCATGAAAACACATTAAACAATCAAATCGCTTAGATAAGCTCATGGTCATGCACTCATCTTAACCAAATGCAGAAACTTTTATGACAAAATTCTGCAAAATTGGAAAATAACAGAAACAATCAGCCTTAAAGATTGAGTCACGAATTCACATCTAACCGTTGAAATCTCAATCCCACCGTTGAAACTCAACCCCTAAATGTCCTGAAGCTAACCTCAAAGTTTCGTGATGATCCGACCACAGATGAACTCGAGATTGTTCTCTGAATCCACGTTGGTCCGGTTCGCGTCTGAAATAGAGCGTCTCACGGAAACGCGAATAACTTTTAGAATACTAACTCAAATCCAATTCCGCAAATTGGTACATCTAGATATAAGACTCAACTACAACTCCACAAATTTTCGTTACCTTTGGAAACGATTTGCTAGGTCGAACCCCTTTTTCCTTCTCACTCACGGAACAACCACTAACACTCCCACTCTCCTCTTCTCTCATCTCTTCTTCAATCACCCTCAACTCCCTCTCTGGCTCTCCACGCCAGAACAGCCACCAAAACTCACTCCTCACTTGCTCTCCAAGCCCACACACAGCCACCAAGCTCACCCTCTCTTGCTCTCCACGCCCACACCAACACAAGTTCACCAAACTCACCCTCTCTTGACAAACTCAGCCTACCTCTCTCTCTCTCTCTCTCTCTCTCTCTCTCTCTCTCTCTCTCTCTCTCTCTCTCTCTCTCTCTTTTCTCTGAAATGAAGTGACGGCCAAGAGAGAAAGGATGCAGGCTGATGGAGAGGGTAGTGGGGAGAATGGAGGCAATAGGGCTGCTTTGTAGGGAGGGTGGAAAGTAGAGTTGGATGGAGACATCTATGGAGGAGAAGAAAAGTGGGAATGGTTGGTGGTGATCTGATATAATCAGATTAGAATTATTTAAGATTTGGTCCCTGAACTCTCAAAAGTTTACAAATTGACCCCAACCTTCCAAATCGATTCCGAACACCCCTACGGGAAAAATGCGGTGTAACTTCCATGTTATCCAAAAATTCCCGGAAATATTTTTCCATAAATTCTACGCATAAATCCCGGTTATAATTCTGAAATTCCATTTTTCGGAACACGGGCGTTACAATTCTCCCCCACTAACATAGATTCGTCCTCGAATCTAACGCCACAGTCCATTCCCAATGAACTCAACCACACATCTCATAACACACCGGTCACACTTGACCATACTGGCCACACAACCAGTCACGAGGTCAACACTATTGACCTCTGAGGTCCACATTCAGTCACTAGCTTAAGATTCCGGTCATAGATCATTGCTCACAACTCAAACTCATACCCCTCCACTCTAAGACACCAAGTCCTACGAGTTCTGGGTATCCATACCACTCCGCTCTCAGGCCACACAGTCCTTATGAGCTCTCGGTATCAAACTCTTACCCCTCCACTCTAAGACACCAAGTCTTAGGAGTTCTGGGTATCCATACCACTCCGCTCTCAGGCCACACAGTCCTTATGAGCTCTCGGTATCAAACTCATACCCCTCCACTCTAAGACACCAAGTCTTAGGAGTTCTGGGTATCCATACCACTCCGCTCTCAGGCCACACAGTCCTTATGAGCTCTCGGTATCAAACTCATACCCCTCCACTCTAAGACACCAAGTCTTAGGAGTTCTGGGTATCCATACCACTCCGCTCTCAGGCCACACAGTCCTTATGAGCTCTCGGTATCACACTCATGTCACCCCACTCTGGGTAGTATAACCTTACTTGTTGCGGTATCACATACCACTCCACCCTGGGCTATATACCTTACGAGTGCTGGGTATCACACTCACACCACCCCACTCTGGGTAGTATAACCTTACGGGTTCTCGGTATCACACACCTCCCCACCCTGGGCTATATACCTTACGAGTGCTGGGTATCAGAGGAACTATCCATCCTCTCTAGAGTTGTACAGGACCAAACTATCCTCTGAGCAACCATGATCCACCATACGTCTATCAGCACTCCCGACTGAACTACCTCCCGTGATCCGCATACAACCTCGGAAGGTAATACCGGCATCACCCATATTCCAACCTGGAATATCATCTTTTTCCATAACCACTACTCAGGTTATCTCACACATACCCCGTCCTCAGGGTACTCACATAATCTTTTCCCGATTATAACTCAACTTTTTAAATTCTCATAAAAACTCTTTTCAGAACCTCATGTTCACTTAAAAACTCATGGCAACACTGGCCATTAACAATAAGAACTTCTCATCTTATTAAGGAGGATCAACATAATGTATTCATCGTTTACAACACTTAAACGAATACATAATGTTCAACAAAAAAACACTCGAAACTGGGAACCATCGATGAAAGCTCAAGCCTATGATTGCTTCTCGAACCACTTCTTGAACCTTGCTTTCATCCTCGCCTCTGGTTCCCAAGTCTCCTCCTCAACCCCGTCACAATCCCACAAGCACCTGATCATCGGAACCTTTTTCCTACGATCCTGCTTGACTCTCTTCTCGAGAATCCTTATCGGTCTTGCCTCTAAGGTAATATTAAGCTGAAGATCTGACGGAATCTTAGCTAAAACCTCATCATCCTTGTGCAAGCACTTCTTCAGCATTGACACATGGAAAACCTTGTGAAATGCTCGCATCACCTCGGGTAACTCCAACCGATACGCAACCGGTCCAACCCGCTCAACAATCCTGAACGGTCCCATATACCTCGGACTTAACTTAGTCTCTGTAATGGACCTATTAGGACCCCGCAACATAGCCATCTTAAGATATACTTTATCTCCCACCTCAAACTCGAGGTCTTTCCTCCTCTTATCGGCATAACTCTTTTGCCGATCCTGCGCTTCTTTCATGTTCAGCTTCAAAATCCGGATCTTCTCCGTAGTTTCCTGAACAAAATCTGCACCAAACATGCTCCTCTCCCCCACTTGGGTCCAGCATAATGGTGTACGACATGGCCTCCCATACAGCGCCTCATATGGAGCCATTCCGATACTCGCCTGGTAGCTATTATTATAAGTAAACTCTACCAAGTTCAGGTAGTCCACCCAATAACCTCCCCAGTCAAGCACACACATCCTCAGCAAATCCTCAAGAGTCTGAATGGTCCTCTCAGACTGTCCATCTGTTTGAGGATGATAGGCCGTACTCATGTGTACCTTAGTACCCATCTCAGCCTGAAAAGCCTTCCAAAACACCGAAGTGAACTTGGAATCACGGTCTGAGACTATACTCCCAGGTACCCCATGAAGCCTCACAATCTAGTTGACATACTTCTTAGCCAATACCGCAGCTCCATCGGTCTTTTTAATGACCAGAAAATGTGCTGACTTGGTCAAACGATCAACAATGACCCATATAGCGTCCTTGGTTCGAGAGACGGGCAACCCGACCACGAAATCCATCGTAATCATATCTCATTTCCACTCTGGGATGAGTAAACTCCGCAACAACCCGCTCGAAACCTGATGCTCATCCTTCACTAACTGGCATACATCACAAGCCGCAACCCAGTTAGCCACATCTTTCTTCATCCCGATCCAATGATAATACCTTTTTAAATCCCGGTACATCTTGGTCGCCCCTGGATGAATCGAAAACATACTCGCATGGGCCTCACTCAGGATCTCTCGTCTCAGATCCTCATCCTTGGGTACACATACCCGCCCATTCACCAGAATAGTCCCATTCGCAGAGACCTGATATTCTGATCCCTCATCACTGGAAGCTTTAATCAGTCCTTCATCTTTTTCCTGAGCAATCCGAACCCTGCTCAAAAGATCCGCCTGATTCGCTGCCTCCAAACCCATCGGTTCCTGAGATATAGCACACAACCTCAAGGTGCTAATCTCGCTCACCAAGGACTTCATGTCCCGTTCACTAGCCGAAGCTACCCGCTTGCGACTCAGCGCATCTGCAACTAAGTTTGCCTTTCCGGGATGGTAGGCTATTTCCAGATCATAATCTGCCACCAACTCCATCCAACGCCTCTGCCTCAAATTCAATTCTAGCTGCGTAAAAATATATTGCAGGCTCTTATGATCTGTAAACACCTGCACCTTCCCGCCATAAAGGTAAGATCTCCAAATCTTCAGGACAAAAACCACTGCAGCCATCTCAAGGTCATGGGTTGGATAGTTGCTCTCGTGCTTCCTTAACTGCCGAGAAGCATAAGCAATAACCTTCCCTTGTTGCATCAACACGCAACCAAGACCCAACCTCGAAGCGTCCGTGTACACCACAAAAGGCTCACCCGGCTCCGGTAAAGCCAGAACTGGTGTACTTGTCAACATTGACTTCAGCTTCGCAAAACTCTCCTCACACTCCGGAGACCACACAAACGGAACATCCTTTCCTGTCAGCTTTGTCATGGACCGAGCCATACTTACGAACCCATTGACAAATCTCCGATAGTAGCCCGCTAGACCAAGAAAACTCCTGATCTCAGTGGCGTTCCTCGGCCTAGGCCACTCCCTGATGGCCTTAATCTTTTCTGGGTCAACTGATACCCCCTTCTCGGAGACAATATGACCCAAGAATCCAATCTCCCGTTGCCAGAAGCTGCACTTGCTCAACTTAGCGAACAGCTTCTGTTCCCGCAACTTCTCCAGAGCATTCCTTAAATGGACCTCATGCTCCTCAGGACTCTTCGAATACACAAATATATCATCTATAAAGATGATTACGGACTCGTCCAGATACTCTTGGAATACTCCGTTCATCAATCTCATGAACGCCGATGGTGCATTCGTCAATCCAAATGGCATCACCACAAACTCGTAATGCCCATATCTTGTCCTGAAGGCCGTCTTCCGGATATCCACCTCATCAATAGGAATTTGGTGGTATCCTGACGCCAAGTCAATCTTGGAGAACCAGGTAGCCCCTCTCAGGTGATCCAACAATTCGTCGATCCGCGGAAGAGGATACCGATTCTTCACCGTGACTCGGTTAAGTCCCCGGTAATCGATACACAACCGGAAACTTCCGTCCTTTTTCTTCACAAACAGCATCGGCGCTCCCCACGGTGAACTGCTTGGACGAATAAAACCCTTATCCAACAACTCTTCCAGCTGCTTTTTCAGCTCTGCCATTTCTGCTGGAGCCATCCTGTACGGAGCCTTGGATATCGGCCTTGTACCTGGTTCCAGCTCAATCGTGAAAAGATCAGACCGAGACGGTGGTAATCCCTGCAACGACTGAAACACATCCTCGAACTCCCGTACAACAGGAATATCCCGAACCGCAACTTCTCCAACCATCTCTGGGGTATTAATCGTCGCCAGGTAGGCTTCACAACCCCGCTCGATCATTTTCTCGGCTTGCATTGCCGCACTTCTCCGCCAATTCTGGAGTAACGAAACAATGCGATGCTCCAGAATCAAACAGAACGTGAGATTCAATCCCTCCCACGATTAAGGTCCCTACACAACCCCCATATGCTAAGAACCCTAACTCACCTCACTAGGCAATTATCTTTGAGCAAACAAGAATTTACTCGAGTAAGTCTAGAAATTTACCAGTGATTGGTTTGGAGCTCGGCTTTCCCGACTCCACCATGGTGAATACCCTGGGTGTCACTGCAGCCCGCCTATCCGTCGGTGCCGCCGCTACCACTCCCTGCTGCAACCTGGGATATTTCGGCCTGATATGCCCTGGCTCATTACAGTGGTAACACACCCGAGTAACCTCGATCGCTCTACCCTTCTTGGGGCAACTTGCAATCCTATGGTCCTTGCTTCCGTATCTGAAGCATCCCTGACCACCTTGGTTACCTTGGGAAAGACCCTCCCACTTCCGCTTCTGTCCATGCACCGGCTTACCGCCTTTGCTAGGACCGGACTGATGTGGAGGCTTCCTTGCCTGAAAAATTGGGCTGACTACCACACCCACTTCCCTCAGGCCCTCCTCGATCAACGCGGCCTTCTCTACCAGTTCTACAACCATCTCAAACAATCCTATTAGACACTGGTTCCTCAGCTCGGCCCGAAGACCCATCAGAAACCGCCTCACCTGGGCCTGCTCATCATCCACGATATGACCCCATACACCCTGAGACGGTTAAACTCCGCCTCATACTCTCGAACCGACCGGTTCCCTTGAGTCAACCCAAGAAACCGTCTCTCCATCCGGTCCAAAGCCTCTTGGGGGAAATACTTTGAGTTAAACTCCACTATAAAATCCTCCCAAGACATCTCTGCTTGGACCCTCCGGGCCGCAACACCTCTCCACCAGAGATGTGCGTCACCATCCAGATAGTGGACTGCGAGATCCACTTGGTATCCCTCTGGACATCTAATTGAACGGAAATTCCGTTCCATCCTCATCCTCCACTCATCTGCCTCTTCAGGCTTGGCACCACCCTGGAAGAATCTCGTGCCAATCCTTTGCAACTGCTCCATCATCTTTAGGTATGATGGACGCTCTTCCGCAACCACAACCCTTGATTGCACCTCAACTACCGGTGGTAACACTGGAGCCTGCACTGGTACCCTTTCCGGTAACCGCTCCAACAGCAAGGCCAAGAAATTCGCAATACGATCCTCTTGGGCGGGAGTTACACCTGCTGCCACACCCGCAGCATCCGCTGGACCTCCAGCAACACCGGCACCACCGGCCACACCCTCCGTCCCAACCTGATCCGTATACGAGTTCCCGATCTGCTCAACCGTAACACTCTGTGTCACACTCTCCTCAACCACCGGAGCCGTCGCGTTCCTCCGACCGCGACCTCTACCCCTACCGGTACCACGACCACGACCTCTACCTCTTTTAGCCATTGTAGCCCAACAGTGGATTCCTCGATCAATCCTTGCAACCACAGAAGCCGGCTCAATCAACAGACTCAAACTTCCATGGTTTAGTTTAACCGATCAAAGATTAAATCCATATTTAATAACCAAAAAATTAAACCGTGGTTAATCTCTTAACCCAACCAATCCATGGTCCTGATTTAATTTAATAACAGTAATTCCTCAATTGAATTACTTTAATCCGGTTCACTGGCTAAACTAACCCAAACCGGACACCACAGAAAAACCAAAACAACTTACCGTGGAATCTCTTTAAAGGCTCGAAGAGGATGATCAAAAACTCCGTACCCAAACAATTGACTAACTCACATAATCAATTCAAAATTTTTCCAACCCGTCCTAGAGCCGTAAATGCTCTGATACCAAATTGAAACGACCGCCCTCGTTTTTTTTTTTTTTTGCAAATAATTTATTAATTAATATTTCCATAAATATTAATTAATTTTCCCAAATTATTTAACAATGCAATTATCCAAATATTTTAATTATTTAACTCCATAAATAAAATACCACACTTAAACATTTAAATTGTTTATCCGTAAGGATATTTGATCGATTGATCTTTCCAGAATACGACGACTTGAGTTGAGAGTCGAAGTTGGTCTGTATAGCCACTTTGGCTTTCATAGATAATTTCTGTTATCTATAACGGTTCTCGATAAACGAGAAACCGGACTCGAGATCGTTAGATCATTTATCCTTCGGATTAATTATTCACACATGATTTAATAGGATTTTACGATAATTCAACATTAAAACAAATACTTAAACACAACCCGACAAATCCTAGATCATCCTCCCCTTCTCTGCCTTGATTCCACGGTCACACCTATTCTTTTTCTGCATCAAATAAAATGATATGCATAAGTATTTCAACAAATACTTAGTGAGGCAATCCTCCCATCTACGAGCTATACACACAAACGATTAAAATTATTCAACATATTTAACACGAAATTACCGACAATAAATCAACCATTTCAAGAAACACTCGATCTAGATCCCCCATGAGATCTTACGGTCTAAATCATGAAAACACATTAAACAATCAAATCGCTTAGATAAGCTCATGGTCATGCACTCATCTTAACCAAATGCAGAAACTTTTATGACAAAATTCTGCAAAATTGGAAAATAACAGAAACAATCAGCCTTAAAGATTGAGTCACGAATTCACATCTAACCGTTGAAATCTCAATCCCACCGTTGAACTCAACCCCTAAATGTCCTGAAGCTAACCTCAAAGTTTCGTGATGATCCGACCATAGACGAACTTGAGATTGTTCTCTGAATCCACGTTGGTCCGGTTCGCGTCTGAAATAGAGCGTCTCATGGAAACGCGAATAACTTTTAGAATACTAACTCAAATCCAATTCCACAAATTGGTACATCTAGATATAAGACTCAACTACAACTCCACAAATTTTCGTTACCTTTGGAAACGATTTGCTAGGTCGAACCCCTTTTTCCTTCTCACTCACGGAACAACCACTAACACCCCCACTCTCCTCTTCTCTCCTCTCTTCTTCAATCACCCTCAACTCCCTCTTTGGCTCTCCACGCCAGAACAGCCACCAAAACTCACTCCTCACTTGCTCTCCACGCCCACACACGGCCACCAAGCTCACCCTCTCTTGCTCTCCACGCCCACACCAACACAAGTTCACCAAACTCACCCTCTCTTGACAAACTCAGCCTCTCTCTCTCTCTCTCTCTCTCTCTCTCTCTCTCTCTCTCTCTCTCTCTCTCTCTCTCTCTCAAATGAAGTGACGGCCAAGAGAGAAAGGATGCAGGCTGATGGAGAGGGTAGTGGGGAGAATGGAGGCAATAGGGCTGCTTTGTAGGGAGGGTGGAAAGTAGAGTTGGATGGAGACATCTATGGAGGAGAAGAAAAGTGGGAATGGTTGGTGGTGATCTGATTTAATCAGATTAGAATTATTTAAGATTTGGTCCCTGAACTTTCAAAAGTTCACAAATTGACCCCAACCTTCCAAATCGATTCCGAACACCACTACGGGAAAAATGCGGTGTAACTTCCATATTACCCAAAAATTCCCGAAAATATTTTTTCAGAAATTATACGCATAAATCCCGGTTATAATTCTGAAATTCCATTTTTCGGAACACGGGCGTTACAATTATTTATTATTTTAGAACGATAAATATTATAATACATTAATAATATAAATTTAGCATTATTAATTGAATTTTTAGCGTACTATATATTTAAATAAAGAGTTACGTTCAGTTTCAACACTCTAAAATTATATGCAGTGATACGATATTTATCATTAATAATATAGCTACTTCATCAGTTCCAGAAATAGATGTCTATTTTTAATATATACTAGGTGAAGTACCCGCACCATTATATTAGTAATTTTGCTTATTAATATTGTTTAAATTATTTGACACATAATTGTTTACAAAATATTTGAAAAATATATTTGTTTCTAAAAAATATATTTATCATATTCAAATAGCTATAATAAAAAATCTATTAATTGTTAATAATAATAGACTCGTTATATTTCAAATTTTAAAAACAACAAAAAGTAAAATATTACATGATAAAATAATTCTTAAGAATTTAAATAACCACATATAAATTAAAATTCATAAGCATATTCTTGAAACACACTCAACATTCATTCTATAGAAAAAAAACCTAGAGCAACCACTCCAATCATCAAACAAATACCAATCAACATTTTTACGACAAAACATTCAAACTCCAAAATAACTTATAATAACAGATGGATCATACCTTCTCGGAAACAAATACAAATAATTCACAAACATATTTTGGTGTTATTTACCCAATATTTAGGTCTCATTGACACTATCAACTTGTTCCATGATCTCTAGCTTCTTGGTTTATAAACCAAAGTTTTTTCAACGGATTCTGGAAGTTCTTGAAATCCACTTTGTGATTCATTCTCTGCAGCAATTAGAAATGGAGCATACTCTTTGCCATTGATGCCATTGTTAGTCCTTCGTGTTCATAACTATATATCTTTTTCATAACTATTGATGAATTTTCCAGACATATGTGCCCCAGACCTAATAGAAGAAGGTATTCAAATACAAAAGCTTCTTTCTTTAGCTTACAATTGAAATTCTTGCTTCCACATTGGACGTTCAACAAGTCTTCTTATTCTTCTTCCACATGACATGTTCTAACCACACTTAAAGAATATCTATCTATATATATATTATTTGACATGTAGTTTTGAGGCAATAGAGGCTTCTGAAGCTATAGTTGGGGGTTGCAATTATATTCTCACATATCTATATTTACAAATCGGGCCCATCAGTTCTGCATTATATTTTAAAAATTTATTTATTTATTTTGTAGATAACAACAATATTTTAAATTAAAAGGAAATTTTACATTAATTTAATATTGGATATAGTAAAAAAATGTAAACCCTAAATTCTTTGGCTACAGTAAGTAAAATCCTCAAGTGATAATCATCACCCGCAAACCGTGGTGCGTGACTAATCCTTCCTATCGCAAAACCTCTTTCACGTGGTTTTCACATTCTTTCCTGAACTTTTCATACAAAGGCAGATGGAAATCGAAGTACGTCAAATTCCTAGCCTCAAGTACACCTTATTTACCTCCATCCACACTAGAGAAATTTAATGGATAACATACTTACGATTTAAGACAAAAATATATGATAATAGATCCACGAAAAACTCCACAAGATGTCTTTTCCTCTTTATATCGTGTAAAATGAACTATCTAAGAAAATGTATGTTCAAAAGCCAAAACATCTTATTTACATATTTGACCACAATATTCACCAACTGAGTAACTTGTACTACAATATTCACCAACTGAGTAACTTTGTACTACCTAGACTTCTTCACACATTTATTTGCGGGTTTGTGTGAGGGCTTACATTTATTTGCGGGTTTGTGTGAGGGCTTCAAAAGCTAGAAGAGCCTAGGTAGGTAGCAAAATTAAATTAGACACTTTGGTTTTACCTGCAGTGTCCCATAGCTTCCTACCATACTGCACATCGTTATTTTCTTCTTCTTTATCATTATTCTCATATATCTCATCATCATCCACATTCAAGAATCCTAATGGCACAGACTTGAAAAACTTTAGTTAATAAGTTGATGTAGTTCCTGCTCTAACCAGGCCATGACCAGATTAGGCTGCAGAAATATTTGGTTATTTTTATAGACTATCGAGTGGAGGAGTTTAGAACCAGTGTCATGTTCAACTTCCATGATATCCATCTCTTATAACATATAACAATAGAACACGTAGAGGTGCAAAGGCATAAATTCAGGGTTATAACCTTAGTAGCCTAAAGAACATATATATCTTCGAATATACATATGAAGCTACAGAAAAACTTACAACATTATATATCCGGTGACAGCAATCGTCGGGGTTAGAGTGGATTGGCTTAGTTTAGGGCTGAAGCCTGGAGGTCGCTTATCTTTATGACATGTTACCCCAAAAAAAAAACATCTGATCATTATAAACAGATTAGGGTTCAAATAAAGATCATCGGTTTATAAGTTGCAATAAACCCTAGCATTCTAAGATGCAATAAACCCTAGCATTCTTTTCTCATAAATTTAAAGACAACATTAGTACACCAAAACACACCTTTTCTCTGGCCGCATTAAAGTCCTTCACCCCCTCCCAAGAGACATGTTTCTAAAGGCAACATATCCCATCAAGAAGACTTTATTTCGTTAGCAAGTCTAATTAATCTCCTCTTCCTTTAAAATAAGACATTAGCACACTAAGTGAATTGACAAACTGTCATAAAAAATGTATATACCTTATATAGGCTAAACATGAAGTATTTTATATACGGCCATTTTGATAAATTAGTAGGAAGTTAAGAAAACTGAGATCCATGTGTAGTTGGACGAGAGGGCTTGCATCTATACTCTGTTATTAGGGAAACGACCTCCTGTAAAATGTATACACATTAATAAAAACAACAAAGATCATAAATACAAACAATAAAACTTTTGTGCCCTGTTAAAAACCCACAGTAAATCATTAAGAAATCTTGTCTGAATCCAAAACCTAATCACGCTAAATGGTCTGAGTTAAAGCAAAGTGCACTAACCTACACTAATGGCAAGTAATTCATCTAAGAGGATCATAAATCTGTTTCCTATCAGTAAACATACAAAAAGCTCTTAAGTTCGTTCTGTGTTACCTAGAAGATTATTCAAACCACCAAATATTTTGTTTATATATATGCTTTACTTTTTTTAACTTCAGCTTCTTCGAAGTAGGTACCTGACGTTGAGTTCGTCAATCTGAATAACACGAAAGAAGGTATTGAAAATTACTAATCTGAACACTATCCATTCAACCAAAAGAGAACCCCGAGTAAATGGCAGTTCCTTAAATCTCACGGATAATATAAGAAAAAATGATAAACCCTGATTTCAACTATAAACCCGACAAAGCTGAAGGCGGAACCAAACCATGACAGAACTGACCAAGTGACCAAGCCGACAGTTGAAACAAAATTAAGAAAAAGCAAACCTGGTTGAAACAAAATTAAGAAAAAGCAAACCTGGAATACATTTGAATATAAGACGAAACACACAAAAACAAAAAAGAAAATCATGAAACATTAGAATTTCTTCAATAAACAAAATTTTATTGAGATTCATGAAACATTCATAAAGCTAAAAAAAATAATCAAAAGAAACAAAATAAATCAAAATCACATATATCCATACACGTAACAGAGAAATAATTAGAAGAGAGTAAGAGAGCTTCAAAATATACAGAGAGAAACATAGATGAAAATTTGTGTTAGTGATAAAGCATTCCAATCATTAACAAAGAAAGAAACCGTAAGTATATTTTTTTACATTATGCTAGATCCATGAACTCCTTATTTCCAGACTCTATAATATCAGAAAGAGTATGATAAATTAACTATAGTTAAGCAAAAGAAAAACAAAAATCTTAACGAAAGTACCTGCTAACAGAGACCAAATCATAAGATAGCAAATATAAGAATCTATTTGACAGTAAGCATCAATATTAAAATCCAGAATAAAAAACACCATCAAACACATAAACATTACAGACACAGTGCATCAATAGCAACAAACAGAAAAAAAAAAATTAGACAGATATAAATTTAACTTTGACGTAGTCGGTTGAACATGATATAAACTTGCATCACCGATAGTCGCCCTTGCAACCATACACCCAACCTGAGATCGTACCATAAAATATTAATATCGGAAAAAACCTAATGATCGATAATACTGTTTAAATATATATTTATAGAGAAAATCTAGGTCAAACCGAATTCGTGATGGGCGTAGAAAAAAAATGTAATCCAAATTTTTTATGAAGCCTAATAGGCCAAATTCGTTTTAATTTTAAATCGTTCGGCCCAAATTAGAGAATTATGGAAAAATCGCAAAAAAAATATTAGTTAGATTCTGTTCACACTCAGGGGCAAAACTATAATTGCAACCCCAACTATAGCCTCAGAGGCCTCCGTTGCCTCAAAACTACATGTCAAATAATATATATATAGATATATATGATTAAAAATAATTATATCAATTTAAACCGTTATTAGATATTTAAATAGTCACCCGAATATCACTGATAGCAAAAACTTCGGCAACACTTGTCTGTGTAATACTCTAGTCTTGCTTCAGCTGTTGCCAATATTTCACCATAACTCTGAACAAAGAAAATAGATTGAGAATTAAAAAAAAAACATCTAATTCATGATCTAACGTGGTTCATAAAACGCACATATCTACCCATTTGATTCTATTTATAAGAAAAAATGAATCAAATTTAAAAGAGAATCTTTCTGATGACCAAGAAAAAATAGATTCATCACCAATAAGTTTACAAACCTGTATTGTCAATAAGAGAACGTGATGTTTTGCTTTCAAAAAAATGAAGAAATAGTTTTAAATTTTGTTAAAAGCAAACAAATCAGATCCAATAGATCAGTTCAACGGAAATATCACCCGCAATGAACTAACTTAACAATAAATTTAGGGCTCCAAATTGTAGAAAGATTTCCGCAATAAACCAATGAAGTGTTTTTTTTTTTCATTTGACACATTACAATCTAGGAAGACCATTAACATGAGGTTTAATATATTTTGCCGGCCTGATTTAGTTTTTTGTTTCTAGATTTAGTTAACATTTACTGTTTTTATTATCATTAATTATTTTTTGACAACAAGATATTCATGAGTTCACTCAAACTAATCAATCAATAAAATTTTACCGTCTACATCTAAGTTTTTCAATTATAAGATAGCTTCTCATATTTTTATAATTAAAATTTTCAGAGATTACACTGATCAAATATAGAAATAAGGTTTCTAAACTTGATTTCGATCCAGAAACAGAAGAAATTCAAGAACTCTGTTTAAGGTAAAATTTTGGTCAAAGGGGTATTTATAATATGATAATCATATTGATAGTCTTTACTAAATTTACTGTTGTGAAGATTACGATTTTGTATATGGAAAGTTTTCAAAATTCTAAAAAAATATAATTAACAAAAAACTTTAGATAGACATCACTTAATACGTTGAACAAAAAAAAAAAAAAAAAAAAAAAAAAAAAAAAAAGACATACAAATAATATCAATTAAAAGATTTCTTCAGAATATTATCAATTTGATGCATTTGGATTGCTCTGCAAGTTAAACAAAACTTTGTTAGAAGATTAAAACATATATATTGTTAGATTTATGATAATCGTATATATTAAAAAAAAAAAATTAAATTAGATCAAATAAATAAACTCGGGTTCCATCTATAGTCATCTATTCATAATCTTATGAATTTTAATTTGTTGTTTTTATGGTTGTTTAAGACAACTATGTTGTTTTCTTTTAATAATCTATTGAATCTTTTCTAATCTATTTAATCTACATGGAATCATTTCTAAACAACCATAGCCAGAAATATATGTTTATGAACTAACAAGAAATTAGAATCTTCGAGAAACTGATATTACTATATATTGACATATCAGATTGAATATCTTTGATAATTTACGAAGAAATTCTAAACAATCTATAGCTTAAAATCATAGCTAATATAAAATAACAAGAAATTAGAGTCTAACCTTCTTAGTTTATGATTTACTGCCATTGACATTTGTGTTTACAAAAGATGACTATAATTCTTCTTTCTTATGATGAAATCCTATAAATTAGAATATGAGTTAGAATCCGATTAAAAAAAAAAAAATTTGGTAGCAGATAAGATGTAGAACAATCAGAAATTTCTTTGTTTTTGTCTTTGTTTTCTTTGTAATAATATGTTGAAGTTTTCACTCCATTTACATGCAATCTGGGGTTTTCATTATTGCGAATATGTGGTTTTTATTATTGTTATATTTTCTGCGACTCGAATGCCAGACAAAGGAAGGATCATTGGCAATTGCTCCAGGTCCTGTGCTTCTTAAAATTAGAGTTCAATTAAAACTAGAGATACAATTTTAAATTAAATTAAAAACTAGAGTTAATTTTTTAAATAAAAACGTCGATTATGAATGTAAAAATCTAGAGTTAAATTAAAATTAAAATTTGTTCAACAAATCGCTATTCAATCGATTATACTAACAAGAGAAAAAAATAAAAAGATGGATAAAAGAATCGCTTATCTTTGATTGATAGCGGATAATTTGTTAAATGTTCAGTAATTTCTTTCAAGTTTTGTTGGGATACAAACCAACGTCCCACATCGGAAGATTAGAAAAGTAATAATCTAATATATAAGTCAAGTAAATCTCCAATTAATATGAGGCCTTTTGAGAAGGAGCCCAATAAAAAATCTGTGCGGGTTTGGCCACTTGACTCAAAGCGGACAATATCATACTAATGGGGACTTGACTTGGGCTTGCAGAAGCCCAACAATTGGTATCAGAGTTTAGGTCGGAAAAGATGGACCTAGAGAAGTGGGTGTGGGCTGCATGATCGGTGTGGGAAGAACTTTCAATGTGACACGATTAGAAAAGTGCCTCAAGAGAATCTCCCGAACAAGGGGTGCCGGTGTCTGGGTGTCAAGGTTTTGCTGGAAGGAAGGCAAATGTTCGTGGTCCTTGGTTTGAGGAGAAGATTGTTGGGATACAAACCAACGTCCCACATCGAAAGATTAGAAAAGTTTAATCTAATATATAAGTCAAGTAAATCCCCTATTAGTATGAGACCTTTTGGGAAGGAGTCCAATAACAAATTCGTGCGGGCTTGTCTGCTTGGCCCCAAGCGGACAATATCATACTAATGGGAACTTGACTTGGGCTTGCAGAAGCCCAACAGTTTTCTATGTTTTCTCTATAAAAGTTGTTGATCCATTTACATGCAAAGTCAATCAATCAGAAAACCAACAAAAGCGAAGCTGATGATATGCTAGAAAGACATGTTCAAGTTTATTAAGATGAAACAATAGTTGTTGATATCAGAAAACGAAGTAGAAGAAAGTCGAATTATCTTCTTCATAAAGGGAAGATGAACATAATAGCTCAGTGGAATTTTGGTGTTCTTGGGCTATTAATGGGTTTTTAATATATTTGAACTCCATTGTAACTTAAAATTATAACAAGTTCTGCCCAATAATATTTGAAAACAATATTAATCATTTAGATTTGTATTTAATTATTTTAATTATAATTATCAAATTTATATAAACTAACACATCTACAAGTGATTCACTAATACTTATTTAATTTAGTTAAACTTATAGATTCGAAACATACAAAAACACAACTAAAACCAAAATATTAATGTACTTGCATTAAATATGACTAAAACCAAAACATATAAATAAACTAGAAAATGTTCCATGCGTTGCATGAGTTTAAAATTAATATAATAAAATATGAACTATTTTATAACTAACTATATATTGAAATATGTTTAGTTACTTTTAATTTAAATTGATTATTTTAATATACTATATAACATAATTTTGTTGTTTATAATAAGAAATTTATATATTCTCAAAACTGAATAAGGTCAATGAAGAAAATTAGTAGATTTGTGTTTTGTACTTAAATAGTTCATCTCTAAAATTTTAATTTAATTAGATTATCATAAGTAATTTGATGTTAAGTTTTCATTTAAAATGAGAAGAAAAGATAAATATCCTTTTAATCTTTTTAACCTATCCTATTTTAAAGTAATTTTATGCTATATTTTTATTCTAAATAAGGTAAAATAAATCATACAAAAAATGAATCTCTATCACGTAAAAAAAACATAAGACATATATATTTTTCAATATAATATTATTAAAACCTAAATAAAATAATTATGTTGTAATAACTTGATAGCTTTTGAAACTTTGTCGATAAATCTGCAAAACATTTTAGTAGCCATCGAAGTATTCGTTATATATAATTTCGATACAAAAATACCTTACATAAAATAAATATGAAAGAAATATATATAATGCGATAGAAGGAAATAAAAATTTAAAACTTTGTAATGTAAAAGTAAGAATCAAACTCTTACCATCATTTTATCTCAATTGATTTTCCAACTCATGCAATGAAAAAAAAACATATAGTAAATTTTAAATTAAATATATAGTAGATAACACGTGTCAAATGAATCTAATCTGTTATAGCCCAATTATTTCTATAAAATAAGATAATCACACTAAATCTAGGTTATTATTTTGATAAGTGATAGTCCATTTTTGTATCATAAATACACACAACTCTAAATTCTCCTAAGATTTCAGTATACTGAAAAAAGAAACACAGCTCTAAATGATAATTACAATACTTATTTTATTCTGTGTCCAACTTATGGATCTAGAAAAACAAAAACACAACTTCAACATCAACCAAATCACAAACATATTTCTTTCACAAATGAGTAAAACCAACACATTTAACAAAATTCAATTTCAAATTTAACATTTTAATCAAAATTCTGATCCAATAAATAGAAAAAAAAAAACACCCGACAATTCAGATTGAATTTTTTGTGGTTCTTTGCTTTGACTAACAATAGAACTAAGTGTTTCGTATTGCTTGGGTGATACTATTTTTCCTTCCGCATGAATGTCATCTTTCCTGCCAAAGTCGAGCATTGCTTCTTCACCCTTTTCCAGCAAAGTTGCTGCCCCGTTTGAGACAATGATGCTCCTAGAAGAGGAATCATCTGCCATGGTCTGAGGAAGAGTCTGTTTACCCTTTTCCGTCCCTGCAAGCGATCCCTTCGTCAAGCATGCATAATCTGTGATTTTTCCTTCCGCATGAATGTCATCTTTCCTGCCAAAGTCCAGCATTGCTTCTTCACCCTTTTCCAGCAAAGTTGCTGCCCCGTTTGAGACAATGATGCTCCTAGAAGAGGAATCATCTGCCATGGTCTGAGGAAGAGTCTGTTTAACCTTTTCCGTCCCTGCAAGCTATCCCTTCGTCAAGCATGCATAATCTGTGCCAAAACAAGTCAGTTAGAGAAGTGTAATACAATACATTGATATGTCTTGATGCTCTTGGATAGATGGTATGTGCTTAAGTAATTAAGAAATGGTGAAAAAGAGATAAAGGATACCTTTAGGAAAAATCAAGTTGTAAGCAGTATATATTTTATGAATGGGAAGTTCTTTTTTCTCGCGATCACAATCTTCAAGCCAAGTGGGAGTGACTACTTGAACGACACCAGAAGCTGCAACATTTTTCGCTTCCTCACTGTAAATGAATATTACATGCAGAGATCATAATCATACAAATAATATGCTTAGAGAGGCCCACCTAATAGAATTTGATCAACGCTACCAAGATAAAGAAGGCGAAAAACTAATAGAGCAAAATCACTTTGGAAGTGCAAAGATTGGGGTTACCTCTCTGAAGGAGTTCCAACCACAATATGTGTCATTCTTTCGTTAAGCAACATAGACCGAGATCCACCACCTCTTTGGACCAACTTAACTAGTCTACGCATTTCAGAAGCTTCAAAACCAACCAGATAAATTCTACAATCTGATAAGTACAGGTCATTGTCTTCAGATTCTGAATCCCTGGCAGTAGAACCATCAATATTTTGCTCTTGCGGCTCTGTAGTTGGGGCTTCACTTGTTTCTTTAACATCGGTACTGGGTTTCATAGATGTGAAAGAAACAGTTTGTGAAGCAGAAGCTTCTACATCAGAGTCCCTAGACTGAGCAAAAGAAGTAAATGAATCCGCCGCAGCTGCAGCCGAAAGCGACAGTGATATTGGATATTCAGGAAGTTTTTCTTGAACATTATGGTTCCTTAAATGTCTCACCCCAGAAGCTTCTACATCAGAGTCCCTAGACTGAGCAAAAGAAGTAAATGAATCCGCCGCAGCTGCAGCCGAAAGCGACAGTGATATTGGGTATTCAGGAAGTTTTTCTTGAACATTATGGTTCCTTAAATGTCTCACCCCTCTAGTCAGGGGTATGGAACCAAGAACAGGATAGGACTCTTCATTGAGACAAACTGCACATAAAAGGGTGACGTATCAGTATTGAATGAGACAATAGAGAATCAAAATACTAAACAGTACGAGAATGCAAAGGATGCAGAAGCGCCAAACGTCACCTTTTCTAGCAATGGACTGCTCAAACCATTTACGTGTAACAATTTGAATGTGCCCCCACTTTCGAGCAAATTTGTATTTGTCACCTTCAGCGGCGTACGCAATGTCAAGGATTCAATTTTCATTTAAATCGAAACTACTAAATCTCAAATTTTAGAGTGAATTCAAGGAATTTTTAAGGCAACTACATTTCAAATCTTTAGAAACCCGTTAATCTAACCATGAGTATTGCTAATTGATCAGCACAATTAATGAACCCAGAAAATGACCATAAGACATATGATTAGCAATAAATTTGATTCAAAGGATATATCAGCAATCAAATGTGTACACCTCTTTGTTAGCTCAGCAGAGTACCTCCCTCCACATTCTGAAATATGCTTCTGCATTCCCTTACGCTCATCTGATGATAAATTACTGATTAACTATCAACATAAAGAGCATGATTCATACATATTGAATAAACTGGTTTTCTAACCTGCTGGAACTTTTGTGACACAGATTGTCAATCCACAAAAAAAAAGAATCTTGTATGGTTCCTGGGGAACCACACGGTGCTCATTCCAACACTGATTTAACCAATGCAGTGTAACAATTGGCTTTTGAATATTCAGAGCCCACTGCAAGTTAAACAAAAAAAATCTATTTAGCTATCACAATGAATTAGGCACAACTAGTTTCGGAACAGCTTCCAAACGACCCTCATCAGTTCACTCTGCTTCAGGATATAATAAATAATGATCAGTCATGAGACGCACGAGACTGATCCAATAAAATCTTAGAAAATAAAGTCGAATTGTTTCACTTAGTGAACTAAACCTACATTGGAGCTAAGTATCATTTACATTATTCAGCTATCATCTGACAATGCACAAAGCAAAATCCTAAGTAGGGAGGGTGACAACAACTTACAATTTGAGAATCTACATAAGGTAAAAGAATATATAGATCACGATCTTTAAGCAATAGACCTTGTACTTGCCAACCAAGACATTCTTCACAATGATGAAGTTGACATCTGAAGAAGGTCTGGTAAGCAAAACTCCCCCCATAGAAACAACCAACTCCTCAATCTTGACCTTCAAAATAGATGCAATCCTTCAGAGTAACTAAAAAAATATCTCTAAACAGATATCATTTTTTATATCTTCATGCTTCTCACAATGTGAAAAAAGATATTTCCACAACATGAAAAAAAGAAAGCCCAGTCTTTTCGATAAAAATAGAAACTGAACCATAACCCACAAAATTTCTAAAATTGTTTAATTATGCACTCAGAAACAAAGTAAACACCAAATATTATGCCATATGCCCATTATCAATCCCATAAAAGGTAGCTAAAACCAACACAAGAGTCACAACCATTGCCATGAAGAATACACAAAAGAGGAATAACAAATCATATAAAGCCATAAACGGTATCTGAAGTACCTTCTCATCGATCTTAAAACCAGAAGCAAGAATTTTCAGTCCATCCATCGCTAGGCAACAAGTGAATCCCCCTTGAGGTAACTGTCTACCTTCTTTTGCACAAGAGAGCACACATTGCGGACCTGCCGCACAATCAAAACATAACACTCGTTAACCACATTCACGAACACATACTCAATTTTAGTTTTATTTAAGAAATGAAGTCTAGAGAGTTTAATAAATATCTCACCTATCATGTTACAACCCTTAGCTTTAAGATCCTTGAATTTCTCCTGCAATGGCATGACACAAAGAGACTAAGAATCGATTCTTATAGAAACTATGCAATTGAAGTTGAAATATGAAAGGAAATGCGTACATGATCGGGAGAAGCGATGATGTGAAAATCCGAGGGACCATTCCGAGAAGGATCGCAACAGAGGATAAATTCGGCACCGTTAAGCTTTAAAGCATCGAGAAGTGTATCGAATACTTCAGGAGGAACTAAATTCCGTGACATGAACACATTCGCCCCTTTGAACAATTGCGTCGTCTTCATCACCGCCGCCGGAAACCTAATAATCCGATTGTTTAAAAGCTTTTCACGGGGTTATTGAAGAAAAATGAAACCCTAGAATTGGAGGAAGAAGACGAAGAAGAAGAAGCATAGTACTGAATCGTCTAGCACCCAGATGCGAGGTTAACCGGCTGGGTGATTGGGGAAGAGAGAGTGAGCTTAATTAATTTCACATTTTTTATTTATTTTTTTATAGGGCTTTTTAGAGGGGTTATTGCTTCAAGGAATTTAAGGGATTTTGAAATCCAAACGATTTCAGTGTTATTGGTTATATGATATTGAAATCCATCTTAAAATCCAGTGTTATTCAATCCTACGGATTAGTTGATTGGATTTTAGTTGATTTAGAAGGATTTTGATGCTAAAAATAGGGATGCAGGCAACGTCGTCGTTTCCTCTTCTCTCGGACTTGGACTCCAAAACGACGTCGTGACACGAGTTTATTCAACAACTCATCGTCGTTTCCTCTTCTCTCGGACTTGTCAGAGATTTCCAAATTTTTTTTGAAAGAATGCAAAATTTATATTCAATCAATCGTTTTTACATTAAATGTGTCCTCTAGCTTAATTGGTATAAAGTGTTTAAGAAAAACCAGAGCAAAAACAGAGAAAAAAAAAACACAGAGATTTCAAAATTAGAGTTTATCTTCGTCCAAAATTAGCGTTTTCTGCGATTCTCGTATTGATAAAGGTTAGTCATTTTCTTAATTTCTTCCTTATATTGAATTACCCAGTAATCATTGTACTTCAAGCACTGTGTTTTCTGTGATATTCACTTAGGGTAAAACAATAGCGAGCTTCCGTTGTTGTATTTAACGCCGATTGTTAGATGATTTCATCGATTTGCAATCAGAGGAGAGAATTCCTGATCTTTAAAGGAAGCTTCCTGATCAGGAATTTCGTTTTCGTTTTTGATTGGGGTTTTTCTGTTTTGGGGTTTGTTTAGCGTTTTTCAAATTAGGGTTTTTCTGTTTTGGGGTCGACTTTGGGCTCCTGAACTTTCCTCTTGATAATAATTCGTTGCTTTGTCTTGAAACCTTTTAGCTGAACGTGTTTTGCGTATAGTGTTGGAAAACACTATGTTTTGGGTCGAATTATCTGCATGTAGAGTTCCACAGATTTAACAATTTCATATTCTGATTATATTGATTATTCAGTTTAATGGCTTTGTGGTTTTGTTATATGCCATTATCGACATAACCAACAACAAATCTCATTAGTCTTAGAGCATGATTATCCACAACATTTGTTGATTTCCTGTTTATATATTATCAGGCTTATGATTTTGTTATGGGAAGCTTAAGAGTTGTTTACGTTTCCATGTGGTGGAGTTAAAACTTGTTTTTAATTGGTTAAATTGAAATTTTTGATGTTGATATTTGGTTGTTTCTTTCTGGTGCAGAATGATAAGTGGCTTTTTACGCCGGTCTATCAAATAAAGCTTTTGTGCGTAGCACTTAAGGGTCGATTCCACGGAGAAACAAAAATAGCACACCAAAAATACAAGTTTCAATGCCTCTATTTTACACCATTTTAGATAACATTTCTCATATAGATTCTTATGTTTTCATTGCATAATTATAGTTTAGGAGCATATTTTTGCATGTTTTATTGTTTTTAGGTTTTTGGAATGAGTTATTGATATATTGGGATTTTATATGCATTTTAGTTGCATCGCCAATGTTTTCTATGTCATTTGGCATTCATTCTAGTGTCTCTAGGTGCATGTTTTGCATTTTTCCTTTGTGTTATAGGTTTTGAAGTGAATGAGCAACAAGGATGATTGAATGGAGCAAGAAGGACACAAGAGGAAGCATTGGCAAACTCGGAGCCAGCCAGCGACATGTTTCATCGGAATCGTGAACCAGCTACACGCCGGCGGGATGAACTGGCGGTGTCGTGAGACCGCTGAGATGTCTCCAAAACTTCCCGACATCCTGGCGAGATGAACTGGCGGGATGATGAACCCGGTACGTGCCAGCGAGATGAACTGGCGGGATGATGAACCCGGTACGTGCCAGCGAGATGAACTGGCGGGATGATGTGCCCGCTACGAGGTGGCGGGATGGTCCATCGGTTTCATGTGCCCGAGACAAGCAGCGGCCAAAATCAGCGGCTTAGAGCACCCAGCGAACCGGACCTGATTACCCTATTTTCGTTTTAAACCAGACTTGATTAAATGTTGGTTATGTATTGAACCAGTTTAAGAGCTCTCCATATAAATACTTTAAACCTAGTTAGGGATGGCGAATGCTTTGTTTTAGG
Organism: Barbarea vulgaris; assembly: GCA_963667165.1. Classification (NCBI taxonomy): domain Eukaryota; kingdom Viridiplantae; phylum Streptophyta; class Magnoliopsida; order Brassicales; family Brassicaceae; genus Barbarea; species Barbarea vulgaris. Next base: position 16,037,539 of record OY763889.1, read on the forward strand.
ATTGTTCTTAGCCACCTTAAGGTTTCTCTTTGGAAAATTTTGTATGAACCTTTGAGATTTTGAGAATCAATTTTGTTTAGCCTTTCTAATCTTTCTTTCTATTTATCTTTTACTTATGATTATGCAAAGAACAATCCATTTCTTTTGTGTTTTCATGGCTAAGAGTGAGTAGTCTTTTAAAGCTTGAGGGTTGAGGAAGATTTCGGGTGATTGAGAGTTGATTAGTGGAGTATAGGTTTAGTTTATGATAGATCCTTGCTTATTAGGAGTTCCTAATGCTAGATTAGCCTTGATCAAGTTGATTTAGAAGATTTGCATTTTCACGCCCACAAGGTGTTCGACAAAATGCTTGATTGATCTTAATAAGTGCTTAGCTCATGGAAATGATTGATTAAGATGTTAAGTGGTTAGTTAGACTTGTTATTAATGCTTTTTGGTTACATAATTGCTAACGGAAGTTATTGATAATTGTGTGATTAGAGTAGTGATTAATGTCATGGAAATGAATTAATCAAGTTTAGTGTTTAAGGCCTAAGGATTAGCTTGTTTAAGTTGTTAGATGCTCCACTAGTTCACAATTAGTCACCCTAAGTTAAATCTCTCTATCCCGAAAGCTTGTTTTTATTCTCTAAAGTTTCAAATCATTTTAGTTATTTTCTCGTTTATGTTATTGTTTTATTTTGAATATTGCTACTTAAATCTTTGACCTTTATGTGCTTAGATTGAGTTGAAACTTGTATTTTTGGTGTGCTATTCTTGTTTCTCCGTGGAATCGACCCTTAAGTGCTACGCACAAAAGGTTTATTTGATAGACCGGCATAAAAAGCCACTTATCACAGAAGAAAGATATTACCAGTCCTGTTGATTCCAAGCTCACGGTACATAGCTTCCTTGCGTTTTATCTTTTCCTCTTTAACTATTGATCAAGTGGTTTTTTCTCAATCTGTATTTCGTTTTCTATAGGAATTGAACGAATCAAGAGCTGAGTTGCTTAACAGGATCCAGAATCTGAAACAGGTTCTTAACATTATATCCTCATCTCCGACCTTTTCATGTTGTTTATATCTTTTCCTCTTTAACTATTGATCAAGTGGTTTTTTCTCAATCTGTATTTCGTTTTCTATAGGAATTGAACGAATCAAGAGCTGAGTTGCTTAACAGGATCCAGAATCTGAAACAAGTTCTTAACATTATATCCTCATCTCCGACCTTTTCATGTTGTTTATAACATCTATTAAACAAAACAATCTTTATCTTCATCGGACTTGCAAAGTTGGAGAGGTAAATTAGACTAGGCGCCTCTGATTCTAATCACACACTAAGTTTGTAATTTTGTAATGTTTTAGCTAAGATTTTAAACTTGTATTGTAAGTTGTGTGACTGTGATGGTTTCATTTTACTGTTAAATGATTGCAGGTGCATAATGGACCTCGCTGAACACAGTTTAACGACTGAGTCCACTCCAACAAAGATTGCATTGCCTGATACTAGATACCAGATAGGAGAAGAGGGCAAGAAGGGGGGAATAGTCAATAATTATTTGACATTTTCTTACTTGATGAGACTTAAAGACATACTCGGTGATTCCTTATTCAGTAAGTTGGAAAACACATTCCTTGGCGGGATCATCAAAGCAGGTTTACGGAAAGGAGGTGGTGCACAGATTGGAGATGGATTGGGTTTTTCAGGACAATTATTTCAGTTCTTGGTATCAAGACAGATTTTGACAAGAAGGAATAACGAACTCTGGTTTTACTTCAATTGCCAACCAATGAGATTCTCATTACCAGAATTTCACTTGGTAACTGGACTACCATGCTGGGAAACAGAAGAAGAAGTCCAGATAGAAGAAGAAGTCCAGATAGAAGAAAAATTCAAGTGGCCCTTATGTAACGGAAAACACAGATTAAAAGAGTTGATGGCTCAGATAATTGCTTTAGGTGAGGATGCAGAGGAAGGAAAATTCAGGCTTGCTATGTTGGTTCTTGTTGAAAGCATATTCTTGATGCCATATGCTGATGCCAAGTACAAGTTTCCAGAAATTTATTTGAAGATAGCGAAACGCAACATCAAAAGTTATCCTTGGGGAAAAGATTCTTTCAACTTACTGATAAAGTCTGTAAAAGATATTCAATCTGGTGCTTTGAGGATGAATACTAAAGGATTTCCTATGGCACTAAATTTGTGGTTTTTGGCTTCTGTGCCAAAATTACAAGATGCGTTTGCTCAATTGGATAACAACCGTTCAGATTGGCCTCGTTCAGATTGGCCTATTTGTGCAAGGTATGTATGTACACAACAACCTACTCTTGCTCAAATATGGTGCATCGAAGAATCAAAAGATGCTAAGGTAACATGCGTGCTTAGTAGTTCCAATGATTCTGCGGACTTATCTGCCTTGGTTGATGAAGAAGAAGAAGATGATCTTGTTAAAATTACGGACTTGGTGAATAGAGGTTACAATTTGACTGAGTTTGATTGGAAGAGGAAGTTCATTGAGTTGGAAAAAGCTGAAGAATTCATTTCTCAGATGCAGTTTCAGTGCCACTATGTTTCGCCTAGGCTCGAGGCTTGTGTTTCGCCTAGGCTCGAGGCTCCAACCCACCACCTCAGTGCCTCAGATCCGCTCTTCCCTTGGCTTCTGTAACTCTTCGCTGCTCATCTTATTGATTATGCCTTGTGCATATGTGTCAAATTGTCTTTGTCTTGTCTTAGATGTGTTTGCGTTTTTTGCCTTTTTGATTTCAGGAAAATCAAAAGTTCGATGGAAGATATCTGCTCTGGTAGAAATTCCGGTGAAGATTTCGATAAGCTTCTTCACGACTGTATCTCTACTTACAAGCAAGATGCTCGGTACCGAAACGACGTCAGATTCCTCAAGATCTGATTTCTATACGTAATACTCTCTCCTTCAATTTCGTTGTGCTTTAATGGTCTCTCGTTTCCCTCAAATTGATTAGCGTATTTAGGGTTTGGGATTGTTGTATCCCGAATCAATTGATTCAAATTGTTCTTTCAATTTTTGTTGTTTTAGCTTGAAGGCTGTGAAGATTTTGAGGGGGTTTATAGAGAAATTGAAGACAAGGAGATATGCATTGGGCATTCTTCGCTTTATGAATGGTATGCCATTTTTCTAGAGGTCAAAGGATTATGGCGAAGAGCACATTTGGTTTATCAGACTGGTCTTTCAAGGTCTCTTATCTTTCTCTTTTGTGGTTTGTCTACTTGATAGTTTCATATATGTGTTGTTTTCATTGCTCATTCTTGCTAATTCTTGGTGAAATGTAGAAAAGCTCAACCATTTGACAGGTCAAAAGAGGCTCACTCATTGTTCTTGCAAAGAATCTCAAAGAGGACCAAGGCGTCTTCCCTTCAAAAGGTTTGTTTTCTAATATTTTTAAACATTCGACTCGGTTTTTCTAATTCATATAGATAGCTTTAGTTAAGGACTGAATGGAATCTTCCTTACATCATTCTATGGCATATTGATATGTTGAGGACTAAAATTGTTAAACATTCTACTCTGTTTTTCTAGTTCATTTCGATAGCTTTAGTTGAGGATTGAATGGAATCTTTCTTACATATTCTGTGGCAGATTGATGGTGATGATGCTCAGGCTGCTGACTTTGAGACTGGTTTTGTAAATCCCTGGGAAACCTCCACTGTGAAACACTTAATTGTCAAGATAAAACCCCAGCTTGTGAAATATGATGTAAGGCAAATGACCATCATGATACTTTGCATGATTCAACCATAGGGAGGCTTGTCCACTGAGTTTCTTTATGTTTGCATTAGGGATACCATTCAAGCAACAAAGTTTTCCCCGGAAAATCCAACCTTCCAACTTTGCTGAATTCTTCCAGAAATAAGGTCATTGATATAGGTAAAATTTGTTTCTTACCAATCGAGTCTGTCACGAGCAAATCCATAGCTCTGATTTTATAAGCTTTTTACACCTCTGCATGACTAAGAATGTTTCTTTTAAAGTTGAAGATGCATTGCTCAAACTAGAATGTGGCAGAGCATGTTTGACCGTGTCGATACAGATGCCTTATTTCATTCATGTAAAAGAAATTGATTTCCACTTTGTTCTCTTCTGAGATATATTGACCAAGATATATTGGTCTCTGTGTGTATTTGCAAGTTGGAAGGAAGTATCAGATCAAAGGTTGTGCTCGTCAAGGTGGTTTTGCTCAAGTGTTCAAAGCATACATTGACAGCAATCCTGATGAAATAGTTGCTCTAAAGGTTTGCCCTTAAAGTTTTTTCAAATACATTAATATTCAAATGGTTAAATTTTCAGGTAGCTAACTTCACTAAACTCTTCATAGGTACAAAACCCACCTTTCCCTTGGGAATTCCACATGTATCGCCAACTTGATTGCAGGATCCCAGAAAACCAAGTATGCACTTTTCCATTAACCTTACCAGGTCGCAGGCATTTTACACTGTACTTATTAATCTCATACTTTGTTAGAGATCAAGTTTCGGATTGGCTCAGAGAATGCACTTGTATTTAGACTACAGTATACTTGTCTGCGATTATCTATCACACGGAACACTCCAGGTAGGTTTCTCCAGGACATTCACGGACAATAATAAACCAAATGCAGCTAACTTCTCCGTTTATAATTTGCGCTCTTTTGTGATTTAAGGATGTCATAAACTCGTATGTCGTTGTTGGCAAGTCTATGGAAGAAGTTTTGTGCATGTATTACACAATAGAGATGCTTTACATGCTGGAAACTTTACACAGTGTTGGAATCATTCACGGTGATTTCAAGCCAGACAATCTTCTAATACAATACCCTCCGTAAGTTTCTTCCGTTCCAATACTGCTTGTTAGATTGTGTGAATTGTGGAATTCAGATTATTTAAAAGACTCTTTGCTCATGAAGCCATATGCTTTTACATTAACGATCGTCGCAGAGACTGAGATACCTCATTAATTATCTGCAGACAAAACTTAACTGAGACAGGCTTTCATGAGAAAACAGGTCCTTTGAGCAATCAGGTAAATCCTTTATACAACTACTAGTTCTGACTCATTAGTCATTTCGACAATCAGATGAAAAATGATATTTCCGCACCTCAGGGTCTCTGTCTTGTCGACTGGGGTAGAGGAATAGACTTGAGCCTGTTTCCTAGCACCACGGAGTTCACTGGAGATTGTCGTACCTCAGGCTTCCGTTGCACGGAAATGAAGGAGAACAAACCTTGGAAGTTTCAGGTAACTCTTGTTTACTCCCACTGTTACAGAAAGACTCGGTCTTTGCATGATTAGACTCTAACCAATTTCAGGCCATTCGATTATATAAATAGGTGGACACTTATGGACCCTTTGTAATCGTCCACATGATGCTGCACAACAGCTACATGGAGATCGAAAAGAAACAATCACTTGACGGTAGCCACATTAATTTGCCGAGGAATTCCTTCAAAAGGTGCGCTTATTTCTCAAAAATCAGTGAAGCTTGCATCGGTTGTTCTGGTTTTGTCTCTCAAATCAGAAACATTATTGTGATGAAATAAAGATTCACTGAGTTGTTTGCTTGACCTAACATTGCAGATACTGGAACGTGGATCTGTGGAAGGATCTGTTCACTAAGCTTCTCAACAGAGAGACGTGTGAAGATGACACAGAGACACTGAGGAATCTGAGAACGTCTATGGAAGAGTATGTATGCTCAAATCCTAAGCGCATGAACAAGCTTAACGAGTTACTTGCTAAACAACGCATCTCTTTATGCTCTTCCTAAGTGTACCCTCTACTTTCTCTTCTAGCACTAACATATAAACTGAGCCAGGTTTCGATCCTGGGACCTGTGAGTTATGAGCCAGATTTTACTTTGCAATTTGTTATTGGTATGATTCTTGATTCTTTTGGATTATCGGTTTCATTTACTGACTGCGATTTCATTCTCTTTTACGAATCAATTGCTTCAGTTTTGTTTGGTATAACCAAACCAATAAAATCTAATTTATTTAACCAAATAAAACCAATAAAACCAATAATATATGTTAACCCAATGTAATCAAGATTAAGACAATAACATTTTCACAAGGACGAACACTCATACAATCAAGTTATTGTCTTTTTATAAATTTCCTTAGAATCAATTTTATAAATGATTACATTGGCCTACACAGATTAGTTTTTGTAAACCAACTTTATAAACCATTATTTGATCATTTGTTTTGTAGCATGCTGGTGAAGAAGATCCTGGTGATAATCTTGCGGATGAAGAAGATCCAAGTACTATTGAGGATTCTGTCCGTGATCCAAATACACAAGATGCAAGTTATGCTGGAGATGATGAACGCACACAAAGTCCTGGTTGTGAAGATGAAAATACTAATGTGAATTTGAGTGTTTGAAATCTTAGCTAAAACATTACAAAATTACAAACTTATTTACAAATACAGTTCCATATTTTTTAATTTAAAGCCTTGGTCTCGGCGACACAGTCATCAACATGTAATATTCAGAAACTTGAGTAATCCATGAAGTCGGCAACATAGTAGTGGCTACTATGTTGCCGTATCGGCATCTCAGACTCTAGTGTACAACAAACAACATCCTTTTGAGATGAACAACAAGCTTCAAGTGACTCACGCTCTGGTGTTTCATAAACAACATCCTCTTGAGATGATATGTCATCTGTAGAATTTGTACCATTTGTCCAATTGTCTTCACACCTAAGAACTTTATAATAGTAGTGGCTACTATGTTGCCGTATCGGCATCTCAGACTCTGGTGTACAACAAACAACATCCTTTTGAGATGAACAACAAGCTTCAAGTGACTCACGCTCTGGTGTTTCATAAACAACATCCTCTTGAGATGATATGTCATCTGTAGAATTTGTACCATTTGTCCAATTGTCTTCACACCTAAGAACTTTATAATATAGCACAATGGTGAGGAATTGTTTTACAAACTGGAACAGAACAAGAAAAGAAACAAAATCAAATCAAATTACCATTGATTTGTAAAACGTCCAAGCTTTCGATCAAAATCAGCCTGGAAAAGGAAAAAAACACTCATCAATTTAGTACAAATGCTACATTAGTTTCGTGTACAAGAGCAATAAAAACAAATTTACCATTGATTTCCTGAGTATACACACGTGAATTGGTTGAGCCTCACAAAGCTGTCAACATGTATCTCTCCCGGATCATAGGTGGGAAATGCTTCTATTGATTCCGTCCCGTCGGATAGAGTCATCAATGTTACACACTTCCTAGAGCGTTTTACATCAAGCACTTTGAAAACAAGGATCATATGAGCATCGCTCCTCACTTCTCTATTAGTTATCTTTGCAACTGCTTGCGCACTCAACATTCCGTCCATCGTAGGGGAAAACCAAATCTGTAGAAGATCGGCGAAGAAAAATTGTTTCAAACGCATATCTTACAAAATCGAAATGCAAGAGGACAAATCAATTTATAACAACACAAGAATATGTAAGGAAGATTCCATTCAATGCTCAACTAAAGCTATTGAAATGAACTAGAAAAACCGAGTAGAATGTTTAACAATTTTAGTCCTCAACATATCAATCTGCCATAGAATGATGTAAGGAAGATTCCATTCAGTCCTTAACTAAAGCTATCTATATGAATTAGAAAAACCGAGTCGAATGTTTAAAAATATTAGAAAACAAACCTTTTGAAGGGAAGACGCATTGGTCCTCTTTGAGATTTTTTGCAAGAACAATGAGTGAGCCTCTTTTAACCTGTCAAATGGTTGAGCTTTTCTACATTTCACCAAGAATTAGCAAGAATGAGCAATGAAAACAACACATATATGAAACTATCAAGTAGACAAACCACAAAAGAGAAAGATAAGAGACCTTAAAAGACCAGTCTGATAAACCACAAAAGAGAAAATAAATGTCTGAGCACACCAGTATCAAGACTACAGTAGTCAAACTTTGATTTGAATGTTGATTCGACGTCTCTGCTTTCTTGTTCCCGCTTCAGTTTGCTAAATGAGCTGGGCCTTTCGGGTATTTTTTTTAGTTAATCTCATGTTTGGGGTATATTTTTGAAATTTTGCGCAGATTATTTTGGGGTGGGCAATTCGGTTTATTTTCGGGTTTGGTTCGGGTTCGGTTCGGTTCGGTTTGTTCGGTTCTCTGTTGCTTTCCAATTTCAACAGAAACAAAACAGAAAGAAACATGTTTATACAGAATAGTAGACAATGGCTCCACTTTAGCACATCAATTTGAAAAAAAAAAACAATAATCATCAGGAAATATTAAAGCATTAACTATTCTCTATAGCTTCATCAATCATTATATAGTAGTATATAATCCTGCCTTGAAATTGAGGAGTCCTCGTTATTAAATAATCAAGAACATGCAAAAAGAAAACAAAGTTATCTTAATCATCTACCCAAAAAGCAGCATTATATATTCCTTCATCGGAATTTCGCCTGGTTTAACTAAGACCGGGCAAATTAACCGAACCGAACCAAACCAAACCGAACCAACTAAACTCGTAACTTGCCCAATATCAATCTCTTAATAACTCAATAACTCAATAACACCAAACTCTCATTCTCTGTATCTTCTCCTTGAATTCATCTCTGAATCCATCTCTTATTTGACTGATTGTACCTATAAATATGTGTTCAATCTTATATGGGTGGGCAAAGTAATGTCGAACGTTTCTTATATGGGTGGGCAAATTAACTCAACAATAAAACCATTCCAAATCCGACATTACATATCAAAATGAAAATGTTTTATTTAAAACCCTAGTTTCAAACTCGAACCCATACATTTCTGGACCTACATTGTCCCATTTCTTCATATCAAAATCTGAAAAACCTCAAAACCACATACAAATCAAAACCCCCAAATTGATTTTTCTTCAAACCCTAATTTCAAACCGATACATATATCAAAATCAAAACCCGATTACATATCAAAATCCCCTTCTTGCAACCAAAAACCAATTCGAAATGGAAACCCATTAGAAATCGGAATCAAAATCGCAACCCAGAAATCTGAAATGGAAATCCCCTTCTTGCAACCAAAATCGCAACTCACCTTGAACAGACGGTGATGGAGTCGACGCCGGCGAACAAAAAAAATACGGGAGATAGACGAAATTGTTACGGTTTGGTTTTCGAGTTTTCGATTTACGCCGGCGAAGAAGAAGAACACGAGAGTTTTTTTTTTCTTTCCGTTTTGTTTGATTTTTTTTCAAGTCTTTACCAGTTTTTTATTTTTCTCAATGTCTGGTTCTGGTTTTCTTGGTAAATTTGCAGATTCGTTAAGGGTAATTTCGTATTTAACCGTTTTTTGAATTAAAAAAAATCAAAACAAAAATGGATTTTAAGCTTGGGGCATATCTGAATAAAAATCAGAAGCTTCGGCTTTTGGAGTTACTCTCCGGGGCTTCTGAGGTTACAGTCCTCTACCGGACCGGCGGTTTCCTCAGGATGATCCGTGAGGAAGGCTTCATGTTAGTTCTCTGTTATCTCTTCCCTGTTTAATTTCTTCCCTGGATTTGATTTGTCAGATCCCGTAAAACCTTGCAATTACCAAGTTTTTTTCGGTTTTTCAAGACAATCTTCCACTATCTTCGAAGATTCTAGATGAACTCATGCTATTGTCTCTGCATATATGCTGTTTGCAATTAATGTCTTCGGATTTTTGTTTCATCCATTTGTTAAAACGAAATGAAAAAATTAGTGTTTTGGTGAACATCAATTTTGGTCGTGATGGTGATTTATTGAAATTGGCTCAAATGGTTTTAGTTGCTTTTAGTTTTAAGATCAGATTGATTTATGATAACTACACTTACAAATATTTTTACATTTTATTATTAGAAAACATATATTTTTGTTTGTTACGTCTGACAAATTTATATAAATCTAAAATTTATTTTATTTATCGCATACTCTACTTTTTACACAGATAATAAATACTGACAAAAGAGTTAAGAGTTGGGCAACATAACCAAACAAAATTGGGCCAAAAAACAAAATTTGAAGCCCAAATTACAAAGCACGTGACACGTCTCTTCTTCTTCACTGAACTCCCGGCGGTGACAAACAAAAAAATTCTGGGAACACGATTCCGATCTAAGCATCTCACGCTTCCAAATCGTTTTATTGACAACCTCTCTCCCTGTCGAGATTCTAAGTCTGTAACATCCCTACTCGCAGCGTCTCTTCTCCGACTCACTAGCTCTCCTCTCTTCTCCGACTCCAGATTCTGCTCTCTCCCTTCTCCAATTCGCTCTCGGAATTCTGCTCTCTCCTCTTCCCTTTGTTTCCTTCTCTCGATTTCCAGGTAACCCGTTTCTATTCTGCTTCTCGAAAACCCAATTTACGTTTATTGTTTTTGCATCATCGATTTGATACATTGCTTCCGATTTTAAGTGATTAAAAGAGGTTCCTTTTGAGTAATCGAAGCTTGGGTTAAAGATGATAGCTTTTTAGATGCATTGATGTCGAATTAGTGTTTGCGAATTACCTTTGTTTCTGCTTTGAGTTTAAGTTTGCGTTTGGTTGATTGTTGATTGATTCGTTATAGGGAAGCTAAAGTTTTGAGTTTGCACAGATTGTTCTTCTCTTGATTTGGTTTCTGTGGTTAGTTTGCACAGATTGCACAGATTGTTCTTCTCTCTGTGGTTATTTTTGAGTTTGCACAGATTGATTCTTAAAGACAAATTGATATAAGTGTTAATGTTGTTGGGTTAACTGTTTGAGAGTGTATATACTCCATGGCTTCGTGTACATTGGAACATAACAATGTTGTTGAGAATAGTTTCATTGTGATCATGTTGTCCAAGCTGATGTTATTTTTGGTCTACAATATTGCGTTAGTATTAGTATTAGTTGCAGGTTGGCATAATCATAACATGTTTGGTTTTTAATTTTGATTGTTAGATTTTATTTTGTTTTGATAGATGAATATGAGTTCGGAATCGTCAATTGGGCCTCAAAAGAAGTGTGCATGTGGGTTGCCTGCAAAATTTGCCACATCGTGGACCGATAAAAATCCGGGAAGAAGGTTCTTCGGTTGTCGCTTGTTCAAGGTATTGGTAGAGTCAATTGCTTTTACAATCCGAGACTGTGATGGCTTCTTCGTACATTTGTGTTATTATTTGTGTCATTAGAAGGGTAGGAATGATCACTGCGATTATTTTGAGTGGTTCGATCAAGGAGAAGTGGATGGATGGCCAAAGGAAGCATTGATTCGAGCTCGAAATGAAATTCGTGAGAAAGATAAAGCCATCAATATACTAACTACCCAATTAATGGAACTTCGTCTGGAATTGGAGAAGCATAAAGAGGAGGCCTCATCGGAAACAATTAATGGGTCTGAAAGTAGTGAGGATGAGAACAATTCTGTGAAACCCAAGGTTGGATGGATGAAAAAAATATTTGGAAGGATGTCTGTCTCCGATGCATAAACCGGAACTTTTCTTTTGGAAAAAATAACTTTATGTGATTCAGAACGTTTCTGTGATTCAGAGCGTTTCTTTTGTTCTATTTATGTAAGGTGTAAGGTGTAGCTCATCCTTAATGTAAGGTGTTGTGTAAGGTGTTGTAAGGTGTTGTGTAGCTCATCCTTCGTGATACTCGTCACTGACCCGTGCATCCTCATATCCATCTGGTAGGTTACCTGACACCTTCTCTATTAAAGTTGTGTTATCTAGCCACATATCCGTCCAGAATCGGACATTACGCCCATCGCCAAGGACCCATGACAGTCCCGGCATCACCACTTCTCTCAACCCACTCGCTACACTCCGCCAAGTTGATGAGCAATTGCTCTTAACCGCCAGCCATGTAGCATCATGAACATCGCCCACTTTGTACTCGCTCCTCAACACTCGAGCCCATAAACTTTCCCGATCATGTAAAAGCCTCCAACCCACCTTGGCTAAGAGTGCCTTGTTCATTTCCTTTGATAACCGAATGCCTAAACCCCCTTCCCTTCTTGGTAGACACGCTCTCTCCCAAGCCATTAGGTGTTGCTTCCTCTGTTCCGTAGTACTACCCCACAGAAAATTCCGTGATGCTTTATCTAAGCTTTCAAGTGTGACTTTCGGTAAGGAGATTGTACTCATAGAGTGAACCGGTATAGAAGCCAGCACGGCTTTAGTGAGCGTTAGCCGTCCCGCCATACTCAAGAACCGACCCTTCCACCCCGATAGACGCGAGGAGACTTTTTCTAGAACATCACCAAAAGTCTCTTTATTGATCCGCTTCTGCAGAATTGGCATACCTAGTGAGTACATAATTTGGGAACATGAGATATATATGATATTTTTTAACTTTTAAAAATAATTAATCCTAAAAACCATATATATATATATATCGTTTATTTTCTTCAAATACTTTTTTGAATATAGTTTTGATGTTTCACTATATATTTTATTATATGTGTTCACGTTTCCAACACGTACTCGTTTTCTAAATTTTGGAAAATTGTTTCCATGTTTCTACATATTTCGTTTCCGCATATCTATTTTCAATTTCATGCTACCTAAATTATAAGTTTTTGTTTTATATCTTTTCATGTATGGTCGGTCGTATCTTTTCACCATAATTTTTTTTATGTTCATGTTTTTCCATAATAACTCTTGGTTTTGATTGTTGTCTATTTTACTTATAACAGTTGTTGATGCATCTAGAAAATGAAATCTATTGTTTTCATCCAGATTATCTTGTTAGTTTCTGTAATCATCACCAAAAGGGTTTATTAACCAGCTATTCCTTTTTAGTGATGATCGTTGATGCTATTAGAAAAATGTTAGAGCTTCAGACTAAGACATAAAATAAAAATTGGAAAAACGATGTTTAAGCATCTAGATGATGAAATCCTTTTTTTTTAATCCACATTGTAATGATAATCTCACATTGAAATTTGTGGATTGTAACTATATATGTTGTGTGTGTGTCATTCAGGTGGATAATTATATTTTCCAATTCTAGCAATGGAAAGGCAACAAAAGTGATGGAGTAGTTCTTGGAGATATGGCATAAAGCTGTCTTATAGGTTGATGTCGGGTAGTCCATGACATGCATACAACTACACTTATATATTATACGGCAAGTGGCACTAAGAGGGTCAAAATGCCACCATGTTCGAATGAGTTTGATCAAACTTTTACGGAAAACTTTAAGAAAGCCGTGGTTAATAGCAAATGATTTCATTACTAATTTGTATTACACAAAAAAAAACCAAAAAAAATTATAACAGATAGAAAAAATGAATCTCGTATCTGATGTATAGTAATAGGTTATTTAATTAGATAAGAGTGGAACAAGTAGATGTTTTTAGGTCAAACAGAGCCGGAAGCAAATATTTCCTTCCATTAACTCCCTTAGCATTATAACTCGCACCGGTGGTTGCATCCACAAGCAACTCTCCAGCATAACCAGGATACGAACCTTTCCCAAAGATTCCAGTACAAGCTGATCCAGCCTCAAGTGGTGCGGTTTCAGGCCCTTGGTAATACCCATTTCCAAACGGGTTCGTTGCTGTCCCAGCCAAGAGACTCGCCAAGTTAATAATCATTCCATCTAAACCAACGTCATTGTTTGGTGCCACAAGTGGTCGGCTTTGTGGTCCGTGAACAGGCGCGTGGAATGGCCACGCGCATTGTTCTGGACATTGTGTCTCTGAATTTCCGACCCAGATGTAAGCGAATTTTGACACTTTCTTACCTGACCCGTAACCTAACCCGTGCGACCCGCATCGGTTCATGCAAAATCCTTGAACCTCCACGTCAGCAGAGGTTAAAACTACGTTGACCGCATAGCTTTGACCACCTTTTGCGGCTAAGGCTTTGATGTTTCTCTCGGTCAGAGATTTTCCCATGGAGTAATCTTTGTCGAAGATATGTTTTCCGAGGGAGAGAGTGAGTCGACGTGTCTTGCTGACGTGGTAATAGTTCTCAACCGTCTTCCACCACGTGGCGACTGAGGGGCTTTGAGCAACGGTTGATCTCCGGGAAGACGTAAGAGAAGCTACGAAGTCGGTGACGATTGCACGCTGCGACGGTTTAAATTTCCCGTACCAGATTAAGTTGACGGACACGTCTCCGTTGAGGAGAGCTCCTTTGTGGTAATGAAACGACGTATAGTCTTGCGTTTTCTCCGTCCTCGCGTCCAGACACACGAATGCAACAGCGAACAATAAGAAGTAATATATCACATAAGACCTCATTTCTGTAATATTGTAGACGCAACAAAATAAAGAGAAAAAGAAAGCTTTAAGATGTGACAATGAGCTTGAAGGTAGTGATGATGTGTATGTGTTGTGAGTTGATGAGTTTTGTGTGGTGTATTGTCTTATATATAAGAGAAGAAGAGAGGGGGATAAAAAAGGAAATATAAAAAGAGATGGAAACCTAACAAAGATTTGGTTGCACGTTTAAGAGATTAAGATAACAACAGCCAAGTCTTTGAGAGGAACAGAACTATAGACAAAAATTGAAAACCGTGGGCACAAAGTCAAGAAGGTTTGGTTGGAATATTATTTGAATAAAAATGACTATATATTATACGCAAAAATGTTTTGTGGTATCTAAAACTAGACACAGCCGGAGAAAATGCAGAGTATCTGCAGCGGTGACTAGTGTAGAAAAAGAATGTTACCTAATTAATAAATATCCACGAGCTAATAATAAAACAGCCAAGTGTTTTGGGAAATACAACTACATACACAAAAATGAAAGCCGTGGGAAGTAAGTCATTAAGGTTCGTTGGACAATACTACCTCCGTTTCAATTCAAATTAGTTGTCGTTTTAAGTTTTCATTGCAGATGTTTGGTAGAATTTTCAAATTTATCCATATTACTTTAATGTTTTGACCAATAAAATCAAAATCAACTATAAATTAATAAAGAATAAAACAAAAAAATCAATCTTAATTTACGTAAAACAACCTAAAACGACAACTAATATAAAACAGAAATAATATATTTTAATATATAGTACACAGTTTCATTTATTTTTTTAGAAAGTGCATAATTTATGTGGCGAAGGGCAGGAGTTAATAAAACTAGTTCAAACTCTTACTTGATTAATAATAAAAACTTCTAAGGTATACACAGAATCAATAGAAAATACTCTCTTCAGAAATTTTAATTCGCATTAGTACGTAATTTTTTTTTTTTTTTTGAACATTTTCTAGTACGTAATTTTTTGGGACAGAAGAATCTAGTGTGTTTTTTTTTTTTTTTTTTTTTTTTTCTTACTGGTTTCTCTTGATTTATTTACTTACAATTGTATTTCTTCTCAAAGTTTTTTCTTTTTTTTTAACATACGTATGTTAGTTACAACTTACAACTAGAGGTTCGATTGTTTATCTTTTTCGGTTTTACAGTTGATGAGTTTTATTAAAACTAAAATCATTATTAAACAGTGTGTAATTCAGTTTGGTTTTGTTCGGATTTCCTTGATTTACGGTTTATCGGTTTAACAAAGATTAAAACCCCATAAGAACCATATGCAATTTGATCATGTTTGGTTTTGGTTTTATTTCGGTTATTGTTCGGTTTATTCCATAATTCCTAAAACCATTATATAGTGCACATTACCATTGAAGAATAAGATCTTCATCATGTATTTTCTTAACATAACAATAGATTTGTTCTCGGTTGACCAAAAAAGAAACAATAGATTTGTTCTCTTGAATGGTATCATTTTCTATTTACACTCTGTCAAACTATAACTACATTCTAACATATTAATCAATTAAATGTTATGATGGTATATATCATTTCCATATGGTTTACATTTCTTCTCTAACACGTCTTATAATAAAGTTCCTAAAAAAGTATTCTATTTGTTCTAATTTATAAGATGTTTTACTTTGTTTTGTTTATTCTATTTTATTAGATGTTTTGCAATTTTTAGGCAAAATTTTAATTTTGATTAGTTGAATGAATTTAAAATAAAATATTAAATGATATTTTTGTAAAGAAAAATAGGTTTTTAAATAAGTGTGCTTCTAAGACCACCTCAAATGGAGGCTTTTAAGAGAAGTTCTTAGAGTAAAAAGAAAAAAGAAACAAAATCAAAATTGCTAAATTGGCTAAGAACCAACTCTTAATTAAGAGTTTTTAGAACCCTTTAGAACCCATGACGTGTCAGCTTCTGGTTGGCCGAGAAGTTTTAACAAAGAAAAATAAATTATGTGTTCTTCTCTCTCTCGTCTCTCTCCGATGGCGAAAAAGAAGAACACCAACATTTACCCTTTCTCCCTTCGCGTGAAGCTAAACATCACCGGATAGCCATGGATCTGCTCTGGCGATCTTCTCATCCTTTTCCGGCGAACATCTTTGTTCCGACGGCAATTAATTTTGGCGAATCAAGCCATTCTCGTCATCGCTTGTTTTCGCCCTCTGGTGAATCGGATGCCGTCGTCACCTCTAACGGATAAGGTACTTCTAATTTATCTCTTTTCTCGTTATCGTAACAATCAGATTTAGGGTTTATAGCTAAGTTTTAACAATTTCTAGTGACGTTCTACCATTGCAGTAGGTAAAAAATAAGAACTTTTAATGAGTTTCTAAACTTTTGATTTTGCAAAATTTAAATTATAAATATTGGAAAGAACCCTCATGGATTCTTACCACACGAGAGAGTAATATTTTATCCATGTATCCTAAAATCATATGAAAAACAAAATTAATGCTAACCAAATAAGTATTATAATATAAAAATGTACATATTCAAACGGTTCGAACCAAATTAAAACAAAATACTTTAATAATAACCGAGCGATTTTTAAGGTTAATAATCTAATTACAGTTTAGTTCAGTTAGGTTTTTTTTGAGTAAGGTTAATTTGCCCACACCTTACAAGCAGTTCTATATGTTTGCTTTAATACGTAATAGGTAATATATTTACGTAAATAAATGTGATGTTGACGTAAATATAGTAGATAAATATCCAAATTTTTTTTTATCTACTAAACTATTAAAAAAGATCCAATCTTATAGGGTGTTTCCAAACACTATAGAAGTTAAAATAAAAAGGAAATAATTTTATCATTGTATCCAAACACACATTTCTATCTTTTCATTTTTCCTCTTCATCAATTATTTCTTTATTTAATATTGCAATATTAATAGTATGAATTATAATTCTCCTATCACATTTGTTAGATCTTATTTTCAAATTATTTTAAATTATTATATAACACATATGATTATTAAAATTTAATATTTTTTCTGCATATATTGTGATTAATTTTATTTTAAACGGACATATATTACTCAATTAAAGAAGAAAAAAGTGTGTGTTCTTTTTTTTTTTTTTTTTTGTTCAACATCCCACATTGACTAAATTTCTGTGGCAATGGTTCATAGTCATATTATAAAAAGATCAAAATGATTTCAAATACGAATGAGCAAGAAACTTGACATATCATGCGTCAAATTTTTTAAAAATGTATTCGGTTTATCCGGTTTTAGTTGAAATAATTTAAACATCTCACATTGATTAAAATTTGTGGGCAATAGTTCAGTTCATTTTATGTAAAAAAAAAATCAAAATGATTTTAAATACGAGTGAAAAGGAAATTTTTATGTAAAAAAAAAAATTAAAATGATTTTAAATACGAATGAAAAGAAACCTTGACTTATGAGACGTCCAAATTTCAAAAAATTTATTTGGTTTAATCTGATTATTTAGTTGAGATAATTGACGTATATACGGGTCAATTTTTATATTTTATAAACGGAAAAATTTTATAAAAAAATTCAAAAGTGGCACATACTTCTACATTAAACTTCCAAAGTGAAACTTTTTCCAGTTTAAACCTTCAAAGTGGCGTTTTGTTTCATTTTTCATTTAAAAAATTGTTGGGGTTAACTTCTCTGTTAACAGAGTAAACTTTTCCAGGATCGGAAATATCGGTGGGAAACGAAACGCCACTTTAATTTGAAGATTTAAACTGGAAATTCTTTTACTTTGACGGTTTAAAGGTGAAATGTAATACCTTGAAGGTTTGATGTAGAAATGTGTGCTACTTTAAAAGTTTTTATGGAATTTCCATTTCTAAATAATAAATAAACAAAAAAATATAAAATTTTATTGAAATAATTGACCCGCAACGTGTACTACTTTAGAAGATTTTAATAAAAATTTTCCGTTTATAAATAATAAATAAACAAAAAAATTTAAATTTTTTTATTAAAACAATTGACCCGCGGTATACCGCGGGTATAAATCTAGTCTTATTTAAACAATACTAGAATCGGACACGCACATATATGCGGAGTAATATTTATGAGAATAACTTATATGATATTTTGAATTTAAGATATTATAGAGTTATAAATAATAAATAGTGTTACATTTATATTTTTCAAACTAATCAAAACATTTTTTACAATTTAATTAGAGGTATTTAAATTAGAAGTTGATTCAATTTTAACTTTGAGTTATTTCACTATATAACTTAGGAATAACCCTGTCAAATGGATCAAACCCGCGATCCGCCCCACAACAGATTATATTAACTTTTGATCTGCATTAACCCATGATCCACAACCCGCCAAATAAAAATAGTTATCCCGCACCCACCTTACTTAAATTTTGCATGAGTAGCCCGTAAATATTTAAATAATAAATAAAAATTAATTTTTCATAATTTTAGTGAGAATAGTATTTATTAATAATATTTTAGTAATAAAAGAAACATAAATTCCTAATTTTGTTTAAAAACTAAAAATTTTTGGATAATATTATATATATATATATATATATATATATATTTATTATACTTTTAAAATTAACTACTAAAATTTATAAAATACTAATAATTTTTTTTTTTTAAATGCGGATACCCGAAAATTGGCATTAAAAAATAGATAATGATCTGCACACATAATTTATAAAATATGATCATCTCAGTCAGATTCTATAACTCTTTCGTCCCATAACCATTTCATATTAAACAGTTATCCGCTCGATAATTTTAACAAAAAAAAACTACCATTTCGGCAATGTCTATAACTCTTGCGTCCCAAATCATATTTTTTGACAATTTTATAGGATTTTAAGGTCATTGTTTATACCTAAGTTTTATTCTATCTTGACTTTTGGCTTGAGAGAGACTAGAGCTTGGGGTTGTTCTTGCTACTTGTACTTCATTGAGAGAAGATCTTAAACCCCTGTTTTCTATTTTTGCTTTGATTTTATATGATATATATTTCAGCTCTGTCTTTTGTTCTAATTGATATATATGTCTGAGTAGATCACTTGTTAGGTTTAGGGATTCTCATTAGGGATTTCATGAACTGTTAGATTTAACACTTGTTAAGATTCAAACTTGTTAGTTCTTCATCTAGGATTGAACTTAATGCTTAATCTTGACTTATCGCCTAAATTTATGATTATAGGTTGTTAAATTGACACGACAGTATAATTTGAGATCTGAATGAATCCTAGTGAGCAAATTAGATAACTGCAACGACAGTTGGATTAGATAATTTGTGAACATGTGGAACCTTCACTTAAGGCTTATTTAGACTTTAGGATTCGCAACGACAGTTGGTTTCTTAGGTCTAATTCATAGATAGTTTTTGCAACGACAGTTGGTTAGCTATACATTAGTGATTTGAGTTCTAGGATAGTTTTTAATTAGATCTTGACTAGTTGTTTTATCTGCTTTGCATGATTTCCTGAGAAGTTCCCTAGACCTAACGCTTTTCCCATTTGATTACAAACCTCTTTATTTACTTCTGCATTGTCTTTTAATCAAACATTATTTGCTTAGCTGAATTTGAAGCGAATATGTCTATTGTGAAGCCTGAGAGTCCTTGTGGATTCAATCCCTAAGTACTGCAGTGATCTCTTAATTTGAGAGAGTAGGTCTAGGGTTAATTTGAGCATATCAAATTTTGGCGCCGTTACCGGAGACTCTTTTGAGTTTCCAATAGATTTAAGTGTAGAATTTAGTCTAAGTTTTTATTTATGTTGCGTCAGTTTGTTGTTTTTTGTAGATTTGAAACTTGTTGAACCTTGAATTATGTTATGCTTGGTGTTTTTAACTTGTGTTCCAGTGATTCAATAGCAGACATTCGGAGTTGTGAATTTTGGGACATCTAGTCACGATGCAGGTGTGTCGATCGACACCAACCACTGGTGTCGCTCGTCACAAGACCCACCAAACAGATAAGTGTTTCTTTTCTCTTGTTTCGATTCAGTTCCACTTCTTTTACTTCTTCTTTACCAACCTCTGGTTTTGGGACCAGTAGGGACAATGTTGTTAAAGTCTGGGGGAGGTAGTTACTAACATTATATTTTATTTTCTTACGAGTCAGTCGAGTCAGTCGAGTTTGTTTTATTGAGTCAAAACCAGTCCATGAAACTATGATTTTCCGAGGAAATTCCCACATTTGCAAGAATTTATGTGACCATTTGATTCGAGCTTGATTGGCATCTGAGACTATTGAAAAAACCGAAGGCTTAATATCGGACTTGAGATGTCCATATTTCCAGCAGAAATCCACTAACACCCGAGCCAATTTTTGTCAGTTCTTTTTACCTCATCAATGTGACAGATGTTTTGGGGCTTGACTCATCGTTCATATCAGACAAGAAAACTTCTGTAAACAACAAAGCGGTACTCCTCTCCTTTATTCCAACGAAAAAAATCAAAGCAGAAAAGATGAGATGATTCTCTCTTAAGTAAAGGGGTAGAAAAATTTCCCGTGACCCCATTATTTTACTTGAGATTGAGATGATCACGCAAAGGTGGAAGTGAGGGATAGAAAAATTTTCCATGACCCCATTATTCACTACACCTTTGAGTTAATAAAAGAAAAAGAAAAGAAAGTATAAAAAGAAGAAAAAAAGAGATAATAAGAAAAGAAGGAGAGAAAGAATACCAAAAGCTTAATGGTTGTCTTTGGTATGATATTGTACGAGAACGAGTCTAGAAGGTCCTTGGCATTGAGATCAGAGATGAGACCCAACGATGAAGGACTGTGGACTATGCTGTTAAATTGTGGGTTGAATCGGGAAAGCTATGAATGTATACGGTGAAGTACATGGTGGTCTAGATCCTTTCAGGTAAGAATTTCTAGTGGATTACAAAGGTGAATGTAAGTGTGGTGCTCTTATGACGAAATGAGTTTCTGTGTTTTCGAACTTCTTTCTCTTGTTTGGTTTCTGTTTTGCTTGAGGGCAAGCAAAAGCTAAGTCTGGGAGAGTTGATATATCATGGTTTTTACCAGTTTTAAGCCATGATATAAGTATATAATCGAGTCTTTATTGTGTCTTTCGAGTTGTTATTGAGTCTTTTGCAGGTTTAGGTACGTTTTGGGCTTTCGTGCGATTTTGGTGCGATTTTGGAACAAATTCGGAGAAACAAATTAAGAGAGCAGTCATGGTGCTGGTGTCGGTCGACACCACTAAAGGACGAAATTTCTGCACGCGTTTTGTATGAGTTTTGCACGAATTGCAGATTTACCCCATAAGTTTTCCAAATTTACAATTAAGTCCAAATCGTGTTTTTAGAATATTTATAGGATTTTAAGGTCATTGTTTAGACCTAAGTTTTAGTCTATCTTGTCTTTTGGCTAGTTTTGAGAGAGACTAGAGCTTGGGGCTGTTCTTGCTACTTGTACTCCATTGAGAGAAGATCTTAAACCCTGTTTTCTATTCTTTCTTTGATTTTATATGATATATATTTCAGCTCTGTCTTTTTTTCTAATTGATATGTCTGAGTAGATCACTTGTTAGGTTTAGGGATTCTCATTAGGGATTTCATGAACTGTTAGATTTAACACTTGTTAAGATTCAAACTTGTTAGTTCTTCATCTAGGATTGAACTTAATGCTTAATCTTGACTTATCGCCTAAATTTATGATTATAGGTTGTTAAATTGACACGACAGTATAATTTGAGATCTGAATGAATCCTAGTGAGCAAATTAGATAACTGCAACGATAGTTGGATTAGATAATTTGTGAACATGTCGAACCTTCACTTAAGGCTTGTTTAGACTTTAGGATTCGCAACGACAGTTGGTTTCTTAGGTTTAATTCATAGATAGTTTTCGCAACGACAGTTGGTTAGCTATACATTAGTGATTTGAGTTCTAGAATAGTTTTTAATTAGATCTTGACCAGTTGTTTTATCTGCTTTGCATGATTTCCTGAGAAGTTCCCTAGACCTGATGCTTTTCCCATTTGATTACAAACCTCTTTATTTACTTCTGCATTGTCTTTTAATTAAACATTATTTGCTTAGCTGAATTTGAAGTGAATCTGTCTATTGTGAAGCCTGAGAGTCCTTGTGGATTCGATCCCTAAGTACTGCAGTGATCTCTTAATTTGAGAGAGTAGCTCTAGGGTTAATTTGAGCTTATCAGAGCATCTCATCATATGACCCATGATGGTGCTCTTCTTACTAAGTTAAGGGACATTGCTTCGTGTCCAATATTGTTTGTTGATGGTAGTCGTGTGTTTGCCGAGAAATGTGGCTTGCTATGTCTATCGGACAGTCTTGAACTTCAGAATATCCTTTTAGTTTCAAACTTGAACTGCACGTTGTTATCTGTTTCGAAGCTTTTAAAGCAAACTGGTTGTTTTGCAGTTTTCACTGATACACTTTGTCTATTGCATGACCGTTTTACAAGGACCCTGATTGGAGCAGGTGAAGAGTGTGACGGTGTTTATGTTTATCGGGATGTGTCTACTGTTCGTGTCAACAAGGCTCAAGCTTCTCAAGATCAGTCCCTGTGGCATAGGTGGTTAGGGCATCCTGCGTTTCAAGTTTTGTCATTTTTACCTATGGTCTTTGGTTTTAAAAATAACTCTGAGCGTTTTGGAGGTTGTGACGTATGTTTCGAGTCCAAACAAACTAGAGCTGTATTCTTTGATAGGTTCAATAAAGCATCGAATATTTTTTCTCTTATTCATGTTGATGTTTGGGGTCCATATCGGGTTCCTTCCTCTTGTGGAGCAGTATATTTTTTAACAATAGGCGATGATCGATCTAGAGCTGTTTGGACATATCTTATGTTAGAAAAAAGTGAAGTCAAACGAGTGTTGCAGAATTTTATTAGTATGGCTGAAAGATAGTTGACAAGAAGGTGAAAGTAGTTAGAAGTGATAATGGCACTGAGTTTATGTGCCTCACCACATATTTTGTAGAAAAAAGCATTCATCACCAGACTTCATGTATAGCAACTCCACAACAAAATGGATGAGTTGAACGGAAACTTCATCGCATACTCAATGTCGCTCGATCCTTCATGTTTCAAGCAAATTTACCAATTAAGTTCTGGGGGGAATGCATCTTAGCTGCTGATCATGTTATTAACCGTACACCTTCTATCGTTCTTGACGGAAAAACTCCATATGAGGTACTATATATATGGTTCACCACCGTCGTATACACCTATAAAAATAATAGGCTGCTTGTGTTTTGCGCATAAATTGGCTCGGGATAAAGATAAGTTTGGAAAGCGGAGTAGGAAGTGTATCTTCATTGGTTATCCATTTGGAAAGAAAGGGTGGTGTATGTATGACATGGAACGGAATGAATTCTTCAGTGTTGAGTTTCACGAATACATTCCCGTATCACGCAGCACCGTCACTGCCAGTTGTGACTCCAACGCCGGCAGTGCACCCGGCTATTTTAAATTAATTAAAATATTTATTTACTAGAAATGAATAATACTATTTTTATTAATAATTTTTTTTAATGAAGCAATTAACTCCAATTTATTGTTATTATGGAATGTTGACTGATATAGTTGATTAAAAAACGAGGATAGGTGGTCAAAAAAATCAAATAATAATTACTAGATAAAACTATAGTCGAATTGCATATTTGACTAATGCCTTATAATTAAATATTTTTCAAATATGTTATAATCAGTCAAATATAAATTAAACTCTGAGTCATACAAAAATTTCAAACTTGCAAACATTAATCTAAGAATTGACCAATTTTCATGCAATATAATAATTACTATAATTTGTTCATCTATATAAAACACAATCTTGCATTCATATAAACTTATTCCATAGCTAAAACAAAAAGAAAAAAAGACACACATAATTGACGCTTAAGTTTAGATTTCTCTTCATCTTTTTCTTTGAATAAACTCATATTTTTGTTTCCTACAAAATGAGTTCTAAGAAAACCAAAGGAAAGCAAAAGATTACAATCAAGAAAGTTGAAAAAGATGAAGACAGAATGGTAACATTATCAAAGCGCCGAAACGGTATCTACAATAAGCTCAGTGAGCTCTCCATTCTATGTGGTGCTGATGTCGGGTTTCTCGTGTACTCATGCTCTGGGAAACCATATACATTTGGTAGCCCATCCTTTGGAGCTGTCGTGGAGCGGTTTCTTCATGGGGAGGCCTCGACATCTACGTCAACGTTGCCACAACCGCTCCTAGATGCTCACAAGAAAGTGCAGATGGAAAAACTATGCAAATTTTACAACAGTCTGGTGGAGAAGGCTGCTATAGAGGAAGAGAAAGTGATGAAGGCGAAAGCGTTGTTGTTGCCATTGCCGCTGGGAAGCGATGCGTGGTGGAAAGTGGAACCATCGGAGGTGAAAGACAACGAAGCGGCTAAGCTGTTGTTGAAGACGTATGAAGGGCTCTATGAGAAACTATGTGAGGAACTCGACGTGAGGAGCCATAGAGGAGGACGTGCTGGTAAATAACCACCATGGCTAATCATTGTTTCAAATTTGTTCCCTAATTAGTTTAAATGTTAGGAATTTTTAATTTACAGAATAATCATAGTGAATGAAAAATTATGTTTCCTTCTAGTTTTATGAATTTCCAATGTTTTCTACAACCTCCAATTATGTTTATGGAAACCAAAATATTTTTATATACTTCTGTAATTGGGAAAGTACATAAAACTACCTAATTGTTCCGAGAAACACCCGATATTTTAATTTTAAACTTCTAACAATATGAATAGTTGAATATAAATATAATTATTTTAATTTTAAAAGATAAATCTACATAAATTTATAAACAAAAACTTATTTTACCAAGCGATATATATACATATATATTGTCAAAGAATATTCATACCATGGAAAAGCAACAAATCGCTTAAAGAGTGGGTTCACCAAACACACTCTACCAAGTCATTAATTTCTTTATCTGACTAACTCATCCTCATCTCGCATACC
The DNA here is from genome assembly GCA_963667165.1 of Barbarea vulgaris. NCBI lineage: Eukaryota > Viridiplantae > Streptophyta > Magnoliopsida > Brassicales > Brassicaceae > Barbarea > Barbarea vulgaris. The sequence continues at coordinate 16,062,704 of OY763889.1, forward strand.
ATGCTTACATGGTCAAACAATTTAGCTTGGTTTAAAACCAATATCCTGATCCACTATTTAAGGTCATGTATTTTTTTTTTCCTTTCTAAATACTCATTCGTTTCAAATAATTAATGGGATTTAAAATATTATCTGAAATCATATGTACATACGTCTTACGAAGCTTTCATCAATTTCCTTAAACCGAGTCGTGCAGATATAGTTGTGATACGATCTCCAGAAAATCCTGATAAGATTCCAACTAAGAGAGTGATTGGAATTGAAGGATATCGTATAAGCTTTGTGATTGATCCAAGGAAGATTGATGAATCTAAAACCATTGTGGTGTGTTTTGTTATTTAACTTTATGAATAAGATTTGAATGTTTTGTATTGAGTATAGAGTTGGTACACATTACATAAATTGCTGTTTAGATTTGGGAAATTGAGGGATCAAATTTCAAACAAGTTGTTCTCAATTTCAAAATATTGGTGTTGATTAGTATTCAGCTCGATTTAGCTGTTGCAATTCATGGAAAATTTTGAATCTTTATCCCTCGAAGTTAATGCTTTTATGTTACATACAATTTCATCCTGAATGATTGTTTAGTTTCGGTTCGATCATTATTATTTTTTGGTAATAGATATATTAGTTCTTTGGATTTATGGCGAACTGATCTTTCGACATTTTTTGGTCTTTAGGTTCCTAAAGGACATGTCTTTATTCAAGATGACTATATTCATAATTCAAGAGACTTTGGTCCAATCCCGTAAGGTCTTATTCATGGCAGCGTGCTTTGGTGCTAAATACGATATTTCTAAACCTCAAATGTGTGTAATTTCCATTTGTTTTGGTAATCTATTTGGCTAACCTTTTGGTATCTAAAATGATGTGTAGCTTTGGCAATTTCAGGATTCTATACCACTTGAACCAACCCCAACTTAGCGAATGATTTAGTGTTAAAACTATTATTTAGTAGTTTTTAGAGTCTTTTTAATGTCGAGTTTTGAGTCTTTTCAATAAGAACAAGATTGGTTGTGGTACTGTTGTGTCCTTTTAAATTTGTAAACTTGCTGGAATCAAAAGGAAGGTTTTAGAGTGGAAATGGATAAATGATTGTCAAGAGAAGAAGAAAACAAGATTGAAGACCGAACGGTGCACATTTGCTAACCGATCGGGGTCAAAGGACACAAGAACCGACCGGTACACACATGTTACTGATCAGTGCGCTGACTTCCGAAGTTTCCATTTTTCATTTATAGGACCTCTGTTTTACTTGTATAAATAGAGTGCCTCGTCCATAGAGTTAAGGTAGAGACAAAAAATAATTAAATACAATTTTATAGTTTTAAGGTGTTACTTTGCCCATATTCTTTAATTATGTTATTTTATTTGATAATTTTTTTTTATCTATTTCTATCATGCATCTCCTCTGCATGTGTGAGTAGATATATTCATATGTTTAGGGTTTTTGAAAGGATATACATATGAATTCATGCTAGGGTTCATATGAGATTGATCATACTTTTGTTCCTCTAAGATTTCTCTTAATGATTTTTCTAATTTGACTAATTAGCCTCTGCCCTAATCTACTCATCGTAACACCAAACGTGTTGTTGAATAGGTGGAACTATCTATGATTGACAATGTGTCTTTAGCCAATAACAATTGAAGTTACTTCACTCTGTGTGCATAATAGATTAGGTTTTCATTGCATGCATATATCTCTTATTAACAAACGACAGATTCTCTGTTAAAGATTTTTGTTGCATAGATAGTTGTTTCACGTGACAGCGATATAAATTAACATCCGTAATCTTAGCTCTAGAACGTCACTTAATGCATATCATATAATTGCTGCATCCATGTACATAAATTCCTGAAAATATTCTTGATATTACTTATTTAATTTATTTCATTAGGATAGTAATTTCACCGAGTTTACAGTGAACTCTTTTGCATCCTAGGTATATCTAGATCATTATAATTCTTTTTGTGCTCCATTGGTCCTCGTTAATTTGATCCCTAACTATTATTGCGATTGTCACTGTGCACTAACAGTTTTATTTAGGTTTAAAACCTCTAGATAACTGTTAGCTTGGTTCTTAGGCTGATGGCTGAGGCAGTTTGGTAGCGTCGTTTATCGTTGTAAAAATGGAATGAGTCTGGTTAATGACGACTGTAGTGGAGACATTGAAAGAGGCAAATACTGTATTAGATACGATATAAATATCTCTTCAATCTGATCTAATTTTCTTTAACATATAAACAAATAGATCTCGAGAACATATGAACATATAAGTGCTTTGGTGCTAAATACGAGATTTCTAAACCTCAAATGTGTGTAATTTCCATTTGTTTTGGTAATCTATTTGGCTAACCTTTTGGTATCTAAAATGATGTGTAGCTTTGGCAATTTCAAGATTCTATACCACTTGAACCAACCCCAACTTAGCGAAGGAGTTAGTGTTAAAACTATTATGTATTAGTTTTTAGAGTCTTTTTAATGTCGAGTTTTGAGTCTTTTCAATAAGAACAAGATTGGTTTTGGTACTATTGTGTCCTTTTAAGTTTGTAAACTTGCTGGAGTCAAAAGGAAGGTTTCAGAGTGGAAAGGGATAAATGATTGTCAAGAGAAGAAGAAGACAAGATTGAAGACCGAACGGTGCACATTTACTAACTGATCGGGGTCAAAGGACACAAGAACCGACCGGTACACATATGTTACTGATCGGTGCGCTGACTTCCAAAATTTCCATTTTTCATTTTATAGGCCTCTGTTTTATTTGTATAAATAGAGTGCCTCGTCCATAGAGTTAAGGTAGAGACAAAAAATAAATAAATACAATTTTATAGTTTTAAGGTGTTACTTTGCCCATATTCTTTAATTATTTTATTTTATTTTATTTAATAAATTTTTTCATCTATGTCTATCATGCATCTCTTCTGCATGTGTGAGTAGATATGTTCATATGTTTAGGGTTTTTGAAAGGATGTACATATGAATTCATGTTCACTAAAATATGAAGCATACTAGTAAGTGAACATAATACGTAATTTAAGCAAAAGAGAAGAAATACTTGTGTAACTTTTTCTTCACAAACTTTTTATGCATCTCATAAAAAATGCAAAACGTTTTTATTCACAATTTGCAAAAAAGGAAATATCCAGAGATCTGGTATAAAAACAAAAATCTACATAGTCATATCGTTCATTTGTAACGTCCCAATCGCCATCATCCATGGGCACCCACGCTCTCTCTTGGTCTGTGGGTCTCACCCTAGTCTGATGGTTGGTGTGCTACTTCGGGAGGCTCACAAGACTTATTACTATCCCGACAAATCACCACATGATATTTTTTCATGTTTTAGGCTCACTCACACAATACCGGCCGAAATGATTTCCTAATATATCATCTTTCCTAGTGCTATTCCACCCCAAACACGCTTAGTTTTGAAGTTTTTTCTGGACAAATGACTGAAAAGATATGTGTACTTTATTGAAATAGATAGCCAAATCAAATATTTTAAGAAGTCCTTATGCACCACCATATTTTCTGAAACTAGGTTGTTACACCATTATTCCGCTTAGAATCATGTTTTTAAGAAGAATTGGGATCATCATACCATCCACGAAGTTGGAGAATCTATTCACTCACGAGAAGTGGGTGTTTGGATTAGAGCACGTAATATAATGGTATCATGGTTTGAAAAATGTATGTGAGAATCTCCACTAAATAATATTTTGAACAAACATAGCATGTTTTGTTTTTTATGAAGCCAAGATTTTATATTGTAAAACTTATAATCGTTCGGAAATTCTTCGCTTCTAACTGTTTTTTCTCTCCCAAATTTTTTCTTTCAAAGATCATCTTGCATCTTCAATCTCCTTCTCTTCCATTTTTTCTGCAACGTTTGCCGGCCGGCGTCGACTCCGGCGTCGGCCGTACTCTTTCTAATTATACTTTACATAAGTTAGGTTTATCTAAATCAAAATATCAGTTTTTGGAGATAAAATTTTGAAAAGCCACGAGTTTCGTGACTGTATATTCTTTTTCTTTGGAGAAATTTCATTGATCTTCATTACTGTTGTTTTGCGTCGTGCAAAATCCGGGCGAAATTATATTTGTACGAATCTCGTGCAAAATTCGGTTTCTGCCAAATATGTGCGAAATCTGGTGCGTGCATAACTAGTACACAATGAATTTTGTGCAAATTCGGTTGGTATGATCTCCAATGGTGTAAGATGTTTTTTTACCAAAATCAACCATTTTCAGATTTGGAAGCGGTTAGAGATTTAGAATTCTGGATTAAAGAGTATGACGTTTATCATATATAATAGTTCGTTCGATTAGATATTGGGATGGAAAATGAGTCATATTTTCTAGTCTGATTTTTTTTTGGTTGTAAGTTACTTTATGTCTCTCTTCAGTAGAGTTTATGTCTCTCTTCGGTAGAGTTTGATTCCGGTGAAGTTATCATATGTGGTGGTTCTGCCGGTTTCTCTGTTATTTTGTTAAAGTCTAGGCGATAAAACAAATTATTACAGAGACAACCTTTGGATGTGGAGTTTGAAGTCTGCATGCATTGATGTTTTGAAATTTGCGAAGTTAATATCATAGTCGGATGATAGCCAAGAATCGCAATAGGTGGAGTTCGTGTACGGAGAAGGAAAATAACAGATCTTATCTGTTAGCGAGTAAGAGTCTTCTGAAAAAGGAGCATCGTCAAAATTCACTTCTTACGTTGTATCGTTCTTTAGCATTTTTTCTAAAAAAGTATGTATATGAATGATCTCTTTGTAATCATATAAACTCTTGTTTGAGATAATAATAAAAGAGACGTTAAAAAAAAAAAAAAAAACTTATAATCGTTCATTCAACAAAACCTTGATCAATAGTATTTCCCCACATAATTAATTGCTCCTAGTATCACTGAAATCCCAGTGGCTAGTGATACCAATTGGTGATCACATTAAGGTTTTCAAGACAAAAACATATTTGGTTTCTAAGATTGTGTCAAAAAATTTAACAATTTAATTTATAATAGTTTTTAATTTTATATAGTACAGACCTTAATTTCAATCTAATACATTTTTACCAAACCACCTTTTTAATTGCTTGTATTAGTCAAATGAATGAACAATACATTTATTCATTTTTTATAAATGTTAGTCAAAATCCCTTAGTTACCATCTAAATATGATGACGATATAGCTTAATTTTTATACTCCCTCCATTCCTAATTTTTTGTATTTTTAGGAATTTTTTTTCAAAAATATATTATTTCTCAATTTCCAATGAAAACTTAGCTCTATATTTTCTATTATGTCATTTACTTAATTCTGTTTTATTTGTTTTTATCAAAAATAGTTAGTTAATGAATACAAGGTTAAAATTGTCTTTTCTATAAATTTTTTATAATTTGTGAAATTCTACAAATACAAACAATTAGGAATAGAGAGAGAGTATGATTAGTGATATTTAAGAAATTACATGATACTCCCTCCATTCCTAATTGTAACTATTTATAGAAAAAAAAATTATTTTCAAAAAGATTTTATCTCTCTATTTCCCATGCATATTTAACTTCATATTTCTTATTATTTCCTTTATTTAATTACTCTATTTTTTATCAAAAATAATTAGTTAAGACACAAGGTTAAAATTGTTATTTCAACAAATTTCTTAATATATATGCAAATCTTAGAAATATAATTAATCAGAAATGGAAGGAGTAGATGTTATTCGTCGTGTACATTAATGGCTAGTCAACGTTAAATAATAATAGCTACGCATTTATCGAAATAAATTTAGTGAATATTAATGCTATGACCGTTTCAAAATACTATATATATGTTTTAAATGATTTTTCTTATACCTATATTCACAAATAGAAAAAGATTATCTTTAGACATTTACTAAAAAAATTTGTTCTACTTTTCAAAATTGAATAGTAACAATTAGCCATCATCGGAAGATGGAATAATCCACATTTCAAAATTCAACCACGAGTCATGAGCTGAGAGAGAAAAGGTTTGATTTCCTCTCCTTTTAAAACATTTACTCCCTACTTCTTTCATAGATTTTTTGGTTGTTTCTCTATAATTATATTTAGTACTTTTTCATTTGTTAAACTATGAATTTGTATGTCCTGAATTCACATCCCCAATAAACAAGATGGGTCATATATCTGTCAAGTTGATATATATATATATATATATATATATATATTGTGTCTAAACAAACCATAGTTTTCTAAAATTTTTAGGGTTCTTGAGTCACATAATGCTAATTTTGTATTATTTATATAAAAAATTATTATTTAGACTTTCTTTTTCTATTTAACATATGATTTTTTTTTTTTTGTAGATTTTAGTTAAATTCATCCTCATGTGGCCATTATGTCCTTTTCTTTTTCTATTTTGAATTTTTGATGGTAATCTTTTGTTTTCCTTTGGTTTTGTTAAAACTCATTTTTGGAGTAAATAATGCATACCGAATTTTCGTAATGTTTGACCACAAGAAATTTGTCGAATAATCAACTATATAGTTTTATATACTAAATATAAGTAATTTATTTTGGCTAATTATTATCCTTTTTTGGGATATGCTATTAGGTCACACTTTTTTCTGTTAATAACTAAACAGCTTTTTTGAACATTAGATTTAATTTTTAATTTCTGATACTATTTTTGCAAATATATTATAAAGCAAAATATTTCAATAATATATACAATAAAAATTTTAAATTGATTCAAAATAAATATTTCATATAAATCTATACTAATATTTTGATTACAATATGTTTCTGTGAAAGCTCGTAATTCTAATCTTTTTGCTATAAATGATAAAAGTTTGAATCCTATAGTTTATTACAAAAGGTTAATAATTAAGTAGTCAACAAAATAAATTAATAATTAGTGATAGTTGATTATATATATTTGACTAGTTTTTTGTAATTAAATATTTTTTAAATATCGCATAACTTCTTAATCAAATATACCATAAACTTTTAGTCACTTTACAAAAAAAATAAACTTCCAAACATTAATCCAAAGAATTGACTAATTTTCATACAACCTGTTATGCAATACCCTTTTTCATCTATATAAACCAAATCATGCACTCACAAAAACATATTCCTAACTCCTAAGCTAAGAAAAAAAATAAAACATATAGAAATTTAAATTTCCCTTCATCCTTTTTCATTAAATAAATACAAATCATAATTTTGTTTCTTCCAAAATGAGTTCCAAAAAAAAAAGAGGAAAGCAAAATATTACCTTCAAGAAAATTGAAAAAGACGAAGAAAGATGGGATAGATTATCACAGCCCCCAAATGGGATCTACAATAAGCTCAGTGAGCTCTCTGTTCTTTGTGGTGCTGAAGAGGTGAAGAAGTTGTTGGAGAATTATGAAAGGCTCTTTGACAAACTCTGTGAAGAACTTGCTATAAGGATTCATCGTCGGAGGAGCTGCTTGTAAATAACCGCATCTTTAAGATTATATATATTTATATTTACTGATACACATTTAGATTATACTAGATTTAATTTTTTTTTTATTTTGTATGTTACACATAATTTATAACAGTATTTTTTGTTTGTCGTCAATTTATAACAGTATTTAATATATCGATTTAGCATCACTAAAATTATAATTTTTATTTATCTTGATTGAGTGCAAATAATCAGTAAGCGTATAATCATATTTGTTTACTATTTACATTACTGAAAAGGTAAAACTACTAATTAATTTTACCAATTGATTTGATATATGTATCATGGGGTTTTATGCAAGATGAATATAAACCCATAAATTTATAAGGCAAGAATTCGAGGTTTAATGTCCTAAGGCTACTTTTTGACTCACAATTATTTTTGCAATAATAAATTTAATTACAAAAATTACATGTTTGAGTAATAATTATAATTACCTGACCTTACAACTATTATCCGACCTTTATATTAATAGGTATATTTTTTGTTCTAGTTTCTGATATCCAAACTACGAATTATCCCACTCATCAATATTATTAGCTACAAATTATTATTTTATTTTTGACTACTTCTTTTCTTATTTTTTGTAATAAACTATATGAGTCACACCTTGTATCATAAATATTTATTTAAGAATTTTAATTTTCTTAATTTCTGATAATATCTTCAAAACCGTGTTATAGAGCTCAATATTTCAATAATGTATAAAAGACAAGTTTTAAATTAATTAAAAATAAATATTATCTAGAAATGTATAATAATATTTTTATTAAGAATTTTTTTTATGAAGCTATTAACTCTAATTAATCGCTATTAGTATTCAACATGTAATGTTGACTAATATAATTGATTAAAAAAAGAGAATAGGTAGTTAAGAAAATCAAATAACAATTACTAGCTAAAACTATAGTCGAATTACATATTTGACTAATGCCTGATAATTAAGTATTTGTCAAATATACTATAGTCAGTCAAATATAAATTAATATCTCAGTCACACAAAAAAATTAATATCTCAGTCACACAAAAATTCAAACTTTCAAACATTATTCTAAGAACTGACCAGTTTTCATGCAATATAATAATTACTATAATTTCTTCATCTATATAAAACACAATTTTACATTCACATAAACATATTCCATAGATACAAGAAAAAAGACACACATACTTGACACTTAAGTTAAATTTTCTCTTCATTTTTTTTTTTTGAATAAACTCATATTTTTTTCCTGCAAAATGAAAGCAAAAGATTACAAACAAGAAAATTGAAAAAGATGAAGAAATAATGGTGACATTATCAAAGCCCGAAACGGGATCTACAATAAGCTCAGCGAGCACTCCATCCTATACGCCATTGATGTCGGATTTCTCGTGTACTCATGCTCTGCGAAACCATATACATTTGTAGCCTATCCTTGGGAGCTGTAGCGGAGTGGTTTCTTCACGGGAGAGGCCTCGACGTCTATGTCAACGTTGCCACAAGCGCTCCTGGATGCTCATATGAAAGTGCAGATGGAAAAACTTTGAAACTATTACAACAGCCATGTGGAGACTACAGGGAAATATAAAGTGATGAAGGAGAAAGCGTCGGTGTTCGGTGTTGACGTTACGGCTGGGAAGCAACACAAGGTGGAAAGTGGAACCAGCAGAGGTGAAAGACAACGAAGCGACGAAGCAGTTGTTCAAGATGTATAAGGGATTCTATAAGAAACTATGTGAGGAACTCAATGCAAGGAGCCATAGAGGAGGACCTGCTGGTAAATAACCGACATGACTGATCGTTTGTTTCAAATGTGTTCTCTCATTAGTTTAAATGTTAGGAATTTTTAATTTACAGAATAATCATATATAGTGAATGAAAAATTATGTTTCCTTCTAGTTTTATGAATTTTCAATGTTTTCTAGAACCTCCAATCATGTTTATGGAAACCAAATGATTTTTATATACTTCTATAATTGGGAAAAATACATAAAACTACCTAATTTTTCAAACTAGAAACCCACGAGATTTTAATTTAAAACTTCTAACAATGTGAATCGTTGAATATATATATAATTATTTTAATTTTAAAAGATAAATCTACATAAAGTTATAAACACAAACTTATTTTACCAAGCAAGATATAACATATATATTGTCAAAGATAAATCATACCTTGAAAGAGCAACGAATCGCTTGGAGAGTGGGTTCAGAAAACACACTCTACCCATCGAAGTAAATGCATCGTTCCATAAGAATTTCTTTAACCTATTTATTAATGTCTTTATCTGAGTAACTTATCCTCATCTCACATACCATGCTTAGATGGTAAAACAGTTTAGTTTGGCTCTAAACCAATAGCCTGATCCACTAATTAAGGTCATGTACAGTAGAACATCTATAAATTAATACTTGATATATTAATAACCTCTATAAATTAATAAAATTCTATGGTCCCAACTTGGTACCAATGTAACATTTACAACAATTCGATAAATTAATAAGATAATATTATTTTTTTTAAAAAATTTTATATAAATATATGGTCCTATCATAATCATAAATTAATAATCATATAAATTTATGACATATAAATAAGACATTTTATTGAAATATGATTCCAGTACTGTTTTTTATTCCTAAATTTACATTTTTATTGGAGATTATCTATTATTTTCTCAAATTGCGTTAATTTTTCAAAAAAGTATTTATATGCAATTATTTTTTTCCTAATGTGTAGTTTTGTCTGAAAGTATCAAATTAAATTTTTACTTTCAATAGACTTATTTTCTAAAATTCAGAAAAACTCTTTATAACTTAATAATTATTAATTTATCGATAAAATAACATCCTCTATAAATTAATAAAATACTTTGGACCCAACATTATTAATTTATAAAGGTTTTATTGTATTTTTTTCTTTCTAACTACTCATTCATTTGAAATAATAAATAGGATCTAAAATATTTACTGAAATTATATGCACATACATCTTATAAAGCTTTAATCAGTTTCCAGAAACCGAGTCGTGGAGATATAGTTGTGATACGATCTCCAGAGAATCCTGATAAGATTCCAACTAACAGAGTGATTGAAATTGAAGGATATCGTATAAGCTTTGTGATTGATTCAAGGAAGAGTGATGAATCTGGTCCCCTGGATCTATGATATTCTAGCGAGCCGTCGCGGGGCCTCTCGGTTGAGATTGATTCACATTCATATGTGAGCGATTTGATACACTTTACGACCAAATGCTGGAAGGTTCACGCGCTAAAGGACTTAATTACGGCAGAAGACCTACTTCGGATTTTAAGTATTCAGCCGAGTGCCTCTTTCTCTAACGACAACTATAGCTGGACTCACAGAAAATCAGGGGCATACACAGTGAAGTCTGGGCACTGGGTGGGCATGTCATGGAAGCTGCGACATCCCTTTTCAAGATCAGAGTGTTTCTACACTGCAGGCGCAATCATGAAAGCTGAAACAACCCAACCCATTTTTTTTTTAAACAGATAATAATATTTCCATAAATAGTAAAACCCCAACGACATAAATCAATTAATTAAACTCAATCAAATTCAGCCTTCACAATAGATTAATAACCGATAGAACACATCGCAATATTTAGCAACCAAACGGTTCCAGCAATGCATAAATTTGTAAATATCCAAAATAAATAATAAAACAATATCCCCGTATGTCATCTCATCCCGCAGCCGCAGTCCCACGAGCTCCAGCTAAGACTCCTTTCTTTTTTCTTTACCTACGAATAGACGCAGTCAGTATTTAATAAATACTGAGGAGGTGATCAACCCGTCTACTAGATCAATACGGACAGACAATATAAAATATTTTCCGACATAAATTTATGTTCGGAATAGAATACAACAAACACCAAAAATCAACGCAGAAATTTCATCAATAATTATAAGAGATAAATAATTATTTTCAGCAATTTAATAACTCATTTATACTCCAAATAAAATTATTTAAGTTTAGCAAATTAATAATTAATTAAAAATTAATTTTTATACCAGAATAATCAAATAAAATTCAGCAAAACAACCATTTAATTACGACATTAATTTTAGCAATTTTTCCAAAAAATTTTAACAGCTCAAACACCAAGAATAAAATTAAAACACGCAACCACGGAAAATAATTTCTAACACAAACATTAAGCCGAAAACTCCCGTAAGTCCAGTCCGACCACGGTACTGCACTCACCTTAGCCAAACGCAGAAACTTTCACGACAAAATTCTGCAAAAATATGGAACTCCCCGAGATGAATACACTTAAGATTTTCCCGAACGCAGACCTAAAATAATAAAATAATAAAACAAACTTAATAACTCACTAATTAAAACCAAACACAAACGACTACACTACAGCACACGAACTACTTCATCTTCGTAGCTGAGACTGCAACCTCGCGACCACCCCTCACGACGCCAAAGAAGTTCACCACCACCGCCAAAGTCCAACATCTCCTCACGCTCCGAGCCACACTCCATCACAGCCACCCGATCCAACCACACCACCTAGCAACGCCACCGTCGTTCACGCACACCAGCTCCGATCACCAACGACCATCCTTGATCACACTCCAATTGATACCAATACCCAAGGAGCAACCCAATCAACAACAAAACAACCAAAGGGGAAGAGATTTACCGAGATGGAGAGGGAGGGAGAGATGTGACGACTCAGGCTCTCTCACACCACACGACCTCCGCTTCTTCTTCCTCTCACTCCTCACTTCTTCCTCGCCAACACACACAACAAACTCTTCTCTCTTCCTCTTGATCACAAAGGAGGCGACAACGCTTTCGCTTCCGTTTTTGGAGACTGGTGCGTCGACGAGAGGAGAAGAGAAGAAATAGGGTTTTATTTTAACTTCTCCAAATTGCCATTAAGTCCCCAGACTTTCTGATCTTTATAAGGTTACCCCAAAACTTCTGATTGTATCAACTAAACCCACCACAACTTTCTGATCTAACAAATCAACCCCGAACTTTCCGATTCTCCAATTAAGATCCTGGATTTTTTTTTTGTTTAAAGAAAATCTTCAAAACCCAGCTCCTTAATCCGAAAAATAAATTTAACTTCCTATTTTTTTTGGAACACGGATGTTACAAGTCTCCCCCACTAACATATATTCGTCCCCGAATCTAATAACTCCGACCAAACACACCACACAACATAGCCCCTCTACCTGTTTCCGACACTTAGTCATGCGACCAACAACAGTCCACAGCATAGCCTTTCGGCTATCAACATCACATCGTTGTCTATGCTCCGCTCATATACCCTCGGAATCTAACACCACACGACCCCACTTGGTTTGAGTAAAACTACGCCTACCGGATCCCGGGAACAGCTCAGCGCAGTAAGAATGACTAACATCTCGGAGTCCAGCGTGACCCGATCAGTTAAGTCCAGCAAGACCCTAAGATCTCAAGTGGCTTACCAAAACAGCATCAGGAATCACACAGAAACCCGACCGGTAAACACCACACATCAATGAGTTTCCATAGGACGGACCCTCATCAAACATCATTAGGATAATGTCCTAATCAGCCAAACCAAGTATTAGGATCAACACGGCATGATCCCCACAGCGGAACCAAGTATAAACAAACACGATGTGCACATCATATTCAATAAAACTCCATCTTATTATTGAATAAAAGAGAAAGAAAGTACATCGTTAAAACTCCAACAATAACGAGTACAACAGCTTAAACAACAGGAAAAAGGACAACAACCCTGATATCAACAGCACTGGAACTACAGCTAAGTCGCCAACTTGCCAAACCACTTGGAAAACTTCCGCCTCATCTTAGCTTCAGGTTCCCAAGTTTCCTCCTCAGTCCCATTGCAATCCCACAAGACTTTCATCTCTTGTACCTTTTTCCTCCTGATCATCCTGACCCTGCGGTCTAACACATCTAGAGGCCTCGCCTCAACAACCATACTCGGCAACAGATCAGATGGAATCTCAACCATCACCTGATCATCCTTATGCAGGCATTTCTTCAGCATCGATACGTGGAACACCTTACGAAATGCCCGCATCACCTCCGGTAAATCCAGCCTATAAGCAACTGGTCCGACCCGCTCCAACACTCTAACGGGCCTCATCTACCAAGGACTCAACTTGTTCTCTGAAATAGAACGGTTTGGACCTCTCAGCAAGGCCATCTACAGATAAACCATATCTCCAACTACAAACTCCAAATCCTTCCTACGCTTATCAGCGTAGCTCTTCTGCATGTCTTGTGCTTCTTTCATATTTAGCTTCACCACACGGATCTTCTCCGTAGGCTCTTGCACAAAATCGGCTCCCAACAAACTCCTCTCCCCCACTTGAGTCCAGCACAACGGTGTTCTGCATGGCTTACCATAGAGAGCCTCAAATGGTGCCATACCGATACTAGCCTGGTAGCTATTATTGTACGCGAACTGCTAAACTCAAGTGATCAAACCAATGGTCGCCCCAATCCAGCACACACATCCTCAACAAATCCTCCAAAGTCTGAATAGTGCACTCAGACTGCCCGTCTGTCTGTGGATGATAAGCTGTACTCATGTGTACCTTAGTGCCCATCTCCTTCTGAAAAGCTCTCCAAAACAGCGATGAGAACTTAGGGTCACGATCTGACACTATGCTCACCGGTACCCCATGCAGCTTCACAATCTCACTGACATATCTTCTAGCCAAGACCTCTGCTTCGTCGGTCTTTCTGATGGCCAGAAAATGTGCCGACTTGGTCAACCTATCAATGATGACCCAAATTGCATCCTTGTTCCGCGAAACCGGCAACCCAACCACGAAATCCATGGTAATCATATCCCACTTCCACTCTGGAATGGGTAAACTCCGCAACAATTCGCTCGGAAACTGATGCTCAGCCTTCACCAACTGGCAAGTATCACAACCTGCAACCCAGCTTGCAACATCCTTCTTCATCCCCACCCACTGATAATAGCGTTTGAGGTCACGATACATCTTGGTAGCCCCTGGATGAATCGAAAATCTGCTCTGGTGCGCTTCTCTAAGAATTTTCCGCCTCAACACGTCATCCTTCGGTACAAACACCCTGCCATTCAGCAATATTGTCCCATTGCTGCAAAACCTCATACTCAGACTTCTCTGCTCTAGCAGCCTTAACCAACTCTTGATCAAGCTCTTGTGCAACCCGCACTCGGCTCAAAATATCTGCCTGATTAGCCGGTTCTAAACCTAGCGGCTCTGACTCCTCAGACACAGCACACAACCGAAAAACACCCACCATGCCCACTAGGTTCTAAACATCCCTCTCTGTGTCTGCTATAACCCGCCTCCTGCTCAATGCATCAGATACGAGATTAGCTTTTCCAGGATGGTAAGCTATCTCCATGTCATAATCTGCGACCAACTCCATCCAGCGTCTCTGCCTCAAATTCAGTTCGGGCTGAGTAAAGATGTATTTCAGACTTTTGTGGTCTGTAAACACCTGAACCTTCCCACCATACAAATATGATCTCCAAATCTTCAGCGCAAACACTACGGCTGCCATCTCCAAATCGTGAGTAGGGTAATTGCACTCATGCTTCCTCAACTGCCGCGAAGCATAAGCGATCACCCTCCCCTGCTGCATAAGTACACAACCGAGCCCCAGCCTGGATGTATCGGTGTACACAACATACGGCTCATCTGGCTCTGGCAAAGGCAACACAGGCGTGCTAACCAGCATCTCCTTAAGCTTCATAAAGCTCTCCTCACACTGCGGCGACCACACAAAAGGAACATCCTTCCCGGTCAGCTTGGTTATGGATTGTGCCATGCTTGCAAAACCATTGACAAACCTCCTGTAATACCCAGCCAAACCAAGAAAATTTCGGATCTCCATCGCATTCTCGGTCTCGGCCACTCCTCAATCGCACGAATATTTTCTGGATCCACTAAAACCCCACTCTCTGAAACAACGTGACCCAGAAAACCAATCTCCCGCTGCCAAAAACTACACTTGCTCAGCTTAGCAAACAACTGCTGCTCCTGCAGTTTCTCCAAAATCCTCCTTAGATGCTCAGCATGCTCCTCAAGACTCTTGGAATACACCAGGATGTCATCGATGAAGATAATGACAAACTCATCCATATACTCCTGAAAGACTCCATTCATTAACCTCATAAATGCAGCTGGCGCATTGGTCAGCCCAAACGGCATCATCACAAACTCGTAGTGTCCGTACCTTATCCTGAAAGCCGTCTTCTGGATATCCACCTCATCTATGGGAATCTGGTGGTATCCAGACGCCAAGTCGATCTTGGAGAACCAAGTAGCCCCTCTCAACTGGTCCAGCAACTCACCAATCCTCGGCAAAGGGTACTTGTTCTTCACCGTAACACGATTAAGCCCCCGGTAATCAATGCACAACCGGAAGCTCCCATCTTTCTTCATAATGAATAGAACCGGCGCTCCCCACGGTGAACTACTCGGCCTGATAAACCCCTTTTCTAGCAGCTCCTCCAACTGTTTCTTAAGCTCTGCCAACTCTGTTGGAGCCATTCTGTAAGGAGCCTTAGACAACGGTGTAGTCCCCGGTTCCAACTCTATAGTGAAAGGGTTAGACCTCGATGGTGGTAACCCTCTCAACGGCTAGAAGACATCCTCAAACTTCCGAACCACCGGAATATCCTGTAGTGCTGACTCTCTGACCTCACCCGACATCGATATAGTTGCCAGATAGGCCTCACAACCCTGCTCGATCAACCTCTCAGCCTGAATAGCTGAAACCACTATGCTCCCAGAAACCGGTCTTACTCCCTGATAAACCAGCTTCTTTTCTGCACGCTCAAAAACAACTTGGCCTCTGTGACAATCGAGATGAGCCTTGAACTTTCCAAGCCAGTCCATGCCCAAAATGACGTCATAAAGCTCCACCGGACACACAATCAGGTCAGCCGGCATAAACTCTCCAACAATAAGAATGTCAATGCCCTTGGCACAACCCTGCGTCCTCAGCAAACGACCCCCAACAACTCTCACAACTCCCAAATGATCACCAGATAACTCATGGATCCCACTCTCAGACACCCAACCCGGTGTAACAAAACTGTGAGATGCTCTAGAGTCGAACAACACATGAGACTCTACCCCAGCTATGCTTAAGGTCCCTACGCAAACATTAAACTAAGACGGCCACACACGAACACACATAAAGAAATCTTAACACTTACAAGAATAACAACTAGATAGAAAAAGAACTAACCATTGATCGGTCGGCTGCAGCTCGCTCCACCTGTCCCCGCGTCTAAAGCATAAACCTGAGGTGCTCCTGCGGGCCGCTTCGACGGTGGTGCCTCAATCCTTGGTGCATGATGTAACAACTTCGGGGAACTTGTCTTGACGTGTCCTGGTTCCTTGCAGTGATAGCAAACCCGCTCGTCCGCTTTGGTGCAATCCGCAATACGGTGCTTAGGACTACCACACCGGAAGCACCGATACTCTGTACCAGCAGTCTTGGAAATGTTCTCCCACTTCCTCTTATGCCCCTGGTCATCGCCAGACCTGCCCCCCTTGCTTGGAGCAGAACTCTGAGGCTTTTTCTGAACCCCAGAACCCGCAGCTTGCACTCTAGACTCCTGCCTCATGCCCACCTCAATCAAGGCTGCCCGCTCAACCAACTCAACCACAGAAGCATAACTGCGAACTATACAGCGGTTCCTCAGCTCCAACCGCATACCCCATAGAAACCTGCGCACATGAGTCCTCTCATCATCAAGACCCCTACCAGCATACCTCTTGAGCCGATTAAACTCGGTCTCATACTCCCGGACAGACCTTCTCCCATGTGACAAGTCCAAGAACTCGCCCTCCAACCTGTCCAAAGCCTCCTGCGGAAAATATTTGAGGTCGAACTCCTCACGGAACTCTCCCCAAGTCAACACTGCAGTCCCCCTCCGTGCTAACACACTCTCCCACCAGGTGTGGGCATCACCATCAAGATAGTGAACGGCCAAATCAACTCGATACGCCTCAGGGCATTTAATAGAATGGAAGTTCCTCTCCAGCCTAGACCTCCACTAGTCTGCCTCAACCGGCTTGGCACCACCAGCAAAATACTTGGTGCATAACCTCTGCATGTGCTCCATCACCCTGAGATAGGATGCAACAACCGGTTCAACTACAGCATCCGGAACACCCGGAACAACTCCTCATGGCAAGACATCAGCCCCATGTGGCGCCACCGGAGCAGGAGCCGGTACCGCAGCCGAAAACCGCTCCAAAAGTTGGGCCAACATCCCAAGTACAGTCCCCATCGGGTTTGGATCTGCCCTCTGCGGAGCAACTCCATGTGCCGGCACAGCATTGCCAGCAACAAATCTAGCCTGAACAATCCCGATGGGATACTCCACTTTCACCTGCTCCACCATGACACTCTGCGCCACAATTCCCTCAGGAACCACCTCCGCCCTGCCAGTCCTGCCTGCTCTGCCCCCTTGGCCAACAAGCCCTCCACGGCCAGCTCGGCCACCCCGACAACCTCTGTGGAGTCTACCAACTCTTCCAGAATCAACCATCCTTAAGAAAACGACAACAACGGATTAATAAACTTTACTACAAAATAATTAACCAACAACACAACAAGTGAGTCTTACCATGGAACCGTTATCGGCTGGGAAGATGACATACCCCAACCCCAATAACAGACAACTACACAACACAACAGGAAATCTAACAGTCCTAGAAATAACTCCGCTCTGATACCATATTGAAACAACCCAACCAATTTTTTTCTTTCTAAAAAAAAACAGATAATAATATTCCCATAAATATTAAAACCCCAACGACATAAATCAATTAATTAAACTCAATCAAATTCAGCCTTTACAATGATTAATAACCGATATAACACATCACAATATATAGCAACCTAACGGTTCCAGCAATGAATAAATTTGTAAATATCCAAAATAAATAATAAAACAATATCCCACGAACTCCATCTAAGACTCTTTTCCTTTTCTTTTACATGCGCCATTACGAATAGGCGCAATCATTATTTAATAAATACTAAGGAGGCGATCAACCCGTCTACTAGGTCAATACAGACAGACAATACAAAATATTTTCCGGCAGAAATATATGTTTGGAATAGAATACAACAAAACACCAAAAATCAACCCAGAAATTTTAGCAGTAATTATAAGAGATAAATAATTATTTTCAGCAATTTAATAACTCATTTATACTCCAAATAAAATTATTTAAGTTCAGCAAATCAATAATTAATTAAAAATTAATTTTTATACCGGAATAATCAAATAAAATTCAGCAAAACAACCATTTAATTACGACATTAATTTTAGCAACTTTTCCAAAATTTTATAACAGCTCAAACACCAAGAATAAAATTACAACACGCAACCACGGAAAATAATTCCTAACACAAACATTAAGCCGAAAACTCTCGTAAGTCCAGTCCGACCACGCTACTGCACTCACCTTAGCCAAATGCAGAAACTTTCACGACAAAATTCTGCAAAAATATGGAACTCCCCGGAATGAATACACTTAAGATTTTCCCGAACGCAGACCTAAAATAATAAAATAATAAACAAACTTAAAAACTCACTAATTAAAACCAAACACAAACGACTAAACTACAGCACACGAACTACTTCATCTTCTTAGCTGACACTGCAACCTCGCGACCACCCCTCACGCCGCCAAAGAATTTCACCACCACCGCCAAAGTCCAACATCTCCTCACGCCTCCGAGCCACACTCCATCACAGCCACCCGATCCAACCATACCACCTAGCAACGCCACCGTCGTTCACGCACACCAGCTCCGATCACCAACGACCATCCTTGATCACACTCCCATTGATACCAATACCCAAGGAGCAACCCAATCAACAACAAAACAATCAAAGGGGAAGATATTTACCGAGATGGAGATGGAGGGAGAGATGTGGCGACTCAGCCTCTCTCACACCACATGACCTCCGCTTCTTCTTCCTCTCACTCCTCACTTCTTCCTCGCCAACACACACAACAAACTCTTCTCTCTTCCTCTTGATCACAAAGGAGGCGACAACGCTTTCGCTTCCATTTTTGGAGACTGGTGCGCCGACGAGAGGAGAAGAGAAGAAATAGGGTTTTATTTTAACTTCTCCAAATTGCCATTAAGTCCCCATACTTTCCAATCTTTATAAGGTTGCCCCAAAACTTCTGATTATATCAACTAAACCCACAACAACTTTCTGATCTAACAAATCAACCCCAAACTTTCCGATTCTCCAATTAACATCCTGGATTTTTTTTTTGTTTAAAGAAAATCTTCCTAACCCAGCTCCTTAATCCGAAAAATAAATTTAACTTCCTATTTTTTTTTTGAACACGGATGTTACAGAAGCTTCCACACTCGAGAGAGTTAATGCAATTTTTTTTGGCAGATTGTGTCGGGTTATATACCTTCTTGTCAACGACTCCCCGATAGGCATATTGGAATTTATAGGAGCTGTTCGTGATGTGGAGCGGCTGTTGAGATTATCAACCACATATTTTTTGAGTGTCCACTGAAAAAGCAAGTATGAGCTTTGTCGAATATCCCTTCGGCGCCAAATAAGTTTTCATTGACATCAATATTCACGAATATTGATTATCGTATGTGGCGAGGATACTGGGGGAGACGCTTCAGAGATCAGGACATCACTCTCTTTTCCGAACCAAGAAGCGGATGCATTTAGGGGGTTAATGCTTGGACTGCTGCAATATCTCTCGCCACCGCCTCATTTGCCAGACAGATGGCTCGTGGACCGAATCAGATAGCCAAAGTTGCCACGGATGGATTCTGCTAACGGATGTTAAGATCTCACACCTCTACCGTCGATCCACCACACCTCTTCACGCTGAATTTGATTCACTACTTTGGGCTATGAGATGTTTGAGAGAATGGCACATGTTCGAGGCTGTTTTCCAGAATGAATGCAAAGATTTTATAGCGTTGTTGGACACACCATAGGATTGGCGCCAACGTTTGCATCGGAACTGGATGATTTTCGATCTGTTAAACTTTCATTTGCTGTTTTTCTATTTCTTTTATTCCTTGTATTTTGAATGTTTGTGCCGATTTTCAATACAAGAGAGCTCGAGCGCAAAGTCTTATATTTTTCCATGTAAACTCTTATTCACTGGATTCGTTTCCTCCCAAGAAAAAACCGTATCCTACATGCTTAAAGGATGTTTATTTTTGCCGGCAAAAAAAATAATAAAGAAAGCTGGATGTAAGCTGGTGAGTTTCTTTTTGTTTTTTTTTTAATTTCATTATGGTTATATATTTTGATTTGCTTATTTACTAAAAGTTATTGATGATTGTTTATTCTAGTTGTAAAAGTTTAAGGGCATATTTTGTTTGTTGTGATTTTAGAAGTTAAGAGTTTCACTTTTGATTTTTCTAGTTGATGATTTGAAAAAAAATCACCATACATTAATTAATTTTCTTAATAATTTTGTTTTTTTTAGTTTTCAAAATATGATTGCATAATATGACACGTTAGTAATGTATACAAACTATTGTTTTGAGTAGGCAAAAATGATTTGTTTAGTTTGTTGACTTCATAAATCTCTGAAACAAGAACTGAATCAAGGAAGAGGGATGGCTGAGTCTGGATCGTCCTAGCAGTCGCTGGTTAAGACGTGATTACACAGCATGCTTAAAGATTAATTATATAATACGTTTAAAATATAACCATTTCTGTGTTAACATCTCGAAGAATTCATTACACACAAGACGTAAAGTACAGAACAATACTCGTCTCTACCTACTACGCCAAGAAATCATAGATAACAGTATCCTTCGGTCCTCGTCGTGCTAGCACTCACCAATTTATATTTATTATATGTACAAATCATATATTATTTTACGGACAAAATTACAATAAACAAAATATGCCCTTAATCTTTATATTTTTTTGTGCAACTATCAAGAATCTTTTTCAATGGCTTTACTTATAGAATATAAAAGATCGTTATTCAGAGAGCAATTGCTCAAAAATAATTAAAAGGGCTTTGACTCCAAAATACTTTTATTTTTAATTTAATTTTGAAATATCAAATAGATAATGATTGAAAACATGTTTTAGAACTTGCGTATGCGCCGGTTCTTAGAAGAATTAAAAGGGCTTTGGCTCCAAAATCCTTTCTTTTTTTTTTAATGTATTTGTGAAATGCCATATATAGATATATAAAAAATATGTTTATAAAAGGAAATCATAAGAAAGCCGTTATTAGTCAATAGCAGATGAATTCATTACTAATTCGAGTAACAAAAAGAATAAGAAGACGACATAAGAATTTCTATAAACAAAAAAAAAAAAAATCTTGTATCTAATGTTAAAACTTAAAACATAGTGGAACAAGCAGATGTTTTCGGATCAAACAGAGCCGGAAGCAAATATTTCCTTCCATTAACTCCCTTAGCATTATAACTCGCACCGGTCGTTGCATCCACAAGCAACTCTCCAGCATAACCAGGATACGAACCTTTCCCAAAGATTCCAGTACAAGCTGATCCAGCCTCAAGCGGCGCGGTTTTAGGCCCTTGGTAATACCCATCTCCAAACGGGTTCGTTGCTGTCCCAGCTAAGAGACTCGCCAAGTTCATTACCATACCATCTAAACCCACATTGTTGTTTGGTGCTACAAGTGGTGGGCTTTGTGGTCCGTGAACAGGCACGTGGAATGGCCACGCGCATTGTCCTGGACATTGCGTTTCTGAGTTTCCAACCCAAATGTAAGCGAATTTTGACCCTTTCTTACCTGACCCGTAACCTGATCCGTGCGACCCGCAACGGTTCATGCAAAAGCCTTGTACCACCACGTCAGCAGAGGTTAAGACTACGTTGACCGCGTAGCGTTGACCACCTTTCGCGGCTAAGGCTTTGATGTTTCTCTCCGTTAAAGATTTTCCCATGGAGTAATCATTGTCGAAGATATGTTTTCCGAGGGAGAGAGTGAGTCGACGTGTCTTGCTGACGTGGTAATAGTTCTCAACCGTCTTCCACCACGTGGCGACTGAGGGGCTTTGAGCAACGGTTGATCTCCGGGAAGACGTAAGAGAAGCTACGAAGTCGGTGACGATTGCACGCTGCGACGGTTTAAATTTCCCGTACCAGATTAAGTTGACGGACACGTCTCCGTTGAGGAGAGCTCCTTTGTGGTAATGAAACGACGTATAGTCTTGCGTTTTCTCCGTCCTCGCGTCCAGACACACGAATGCAACAGCGAACAATAAGAAGTAATATATCACATAAGACCTCATTTCTGTAATATTGTAGACGCAACAAAATAAAGAGAAAAAGAAAGCTTTAAGATGTGACAATGAGCTTGAAGGTAGTGATGATGTGTATGTGTTGTGAGTTGATGAGTTTTGTGTGGTGTATTGTCTTATATATAAGAGAAGAAGAGAGGGGGATAAAAAAGGAAATATAAAAAGAGATGGAAACCTAACAAAGATTTGGTTGCACGTTTAAGAGATTAAGATTACAACAGCCAAGTCTTTGAGAGGAACAGAACTATAGACAAAAATTGAAAACCGTGGGCACAAAGTCAAGAAGGTTTGGTTGGAATATTATTTGAATAAAAATGACTATATATTATACGCAAAAATGTTTTGTGGTATCTAAAACTAGACACAGCCGGAGAAAATGCAGAGTATCTGCAGCGGTGACTAGTGTAGAAAAAGAATGTTACCTAATTAATAAATATCCACGAGCTAATAATAAAACAGCCAAGTGTTTTGGGAAATACAACTACATACACAAAAATGAAAGCCGTGGGAAGCAAGTCATTAAGGTTCGTTGGACAATACTACCTCCGTTTCAATTCAAATTAGTTGTCGTTTTAAGTTTTCATTGCAGATGTTTGGTAGAATTTTCAAATTTATCCATATTATTTTAATGTTTTGACCAATAAAATCAAAATCAACTATAAATTAATAAAGAATAAAACAAAAAAATTAATCTTAATTTACGTAAAACAACCTAAAACGACAACTAATATAAAACAGAAATAATATATTTTAATATATAGTACACAGTTTCATTTATTTTTTTAGAAAGTGCATAATTTATGTGGCGAAGGGCAGGAGTTAATAAAACTAGTTCAAACTCTTACTTGATTAATAATAAAAACTTCTAAGGTATACACAGAATCAATAGAAAATACTCTCTTCAGAAATTTTAATTCGCATTAGTACGTAATTTTTTTTTTTTTTTGAACATTTTCTAGTACGTAATTTTTTGGGACAGAAGAATCTAGTGTGTTTTTTTTTTTTTTTTTTTTTTTTTTTTTTTCTTACTGGTTTCTCTTGATTTATTTACTTACAATTGTATTTCTTCTCAAAGTTTTTTCTTTTTTTTTAACATACGTATGTTAGTTACAACTTACAACTAGAGGTTCGATTGTTTATCTTTTTCGGTTTTACAGTTGATGAGTTTTATTAAAACTAAAATCATTATTAAACAGTGTGTAATTCAGTTTGGTTTTGTTCGGATTTCCTTGATTTACGGTTTATCGGTTTAACAAAGATTAAAACCCCATAAGAACCATATGCAATTTGATCATGTTTGGTTTTGGTTTTATTTCGGTTATTGTTCGGTTTATTCCATAATTCCTAAAACCATTATATAGTGCACATTACCATTGAAGAATAAGATCTTCATCATGTATTTTCTTAACATAACAATAGATTTGTTCTCGGTTGACCAAAAAAGAAACAATAGATTTGTTCTCTTGAATGGTATCATTTTCTATTTACACTCTGTCAAACTATAACTACATTCTAACATATTAATCAATTAAATGTTATGATGGTATATATCATTTCCATATGGTTTACATTTCTTCTCTAACACGTCTTATAATAAAGTTCCTAAAAAAGTATTCTATTTGTTCTAATTTATAAGATGTTTTACTTTGTTTTGTTTATTCTATTTTATTAGATGTTTTGCAATTTTTAGGCAAAATTTTAATTTTGATTAGTTGAATGAATTTAAAATAAAATATTAAATGATATTTTTGTAAAGAAAAATAGGTTTTTAAATAAGTGTGCTTCTAAGACCACCTCAAATGGAGGCTTTTAAGAGAAGTTCTTAGAGTAAAAAGAAAAAAGAAACAAAATCAAAATTGCTAAATCGGCTAAGAACCAACTCTTAATTAAGAGTTTTTAGAACCCTTTAGAACCCATGACGTGTCAGCTTCTGGTTGGCCGAGAAGTTTTAACAAAGAAAAATAAATTATGTGTTCTTCTCTCTCTCGTCTCTCTCCGATGGCGAAAAAGAAGAACACCAACATTTACCCTTTCTCCCTTCGCGTGAAGCTAAACATCACCGGATAGCCATGGATCTGCTCTGGCGATCTTCTCATCCTTTTCCGGCGAACATCTTTGTTCCGACGGCAATTAATTTTGGCGAATCAAGCCATTCTCGTCATCGCTTGTTTTCGCCCTCTGGTGAATCGGATGCCGTCGTCACCTCTAACGGATAAGGTACTTCTAATTTATCTCTTTTCTCGTTATCGTAACAATCAGATTTAGGGTTTATAGCTAAGTTTTAACAATTTCTAGTGACGTTCTACCATTGCAGTAGGTAAAAAATAAGAACTTTTAATGAGTTTCTAAACTTTTGATTTTGCAAAATTTAAATTATAAATATTGGAAAGAACCCTCATGGATTCTTACCACACGAGAGAGTAATATTTTATCCATGTATCCTAAAATCATATGAAAAACAAAATTAATGCTAACCAAATAAGTATTATAATATAAAAATGTACATATTCAAACGGTTCGAACCAAATTAAAACAAAATACTTTAATAATAACCGAGCGATTTTTAAGGTTAATAATCTAATTACAGTTTAGTTCAGTTAGGTTTTTTTTGAGTAAGGTTAATTTGCCCACACCTTACAAGCAGTTCTATATGTTTGCTTTAATACGTAATAGGTAATATATTTACGTAAATAAATGTGATGTTGACGTAAATATAGTAGATAAATATCCAAATTTTTTTTTATCTACTAAACTATTAAAAAAGATCCAATCTTATAGGGTGTTTCCAAACACTATAGAAGTTAAAATAAAAAGGAAATAATTTTATCATTGTATCCAAACACACATTTCTATCTTTTCATTTTTCCTCTTCATCAATTATTTCTTTATTTAATATTGCAATATTAATAGTATGAATTATAATTCTCCTATCACATTTGTTAGATTTTATTTTCAAATTATTTTAAATTATTATATAACACATATGATTATTAAAATTTAATATTTTTTCTGCATATATTGTGATTAATTTTATTTTAAACGGACATATATTACTCAATTAAAGAAGAAAAAAGTGTGTGTTCTTTTTTTTTTTTTTTTGTGTTCAACATCCCACATTGACTAAATTTCTGTGGCAATGGTTCATAGTCATATTATAAAAAGACCAAAATGATTTCAAATACGAATGAGCAAGAAACTTGACATATCATGCGTCAAATTTTTTAAAAATGTATTCGGTTTATCCGGTTTTAGTTGAAATAATTTAAACATCTCACATTGATTAAAATTTGTGGGCAATAGTTCAGTTCATTTTATGTAAAAAAAAAATCAAAATGATTTTAAATACGAGTGAAAAGGAAATTTTTATGTAAAAAAAAAAATTAAAATGATTTTAAATACGAATGAAAAGAAACCTTGACTTATGAGACGTCCAAATTTCAAAAAATTTATTTGGTTTAATCTGATTATTTAGTTGAGATAATTGACGTATATACGGGTCAATTTTTATATTTTATAAACGGAAAAATTCTATAAAAAAATTCAAAAGTGGCACATACTTCTACATTAAACTTCCAAAGTGAAACTTTTTCCAGTTTAAACCTTCAAAGTGGCGTTTTGTTTCATTTTTCATTTAAAAAATTGTTGGGGTTAACTTCTCTGTTAACAGAGTAAACTTTTCCAGGATCGGAAATATCGGTGGGAAACGAAACGCCACTTTAATTTGAAGATTTAAACTGGAAATTCTTTTACTTTGACGGTTTAAAGGTGAAATGTAATACCTTGAAGGTTTGATGTAGAAATGTGTGCTACTTTAAAATTTTTTATGGAATTTCCATTTCTAAATAATAAATAAACAAAAAAATATAAAATTTTATTGAAATAATTGACCCGCAACGTGTACTACTTTAGAAGATTTTAATAAAAATTTTCCGTTTATAAATAATAAATAAACAAAAAAATTTAAATTTTTTTATTAAAACAATTGACCCGCGGTATACCGCGGGTATAAATCTAGTCTTATTTAAACAATACTAGAATCGGACACGCACATATATGCGGAGTAATATTTATGAGAATAACTTATATGATATTTTGAATTTAAGATATTATAGAGTTATAAATAATAAATAGTGTTACATTTATATTTTTCAAACTAATCAAAACATTTTTTACAATTTAATTAGAGGTATTTAAATTAGAAGTTGATTCAATTTTAACTTTGAGTTATTTCACTATATAACTTAGGAATAACCCTGTCAAACGGATCAAACCCGCGATCCGCCCCACAACAGATTATATTAACTTTTGATCTGCATTAACCCATGATCCACAACCCGCCAAATAAAAATAGTTATCCCGCACCCACCTTACTTAAATTTTGCATGAGTAGCCCGTAAATATTTAAATAATAAATAAAAATTAATTTTTCATAATTTTAGTGAGAATAGTATTTATTAATAATATTTTAGTAATAAAAGAAACATAAATTCCTAATTTTGTTTAAAAACTAAAATTTTTTGGATAATATTATATATATATATATATATATATTTATTATACTTTTAAAATTAACTACTAAAATTTATAAAATACTAATAATTTTTTTTTTTTAAATGCGGATACCCGAAAATTGGCATTAAAAAATAGATAATGATCTGCACACATAATTTATAAAATATGATCATCTCAGTCAGATTCTATAACTCTTTCGTCCCATAACCATTTCATATTAAACAGTTATCCGCTCGATAATTTTAACAAAAAAAAACTACCATTTCGGCAATGTCTATAACTCTTGCGTCCCAAATCATATTTTTAGACAATTTTATAGGATTTTAAGGTCATTGTTTATACCTAAGTTTTATTCTATCTTGACTTTTGGCTTGAGAGAGACTAGAGCTTGGGGTTGTTCTTGCTACTTGTACTTCATTGAGAGAAGATCTTAAACCCCTGTTTTCTATTTTTTCTTTGATTTTATATGATATATATTTCAGCTCTGTCTTTTGTTCTAATTGATATATATGTCTGAGTAGATCACTTGTTAGGTTTAGGGATTCTCATTAGGGATTTCATGAACTGTTAGATTTAACACTTGTTAAGATTCAAACTTGTTAGTTCTTCATCTAGGATTGAACTTAATGCTTAATCTTGACTTATCGCCTAAATTTATGATTATAGGTTGTTAAATTGACACGACAGTATAATTTGAGATCTGAATGAATCCTAGTGAGCAAATTAGATAACTGCAACGACAGTTGGATTAGATAATTTGTGAACATGTGGAACCTTCACTTAAGGCTTATTTAGACTTTAGGATTCGCAACGACAGTTGGTTTCTTAGGTCTAATTCATAGATAGTTTTTGCAACGACAGTTGGTTAGCTATACATTAGTGATTTGAGTTCTAGGATAGTTTTTAATTAGATCTTGACTAGTTGTTTTATCTGCTTTGCATGATTTCCTGAGAAGTTCCCTAGACCTAACGCTTTTCCCATTTGATTACAAACCTCTTTATTTACTTCTGCATTGTCTTTTAATCAAACATTATTTGCTTAGCTGAATTTGAAGCGAATATGTCTATTGTGAAGCCTGAGAGTCCTTGTGGATTCAATCCCTAAGTACTGCAGTGATCTCTTAATTTGAGAGAGTAGGTCTAGGGTTAATTTGAGCATATCAAATTTTGGCGCCGTTACCGGAGACTCTTTTGAGTTTCCAATAGATTTAAGTGTAGAATTTAGTCTAAGTTTTTATTTATGTTGCGTCAGTTTGTTGTTTTTTGTAGATTTGAAACTTGTTGAACCTTGAATTATGTTATGCTTGGTGTTTTTAACTTGTGTTCCAGTGATTCAATAGCAGACATTCGGAGTTGTGAATTTTGGGACATCTAGTCACGATGCAGGTGTGTCGATCGACACCAACCACTGGTGTCGCTCGTCACAAGACCCACCAAACAGATAAGTGTTTCTTTTCTCTTGTTTCGATTCAGTTCCACTTCTTTTACTTCTTCTTTACCAACCTCTGGTTTTGGGACCAGTAGGGACAATGTTGTTAAAGTCTGGGGGAGGTAGTTACTAACATTATATTTTATTTTCTTACGAGTCAGTCGAGTCAGTCGAGTTTGTTTTATTGAGTCAAAACCAGTCCATGAAACTATGATTTTCCGAGGAAATTCCCACATTTGCAAGAATTTATGTGACCATTTGATTCGAGCTTGATTGGCATCTGAGACTATTGAAAAAACCGAAGGCTTAATATCGGACTTGAGATGTCCATATTTCCAGCAGAAATCCACTAACACCCGAGCCAATTTTTGTCAGTTCTTTTTACCTCATCAATGTGACAGATGTTTTGGGGCTTGACTCATCGTTCATATCAGACAAGAAAACTTCTGTAAACAACAAAGCGGTACTCCTCTCCTTTATTCCAACGAAAAAAATCAAAGCAGAAAAGATGAGATGATTCTCTCTTAAGTAAAGGGGTAGAAAAATTTCCCGTGACCCCATTATTTTACTTGAGATTGAGATGATCACGCAAAGGTGGAAGTGAGGGATAGAAAAATTTTCCATGACCCCATTATTCACTACACCTTTGAGTTAATAAAAGAAAAAGAAAAGAAAGTATAAAAAGAAGAAAAAAAGAGATAATAAGAAAAGAAGGAGAGAAAGAATACCAAAAGCTTAATGGTTGTCTTTGGTATGATATTGTACGAGAACGAGTCTAGAAGGTCCTTGGCATTGAGATCAGAGATGAGACCCAACGATGAAGGACTGTGGACTATGCTGTTAAATTGTGGGTTGAATCGGGAAAGCTATGAATGTATACGGTGAAGTACATGGTGGTCTAGATCCTTTCAGGTAAGAATTTCTAGTGGATTACAAAGGTGAATGTAAGTGTGGTGCTCTTATGACGAAATGAGTTTCTGTGTTTTCGAACTTCTTTCTCTTGTTTGGTTTCTGTTTTGCTTGAGGGCAAGCAAAAGCTAAGTCTGGGAGAGTTGATATATCATGGTTTTTACCAGTTTTAAGCCATGATATAAGTATATAATCGAGTCTTTATTGTGTCTTTAGAGTTGTTATTGAGTCTTTTGCAGGTTTAGGTACGTTTTGGGCTTTCGTGCGATTTTGGTGCGATTTTGGAACAAATTCGGAGAAACAAATTAAGAGAGCAGTCATGGTGCTGGTGTCGGTCGACACCACTAA
This sequence comes from Barbarea vulgaris, assembly GCA_963667165.1. NCBI lineage: Eukaryota > Viridiplantae > Streptophyta > Magnoliopsida > Brassicales > Brassicaceae > Barbarea > Barbarea vulgaris. Next base: position 16,092,691 of record OY763889.1, read on the forward strand.
AGGACGAAATTTCTGCACGCGTTTTGTATGAGTTTTGCACGAATTGCAGATTTACCCCATAAGTTTTCCAAATTTACAATTAAGTCCAAATCGTGTTTTTAGAATATTTATAGGATTTTAAGGTCATTGTTTAGACCTAAGTTTTAGTCTATCTTGTCTTTTGGCTAGTTTTGAGAGAGACTAGAGCTTGGGGCTGTTCTTGCTACTTGTACTCCATTGAGAGAAGATCTTAAACCCTGTTTTCTATTCTTTCTTTGATTTTATATGATATATATTTCAGCTCTGTCTTTTTTTCTAATTGATATGTCTGAGTAGATCACTTGTTAGGTTTAGGGATTCTCATTAGGGATTTCATGAACTGTTAGATTTAACACTTGTTAAGATTCAAACTTGTTAGTTCTTCATCTAGGATTGAACTTAATGCTTAATCTTGACTTATCGCCTAAATTTATGATTATAGGTTGTTAAATTGACACGACAGTATAATTTGAGATCTGAATGAATCCTAGTGAGCAAATTAGATAACTGCAACGATAGTTGGATTAGATAATTTGTGAACATGTCGAACCTTCACTTAAGGCTTGTTTAGACTTTAGGATTCGCAACGACAGTTGGTTTCTTAGGTTTAATTCATAGATAGTTTTCGCAACGACAGTTGGTTAGCTATACATTAGTGATTTGAGTTCTAGAATAGTTTTTAATTAGATCTTGACCAGTTGTTTTATCTGCTTTGCATGATTTCCTGAGAAGTTCCCTAGACCTGATGCTTTTCCCATTTGATTACAAACCTCTTTATTTACTTCTGCATTGTCTTTTAATTAAACATTATTTGCTTAGCTGAATTTGAAGTGAATCTGTCTATTGTGAAGCCTGAGAGTCCTTGTGGATTCGATCCCTAAGTACTGCAGTGATCTCTTAATTTGAGAGAGTAGCTCTAGGGTTAATTTGAGCTTATCAGAGCATCTCATCATATGACCCATGATGGTGCTCTTCTTACTAAGTTAAGGGACATTGCTTCGTGTCCAATATTGTTTGTTGATGGTAGTCGTGTGTTTGCCGAGAAATGTGGCTTGCTATGTCTATCGGACAGTCTTGAACTTCAGAATATCCTTTTAGTTTCAAACTTGAACTGCACGTTGTTATCTGTTTCGAAGCTTTTAAAGCAAACTGGTTGTTTTGCAGTTTTCACTGATACACTTTGTCTATTGCATGACCGTTTTACAAGGACCCTGATTGGAGCAGGTGAAGAGTGTGACGGTGTTTATGTTTATCGGGATGTGTCTACTGTTCGTGTCAACAAGGCTCAAGCTTCTCAAGATCAGTCCCTGTGGCATAGGTGGTTAGGGCATCCTGCGTTTCAAGTTTTGTCATTTTTACCTATGGTCTTTGGTTTTAAAAATAACTCTGAGCGTTTTGGAGGTTGTGACGTATGTTTCGAGTCCAAACAAACTAGAGCTGTATTCTTTGATAGGTTCAATAAAGCATCGAATATTTTTTCTCTTATTCATGTTGATGTTTGGGGTCCATATCGGGTTCCTTCCTCTTGTGGAGCAGTATATTTTTTAACAATAGGCGATGATCGATCTAGAGCTGTTTGGACATATCTTATGTTAGAAAAAAGTGAAGTCAAACGAGTGTTGCAGAATTTTATTAGTATGGCTGAAAGATAGTTGACAAGAAGGTGAAAGTAGTTAGAAGTGATAATGGCACTGAGTTTATGTGCCTCACCACATATTTTGTAGAAAAAAGCATTCATCACCAGACTTCATGTATAGCAACTCCACAACAAAATGGATGAGTTGAACGGAAACTTCATCGCATACTCAATGTCGCTCGATCCTTCATGTTTCAAGCAAATTTACCAATTAAGTTCTGGGGGGAATGCATCTTAGCTGCTGATCATGTTATTAACCGTACACCTTCTATCGTTCTTGACGGAAAAACTCCATATGAGGTACTATATATATGGTTCACCACCGTCGTATACACCTATAAAAATAATAGGCTGCTTGTGTTTTGCGCATAAATTGGCTCGGGATAAAGATAAGTTTGGAAAGCGGAGTAGGAAGTGTATCTTCATTGGTTATCCATTTGGAAAGAAAGGGTGGTGTATGTATGACATGGAACGGAATGAATTCTTCAGTGTTGAGTTTCACGAATACATTCCCGTATCACGCAGCACCGTCACTGCCAGTTGTGACTCCAACGCCGGCAGTGCACCCGGCTATTTTAAATTAATTAAAATATTTATTTACTAGAAATGAATAATACTATTTTTATTAATAATTTTTTTTAATGAAGCAATTAACTCCAATTTATTGTTATTATGGAATGTTGACTGATATAGTTGATTAAAAAACGAGGATAGGTGGTCAAAAAAATCAAATAATAATTACTAGATAAAACTATAGTCGAATTGCATATTTGACTAATGCCTTATAATTAAATATTTTTCAAATATGTTATAATCAGTCAAATATAAATTAAACTCTGAGTCATACAAAAATTTCAAACTTGCAAACATTAATCTAAGAATTGACCAATTTTCATGCAATATAATAATTACTATAATTTGTTCATCTATATAAAACACAATCTTGCATTCATATAAACTTATTCCATAGCTAAAACAAAAAGAAAAAAAGACACACATAATTGACGCTTAAGTTTAGATTTCTCTTCATCTTTTTCTTTGAATAAACTCATATTTTTGTTTCCTACAAAATGAGTTCTAAGAAAACCAAAGGAAAGCAAAAGATTACAATCAAGAAAGTTGAAAAAGATGAAGACAGAATGGTAACATTATCAAAGCGCCGAAACGGTATCTACAATAAGCTCAGTGAGCTCTCCATTCTATGTGGTGCTGATGTCGGGTTTCTCGTGTACTCATGCTCTGGGAAACCATATACATTTGGTAGCCCATCCTTTGGAGCTGTCGTGGAGCGGTTTCTTCATGGGGAGGCCTCGACATCTACGTCAACGTTGCCACAACCGCTCCTAGATGCTCACAAGAAAGTGCAGATGGAAAAACTATGCAAATTTTACAACAGTCTGGTGGAGAAGGCTGCTATAGAGGAAGAGAAAGTGATGAAGGCGAAAGCGTTGTTGTTGCCATTGCCGCTGGGAAGCGATGCGTGGTGGAAAGTGGAACCATCGGAGGTGAAAGACAACGAAGCGGCTAAGCTGTTGTTGAAGATGTATGAAGGGCTCTATGAGAAACTATGTGAGGAACTCGACGTGAGGAGCCATAGAGGAGGACGTGCTGGTAAATAACCACCATGGCTAATCATTGTTTCAAATTTGTTCCCTAATTAGTTTAAATGTTAGGAATTTTTAATTTACAGAATAATCATAGTGAATGAAAAATTATGTTTCCTTCTAGTTTTATGAATTTCCAATGTTTTCTACAACCTCCAATTATGTTTATGGAAACCAAAATATTTTTATATACTTCTGTAATTGGGAAAGTACATAAAACTACCTAATTGTTCCGAGAAACACCCGATATTTTAATTTTAAACTTCTAACAATATGAATAGTTGAATATAAATATAATTATTTTAATTTTAAAAGATAAATCTACATAAATTTATAAACAAAAACTTATTTTACCAAGCGATATATATACATATATATTGTCAAAGAATATTCATACCATGGAAAAGCAACAAATCGCTTAAAGAGTGGGTTCACCAAACACACTCTACCAAGTCATTAATTTCTTTATCTGACTAACTCATCCTCATCTCGCATACCATGCTTACATGGTCAAACAATTTAGCTTGGTTTAAAACCAATATCCTGATCCACTATTTAAGGTCATGTATTTTTTTTTTCCTTTCTAAATACTCATTCGTTTCAAATAATTAATGGGATTTAAAATATTATCTGAAATCATATGTACATACGTCTTACGAAGCTTTCATCAATTTCCTTAAACCGAGTCGTGCAGATATAGTTGTGATACGATCTCCAGAAAATCCTGATAAGATTCCAACTAAGAGAGTGATTGGAATTGAAGGATATCGTATAAGCTTTGTGATTGATCCAAGGAAGATTGATGAATCTAAAACCATTGTGGTGTGTTTTGTTATTTAACTTTATGAATAAGATTTGAATGTTTTGTATTGAGTATAGAGTTGGTACACATTACATAAATTGCTGTTTAGATTTGGGAAATTGAGGGATCAAATTTCAAACAAGTTGTTCTCAATTTCAAAATATTGGTGTTGATTAGTATTCAGCTCGATTTAGCTGTTGCAATTCATGGAAAATTTTGAATCTTTATCCCTCGAAGTTAATGCTTTTATGTTACATACAATTTCATCCTGAATGATTGTTTAGTTTCGGTTCGATCATTATTATTTTTTGGTAATAGATATATTAGTTCTTTGGATTTATGGCGAACTGATCTTTCGACATTTTTTGGTCTTTAGGTTCCTAAAGGACATGTCTTTATTCAAGATGACTATATTCATAATTCAAGAGACTTTGGTCCAATCCCGTAAGGTCTTATTCATGGCAGCGTGCTTTGGTGCTAAATACGATATTTCTAAACCTCAAATGTGTGTAATTTCCATTTGTTTTGGTAATCTATTTGGCTAACCTTTTGGTATCTAAAATGATGTGTAGCTTTGGCAATTTCAGGATTCTATACCACTTGAACCAACCCCAACTTAGCGAATGATTTAGTGTTAAAACTATTATTTAGTAGTTTTTAGAGTCTTTTTAATGTCGAGTTTTGAGTCTTTTCAATAAGAACAAGATTGGTTGTGGTACTGTTGTGTCCTTTTAAATTTGTAAACTTGCTGGAATCAAAAGGAAGGTTTTAGAGTGGAAATGGATAAATGATTGTCAAGAGAAGAAGAAAACAAGATTGAAGACCGAACGGTGCACATTTGCTAACCGATCGGGGTCAAAGGACACAAGAACCGACCGGTACACACATGTTACTGATCAGTGCGCTGACTTCCGAAGTTTCCATTTTTCATTTATAGGACCTCTGTTTTACTTGTATAAATAGAGTGCCTCGTCCATAGAGTTAAGGTAGAGACAAAAAATAATTAAATACAATTTTATAGTTTTAAGGTGTTACTTTGCCCATATTCTTTAATTATGTTATTTTATTTGATAATTTTTTTTTATCTATTTCTATCATGCATCTCCTCTGCATGTGTGAGTAGATATATTCATATGTTTAGGGTTTTTGAAAGGATATACATATGAATTCATGCTAGGGTTCATATGAGATTGATCATACTTTTGTTCCTCTAAGATTTCTCTTAATGATTTTTCTAATTTGACTAATTAGCCTCTGCCCTAAATCTACTCATCGTAACACCAAACGTGTTGTTGAATAGGTGGAACTATCTATGATTGACAATGTGTCTTTAGCCAATAACAATTGAAGTTACTTCACTCTGTGTGCATAATAGATTAGGTTTTCATTGCATGCATATATCTCTTATTAACAAACGACAGATTCTCTGTTAAAGATTTTTGTTGCATAGATAGTTGTTTCACGTGACAGCGATATAAATTAACATCCGTAATCTTAGCTCTAGAACGTCACTTAATGCATATCATATAATTGCTGCATCCATGTACATAAATTCCTGAAAATATTCTTGATATTACTTATTTAATTTATTTCATTAGGATAGTAATTTCACCGAGTTTACAGTGAACTCTTTTGCATCCTAGGTATATCTAGATCATTATAATTCTTTTTGTGCTCCATTGGTCCTCGTTAATTTGATCCCTAACTATTATTGCGATTGTCACTGTGCACTAACAGTTTTATTTAGGTTTAAAACCTCTAGATAACTGTTAGCTTGGTTCTTAGGCTGATGGCTGAGGCAGTTTGGTAGCGTCGTTTATCGTTGTAAAAATGGAATGAGTCTGGTTAATGACGACTGTAGTGGAGACATTGAAAGAGGCAAATACTGTATTAGATACGATATAAATATCTCTTCAATCTGATCTAATTTTCTTTAACATATAAACAAATAGATCTCGAGAACATATGAACATATAAGTGCTTTGGTGCTAAATACGAGATTTCTAAACCTCAAATGTGTGTAATTTCCATTTGTTTTGGTAATCTATTTGGCTAACCTTTTGGTATCTAAAATGATGTGTAGCTTTGGCAATTTCAAGATTCTATACCACTTGAACCAACCCCAACTTAGCGAAGGAGTTAGTGTTAAAACTATTATGTACTAGTTTTTAGAGTCTTTTTAATGTCGAGTTTTGAGTCTTTTCAATAAGAACAAGATTGGTTTTGGTACTATTGTGTCCTTTTAAGTTTGTAAACTTGCTGGAGTCAAAAGGAAGGTTTCAGAGTGGAAAGGGATAAATGATTGTCAAGAGAAGAAGAAGACAAGATTGAAGACCGAACGGTGCACATTTACTAACTGATCGGGGTCAAAGGACACAAGAACCGACCGGTACACATATGTTACTGATCGGTGCGCTGACTTCCAAAATTTCCATTTTTCATTTTATAGGCCTCTGTTTTATTTGTATAAATAGAGTGCCTCGTCCATAGAGTTAAGGTAGAGACAAAAAATAAATAAATACAATTTTATAGTTTTAAGGTGTTACTTTGCCCATATTCTTTAATTATTTTATTTTATTTTATTTAATAAATTTTTTCATCTATGTCTATCATGCATCTCTTCTGCATGTGTGAGTAGATATGTTCATATGTTTAGGGTTTTTGAAAGGATGTACATATGAATTCATGTTCACTAAAATATGAAGCATACTAGTAAGTGAACATAATACGTAATTTAAGCAAAAGAGAAGAAATACTTGTGTAACTTTTTCTTCACAAACTTTTTATGCATCTCATAAAAAATGCAAAACGTTTTTATTCACAATTTGCAAAAAAGGAAATATCCAGAGATCTGGTATAAAAACAAAAATCTACATAGTCATATCGTTCATTTGTAACGTCCCAATCGCCATCATCCATGGGCACCCACGCTCTCTCTTGGTATGTGGGTCTCACCCTAGTCTGATGGTTGGTGTGCTACTTCGGGAGGCTCACAAGACTTATTACTATCCCGACAAATCACCACATGATATTTTTTCATGTTTTAGGCTCACTCACACAATACCGGCCGAAATGATTTCCTAATATATCATCTTTCCTAGTGCTATTCCACCCCAAACACGCTTAGTTTTGAAGTTTTTTCTGGACAAATGACTGAAAAGATATGTGTACTTTATTGAAATAGATAGCCAAATCAAATATTTTAAGAAGTCCTTAAGCACCACCATATTTTCTGAAACTAGGTTGTTACACCATTATTCCGCTTAGAATCATGTTTTTAAGAAGAATTGGGATCATCATACCATCCACGAAGTTGGAGAATCTATTCACTCACGAGAAGTGGGTGTTTGGATTAGAGCACGTAATATAATGGTATCATGGTTTGAAAAATGTATGTGAGAATCTCCACTAAATAATATTTTGAACAAACATAGCATGTTTTGTTTTTTATGAAGCCAAGATTTTATATTGTAAAACTTATAATCGTTCGGAAATTCTTCGCTTCTAACTGTTTTTTCTCTCCCAAATTTTTTCTTTCAAAGATCATCTTGCATCTTCAATCTCCTTCTCTTCCATTTTTTCTGCAACGTTTGCCGGCCGGCGTCGACTCCGGCGTCGGCCGTACTCTTTCTAATTATACTTTACATAAGTTAGGTTTATCTAAATCAAAATATCAGTTTTTGGAGATAAAATTTTGAAAAGCCACGAGTTTCGTGACTGTATATTCTTTTTCTTTGGAGAAATTTCATTGATCTTCATTACTGTTGTTTTGCGTCGTGCAAAATCCGGGCGAAATTATATTTGTACGAATCTCGTGCAAAATTCGGTTTCTGCCAAATATGTGCGAAATCTGGTGCGTGCATAACTAGTACACAATGACTTTTGTGCAAATTCGGTTGGTATGATCTCCAATGGTGTAAGATGTTTTTTTACCAAAATCAACCATTTTCAGATTTGGAAGCGGTTAGAGATTTAGAATTCTGGATTAAAGAGTATGACGTTTATCATATATAATAGTTCGTTCGATTAGATATTGGGATGGAAAATGAGTCATATTTTCTAGTCTGATTTTTTTTTGGTTGTAAGTTACTTTATGTCTCTCTTCAGTAGAGTTTATGTCTCTCTTCGGTAGAGTTTGATTCCGGTGAAGTTATCATATGTGGTGGTTCTGCCGGTTTCTCTGTTATTTTGTTAAAGTCTAGGCGATAAAACAAATTATTACAGAGACAACCTTTGGATGTGGAGTTTGAAGTCTGCATGCATTGATGTTTTGAAATTTGCGAAGTTAATATCATAGTCGGATGATAGCCAAGAATCGCAATAGGTGGAGTTCGTGTACGGAGAAGGAAAATAACAGATCTTATCTGTTAGCGAGTAAGAGTCTTCTGAAAAAGGAGCATCGTCAAAATTCACTTCTTACGTTGTATCGTTCTTTAGCATTTTTTCTAAAAAAGTATGTATATGAATGATCTCTTTGTAATCATATAAACTTTTGTTTGAGATAATAATAAAAGAGACGTTAAAAAAAAAAAAAAAAAACTTATAATCGTTCATTCAACAAAACCTTGATCAATAGTATTTCCCCACATAATTAATTGCTCCTAGTATCACTGAAATCCCAGTGGCTAGTGATACCAATTGGTGATCACATTAAGGTTTTCAAGACAAAAACATATTTGGTTTCTAAGATTGTGTCAAAAAATTTAACAATTTAATTTATAATAGTTTTTAATTTTATATAGTACAGACCTTAATTTCAATCTAATACATTTTTACCAAACCACCTTTTTAATTGCTTGTATTAGTCAAATGAATGAACAATACATTTATTCATTTTTTATAAATGTTAGTCAAAATCCCTTAGTTACCATCTAAATATGATGACGATATAGCTTAATTTTTATACTCCCTCCATTCCTAATTTTTTGTATTTTTAGGAATTTTTTTTCAAAAATATATTATTTCTCAATTTCCAATGAAAACTTAGCTCTATATTTTCTATTATGTCATTTACTTAATTCTGTTTTATTTGTTTTTATCAAAAATAGTTAGTTAATGAATACAAGGTTAAAATTGTCTTTTCTATAAATTTTTTATAATTTGTGAAATTCTACAAATACAAACAATTAGGAATAGAGAGAGAGTATGATTAGTGATATTTAAGAAATTACATGATACTCCCTCCATTCCTAATTGTAACTATTTATAGAAAAAAAAATTATTTTCAAAAAGATTTTATCTCTCTATTTCCCATGCATATTTAACTTCATATTTCTTATTATTTCCTTTATTTAATTACTCTATTTTTTATCAAAAATAATTAGTTAAGACACAAGGTTAAAATTGTTATTTCAACAAATTTCTTAATATATATGCAAATCTTAGAAATATAATCAATCAGAAATGGAAGGAGTAGATGTTATTCGTCGTGTACATTAATGGCTAGTCAACGTTAAATAATAATAGCTAAGCATTTATCGAAATAAATTTAGTGAATATTAATGCTATGACCGTTTCAAAATACTATATATATGTTTTAAATGATTTTTCTTATACCTATATTCACAAATAGAAAAAGATTATCTTTAGACATTTACTAAAAAAATTTGTTCTACTTTTCAAAATTGAATAGTAACAATTAGCCATCATCGGAAGATGGAATAATCCACATTTCAAAATTCAACCACGAGTCATGAGCTGAGAGAGAAAAGGTTTGATTTCCTCTCCTTTTAAAACATTTACTCCCTACTTCTTTCATAGATTTTTTGGTTGTTTCTCTATAATTATATTTAGTACTTTTTCATTTGTTAAACTATGAATTTGTATGTCCTGAATTCACATCCCCAATAAACAAGATGGGTCATATATCTGTCAAGTTGATATATATATATATATATATATATATATATATATTGTGTCTAAACAAACCATAGTTTTCTAAAATTTTTAGGGTTCTTGAGTCACATAATGCTAATTTTGTATTATTTATATAAAAAATTATTATTTAGACTTTCTTTTTCTATTTAACATATGATTTTTTTTTTTTTTGTAGATTTTAGTTAAATTCATCCTCATGTGGCCATTATGTCCTTTTCTTTTTCTATTTTGAATGTTTGATGGTAATCTTTTGTTTTCCTTTGGTTTTGTTAAAACTCATTTTTGGAGTAAATAATGCATACCGAATTTTCGTAATGTTTGACCACAAGAAATTTGTCGAATAATCAACTATATAGTTTTATATACTAAATATAAGTAATTTATTTTGGCTAATTATTATCCTTTTTTGGGATATGCTATTAGGTCACACTTTTTTCTGTTAATAACTAAACAGCTTTTTTGAACATTAGATTTAATTTTTAATTTCTGATACTATTTTTGCAAATATATTATAAAGCAAAATATTTCAATAATATATACAATAAAAATTTTAAATTGATTCAAAATAAATATTTCATATAAATCTATACTAATATTTTGATTACAATATGTTTCTGTGAAAGCTCGTAATTCTAATCTTTTTGCTATAAATGATAAAAGTTTGAATCCTATAGTTTATTACAAAAGGTTAATAATTAAGTAGTCAACAAAATAAATTAATAATTAGTGATAGTTGATTATATATATTTGACTAGTTTTTTGTAATTAAATATTTTTTAAATATCGCATAACTTCTTAATCAAATATACCATAAACTTTTAGTCACTTTACAAAAAAAATAAACTTCCAAACATTAATCCAAAGAATTGACTAATTTTCATACAACCTGTTATGCAATACCCTTTTTCATCTATATAAACCAAATCATGCACTCACAAAAACATATTCCTAACTCCTAAGCTAAGAAAAAAAATAAAACATATAGAAATTTAAATTTCCCTTCATCCTTTTTCATTAAATAAATACAAATCATAATTTTTTTTCTTCCAAAATGAGTTCCAAAAAAAAAAAGAGGAAAGCAAAATATTACCTTCAAGAAAATTGAAAAAGACGAAGAAAGATGGGATAGATTATCACAGCCCCCAAATGGGATCTACAATAAGCTCAGTGAGCTCTCTGTTCTTTGTGGTGCTGAAGAGGTGAAGAAGTTGTTGGAGAATTATGAAAGGCTCTTTGACAAACTCTGTGAAGAACTTGCTATAAGGATTCATCGTCGGAGGAGCTGCTTGTAAATAACCGCATCTTTAAGATTATATATATTTATATTTACTGATACACATTTAGATTATACTAGATTTAATTTTTTTTTTATTTTGTATGTTACACATAATTTATAACAGTATTTTTTGTTTGTCGTCAATTTATAACAGTATTTAATATATCGATTTAGCATCACTAAAATTATAATTTTTATTTATCTTGATTGAGTGCAAATAATCAGTAAGCGTATAATCATATTTGTTTACTATTTACATTACTGAAAAGGTAAAACTACTAAGTAATTTTACCAATTGATTTGATATATGTATCATGGGGTTTTATGCAAGATGAATATAAACCCATAAATTTATAAGGCAAGAATTCGAGGTTTAATGTCCTAAGGCTAGTTTTTGACTCACAATTATTTTTGCAATAATAAATTTAATTACAAAAATTACATGTTTGAGTAATAATTATAATTACCTGACCTTACAACTATTATCCGACCTTTATATTAATAGGTATATTTTTTGTTCTAGTTTCTGATATCCAAACTACGAATTATCCCACTCATCAATATTATTAGCTACAAATTATTATTTTATTTTTGACTACTTCTTTTCTTATTTTTTGTAATAAACTATATGAGTCACACCTTGTATCATAAATATTTATTTAAGAATTTTAATTTTCTTAATTTCTGATAATATCTTCAAAACCGTGTTATAGAGCTCAATATTTCAATAATGTATAAAAGACAAGTTTTAAATTAATTAAAAATAAATATTATCTAGAAATGTATAATAATATTTTTATTAAGAATTTTTTTTATGAAGCTATTAACTCTAATTAATCGCTATTAGTATTCAACATGTAATGTTGACTAATATAATTGATTAAAAAAAAGAGAATAGGTAGTTAAGAAAATCAAATAACAATTACTAGCTAAAACTATAGTCGAATTACATATTTGACTAATGCCTGATAATTAAGTATTTGTCAAATATACTATAGTCAGTCAAATATAAATTAATATCTCAGTCACACAAAAAAATTAATATCTCAGTCACACAAAAATTCAAACTTTCAAACATTATTCTAAGAACTGACCAGTTTTCATGCAATATAATAATTACTATAATTTCTTCATCTATATAAAACACAATTTTACATTCACATAAACATATTCCATAGATACAAGAAAAAAGACACACATACTTGACACTTAAGTTAAATTTTCTCTTCATTTTTTTTTTTTGAATAAACTCATATTTTTTTCCTGCAAAATGAAAGCAAAAGATTACAAACAAGAAAATTGAAAAAGATGAAGAAATAATGGTGACATTATCAAAGCCCGAAACGGGATCTACAATAAGCTCAGCGAGCACTCCATCCTATACGCCATTGATGTCGGATTTCTCGTGTACTCATGCTCTGCGAAACCATATACATTTGTAGCCTATCCTTGGGAGCTGTAGCGGAGTGGTTTCTTCACGGGAGAGGCCTCGACGTCTATGTCAACGTTGCCACAAGCGCTCCTGGATGCTCATATGAAAGTGCAGATGGAAAAACTTTGAAACTATTACAACAGCCATGTGGAGACTACAGGGAAATATAAAGTGATGAAGGAGAAAGCGTCGGTGTTCGGTGTTGACGTTACGGCTGGGAAGCAACACAAGGTGGAAAGTGGAACCAGCAGAGGTGAAAGACAACGAAGCGACGAAGCAGTTGTTCAAGATGTATAAGGGATTCTATAAGAAACTATGTGAGGAACTCAATGCAAGGAGCCATAGAGGAGGACCTGCTGGTAAATAACCGACATGACTGATCGTTTGTTTCAAATGTGTTCTCTCATTAGTTTAAATGTTAGGAATTTTTAATTTACAGAATAATCATATATAGTGAATGAAAAATTATGTTTCCTTCTAGTTTTATGAATTTTCAATGTTTTCTAGAACCTCCAATCATGTTTATGGAAACCAAATGATTTTTATATACTTCTATAATTGGGAAAAATACATAAAACTACCTAATTTTTCAAACTAGAAACGCACGAGATTTTAATTTAAAACTTCTAACAATGTGAATCGTTGAATATATATATAATTATTTTAATTTTAAAAGATAAATCTACATAAAGTTATAAACACAAACTTATTTTACCAAGCAAGATATAACATATATATTGTCAAAGATAAATCATACCTTGAAAGAGCAACGAATCGCTTGGAGAGTGGGTTCAGAAAACACACTCTACCCATCGAAGTAAGTGCATCGTTCCATAAGAATTTCTTTAACCTATTTATTAATGTCTTTATCTGAGTAACTTATCCTCATCTCACATACCATGCTTAGATGGTAAAACAGTTTAGTTTGGCTCTAAACCAATAGCCTGATCCACTAATTAAGGTCATGTACAGTAGAACATCTATAAATTAATACTTGATATATTAATAACCTCTATAAATTAATAAAATTCTATGGTCCCAACTTGGTACCAATGTAACATTTACAACAATTCGATAAATTAATAAGATAATATTATTTTTTTTAAAAAATTTTATATAAATATATGGTCCTATCATAATCATAAATTAATAATCATATAAATTTATGACATATAAATAAGACATTTTATTGAAATATGATTCCAGTACTGTTTTTTATTCCTAAATTTACATTTTTATTGGAGATTATCTATTATTTTCTCAAATTGCATTAATTTTTCAAAAAAGTATTTATATGCAATTATTTTTTTCCTAATGTGTAGTTTTGTCTGAAAGTATCAAATTAAATTTTTACTTTCAATAGACTTATTTTCTAAAATTCAGAAAAACTCTTTATAACTTAATAATTATTAATTTATCGATAAAATAACATCCTCTATAAATTAATAAAATACTTTGGACCCAACATTATTAATTTATAAAGGTTTTATTGTATTTTTTTCTTTCTAACTACTCATTCATTTGAAATAATAAATAGGATCTAAAATATTTACTGAAATTATATGCACATACATCTTATAAAGCTTTAATCAGTTTCCAGAAACCGAGTCGTGGAGATATAGTTGTGATACGATCTCCAGAGAATCCTGATAAGATTCCAACTAACAGAGTGATTGAAATTGAAGGATATCGTATAAGCTTTGTGATTGATTCAAGGAAGAGTGATGAATCTGGTCCCCTGGATCTATGATATTCTAGCGAGCCGTCGCGGGGCCTCTCGGTTGAGATTGATTCACATTCATATGTGAGCGATTTGATACACTTTACGACCAAATGCTGGAAGGTTCACGCGCTAAAGGACTTAATTACGGCAGAAGACCTACTTCGGATTTTAAGTATTCAGCCGAGTGCCTCTTTCTCTAACGACAACTATAGCTGGACTCACACAAAATCAGGGGCATACACAGTGAAGTCTGGGCACTGGGTGGGCATGTCATGGAAGCTGCGACATCCCTTTTCAAGATCAGAGTGTTTCTACACTGCAGGCGCAATCATGAAAGCTGAAACAACCCAACCCATTTTTTTTTTAAACAGATAATAATATTTCCATAAATAGTAAAACCCCAACGACATAAATTAATTAATTAAACTCAATCAAATTCAGCCTTCACAATAGATTAATAACCGATAGAACACATCGCAATATTTAGCAACCAAACGGTTCCAGCAATGCATAAATTTGTAAATATCCAAAATAAATAATAAAACAATATCCCCGTATGTCATCTCATCCCGCAGCCGCAGTCCCACGAGCTCCAGCTAAGACTCCTTTCTTTTTTCTTTACCTACGAATAGACGCAGTCAGTATTTAATAAATACTGAGGAGGTGATCAACCCGTCTACTAGATCAATACGGACAGACAATATAAAATATTTTCCGACATAAATTTATGTTCGGAATAGAATACAACAAACACCAAAAATCAACGCAGAAATTTCATCAATAATTATAAGAGATAAATAATTATTTTCAGCAATTTAATAACTCATTTATACTCCAAATAAAATTATTTAAGTTTAGCAAATTAATAATTAATTAAAAATTAATTTTTATACCAGAATAATCAAATAAAATTCAGCAAAACAACCATTTAATTACGACATTAATTTTAGCAATTTTTCCAAAAAAATTTAACAGCTCAAACACCAAGAATAAAATTAAAACACGCAACCACGGAAAATAATTTCTAACACAAACATTAAGCCGAAAACTCCCGTAAGTCCAGTCCGACCACGGTACTGCACTCACCTTAGCCAAACGCAGAAACTTTCACGACAAAATTCTGCAAAAATATGGAACTCCCCGAGATGAATACACTTAAGATTTTCCCGAACGCAGACCTAAAATAATAAAATAATAAAACAAACTTAATAACTCACTAATTAAAACCAAACACAAACGACTACACTACAGCACACGAACTACTTCATCTTCGTAGCTGAGACTGCAACCTCGCGACCACCCCTCACGACGCCAAAGAAGTTCACCACCACCGCCAAAGTCCAACATCTCCTCACGCTCCGAGCCACACTCCATCACAGCCACCCGATCCAACCACACCACCTAGCAACGCCACCGTCGTTCACGCACACCAGCTCCGATCACCAACGACCATCCTTGATCACACTCCAATTGATACCAATACCCAAGGAGCAACCCAATCAACAACAAAACAACCAAAGGGGAAGAGATTTACCGAGATGGAGAGGGAGGGAGAGATGTGACGACTCAGGCTCTCTCACACCACACGACCTCCGCTTCTTCTTCCTCTCACTCCTCACTTCTTCCTCGCCAACACACACAACAAACTCTTCTCTCTTCCTCTTGATCACAAAGGAGGCGACAACGCTTTCGCTTCCGTTTTTGGAGACTGGTGCGTCGACGAGAGGAGAAGAGAAGAAATAGGGTTTTATTTTAACTTCTCCAAATTGCCATTAAGTCCCCAGACTTTCTGATCTTTATAAGGTTACCCCAAAACTTCTGATTGTATCAACTAAACCCACCACAACTTTCTGATCTAACAAATCAACCCCGAACTTTCCGATTCTCCAATTAAGATCCTGGATTTTTTTTTTGTTTAAAGAAAATCTTCAAAACCCAGCTCCTTAATCCGAAAAATAAATTTAACTTCCTATTTTTTTTGGAACACGGATGTTACAAGTCTCCCCCACTAACATATATTCGTCCCCGAATCTAATAACTCCGACCAAACACACCACACAACATAGCCCCTCTACCTGTTTCCGACACTTAGTCATGCGACCAACAACAGTCCACAGCATAGCCTTTCGGCTATCAACACCACATCGTTGTCTATGCTCCGCTCATATACCCTCGGAATCTAACACCACACGACCCCACTTGGTTTGAGTAAAACTACGCCTACCGGATCCCGGGAACAGCTCAGCGCAGTAAGAATGACTAACATCTCGGAGTCCAGCGTGACCCGATCAGTTAAGTCCAGCAAGACCCTAAGATCTCAAGTGGCTTACCAAAACAGCATCAGGAATCACACAAAAACCCGACCGGTAAACACCACACATCAATGAGTTTCCATAGGACGGACCCTCATCAAACATCATTAGGATAATGTCCTAATCAGCCAAACCAAGTATTAGGATCAACACGGCATGATCCCCACAGCGGAACCAAGTATAAACAAACACGATGTGCACATCATATTCAATAAAACTCCATCTTATTATTGAATAAAAGAGAAAGAAAGTACATCGTTAAAACTCCAACAATAACGAGTACAACAGCTTAAACAACAGGAAAAAGGACAACAACCCTGATATCAACAGCACTGGAACTACAGCTAAGTCGCCAACTTGCCAAACCACTTGGAAAACTTCCGCCTCATCTTAGCTTCAGGTTCCCAAGTTTCCTCCTCAGTCCCATTGCAATCCCACAAGACTTTCATCTCTTGTACCTTTTTCCTCCTGATCATCCTGACCCTGCGGTCTAACACATCTAGAGGCCTCGCCTCAGCAACCATACTCGGCAACAGATCAGATGGAATCTCAACCATCACCTGATCATCCTTATGCAGGCATTTCTTCAGCATCGATACGTGGAACACCTTACGAAATGCCCGCATCACCTCCGGTAAATCCAGCCTATAAGCAACTGGTCCGACCCGCTCCAACACTCTAACGGGCCTCATCTACCAAGGACTCAACTTGTTCTCTGAAATAGAACGGTTTGGACCTCTCAGCAAGGCCATCTACAGATAAACCATATCTCCAACTACAAACTCCAAATCCTTCCTACGCTTATCAGCGTAGCTCTTCTGCATGTCTTGTGCTTCTTTCATATTTAGCTTCACCACACGGATCTTCTCCGTAGTCTCTTGCACAAAATCGGCTCCCAACAAACTCCTCTCCCCCACTTGAGTCCAGCACAACGGTGTTCTGCATGGCTTACCATAGAGAGCCTCAAATGGTGCCATACCGATACTAGCCTGGTAGCTATTATTGTACGCGAACTGCTAAACTCAAGTGATCAAACCAATGGTCGCCCCAATCCAGCACACACATCCTCAACAAATCCTCCAAAGTCTGAATAGTGCACTCAGACTGCCCGTCTGTCTGTGGATGATAAGCTGTACTCATGTGTACCTTAGTGCCCATCTCCTTCTGAAAAGCTCTCCAAAACAGCGATGAGAACTTAGGGTCACGATCTGACACTATGCTCACCGGTACCCCATGCAGCTTCACAATCTCACTGACATATCTTCTAGCCAAGACCTCTGCTTCGTCGGTCTTTCTGATGGCCAGAAAATGTGCCGACTTGGTCAACCTATCAATGATGACCCAAATTGCATCCTTGTTCCGCGAAACCGGCAACCCAACCACGAAATCCATGGTAATCATATCCCACTTCCACTCTGGAATGGGTAAACTCCGCAACAATTCGCTCGGAAACTGATGCTCAGCCTTCACCAACTGGCAAGTATCACAACCTGCAACCCAGCTTGCAACATCCTTCTTCATCCCCACCCACTGATAATAGCGTTTGAGGTCACGATACATCTTGGTAGCCCCTGGATGAATCGAAAATCTGCTCTGGTGCGCTTCTCTAAGAATTTTCCGCCTCAACACGTCATCCTTCGGTACAAACACCCTGCCATTCAGCAATATTGTCCCATTGCTGCAAAACCTCATACTCAGACTTCTCTGCTCTAGCAGCCTTAACCAACTCTTGATCAAGCTCTTGTGCAACCCGCACTCGGCTCAAAATATCTGCCTGATTAGCCGGTTCTAAACCTAGCGGCTCTGACTCCTCAGACACAGCACACAACCGAAAAACACCCACCATGCCCACTAGGTTCTAAACATCCCTCTCTGTGTCTGCTATAACCCGCCTCCTGCTCAATGCATCAGATACGAGATTAGCTTTTCCAGGATGGTAAGCTATCTCCATGTCATAATCTGCGACCAACTCCATCCAGCGTCTCTGCCTCAAATTCAGTTCGGGCTGAGTAAAGATGTATTTCAGACTTTTGTGGTCTGTAAACACCTGAACCTTCCCACCATACAAATATGATCTCCAAATCTTCAGCGCAAACACTACGGCTGCCATCTCCAAATCGTGAGTAGGGTAATTGCACTCATGCTTCCTCAACTGCCGCGAAGCATAAGCGATCACCCTCCCCTGCTGCATAAGTACACAACCGAGCCCCAGCCTGGATGTATCGGTGTACACAACATACGGCTCATCTGGCTCTGGCAAAGGCAACACAGGCGTGCTAACCAGCATCTCCTTAAGCTTCATAAAGCTCTCCTCACACTGCGGCGACCACACAAAAGGAACATCCTTCCCGGTCAGCTTGGTTATGGATTGTGCCATGCTTGCAAAACCATTGACAAACCTCCTGTAATACCCAGCCAAACCAAGAAAATTTCGGATCTCCATCGCATTCTCGGTCTCGGCCACTCCTCAATCGCACGAATATTTTCTGGATCCACTAAAACCCCACTCTCTGAAACAACGTGACCCAGAAAACCAATCTCCCGCTGCCAAAAACTACACTTGCTCAGCTTAGCAAACAACTGCTGCTCCTGCAGTTTCTCCAAAATCCTCCTTAGATGCTCAGCATGCTCCTCAAGACTCTTGGAATACACCAGGATGTCATCGATGAAGATAATGACAAACTCATCCATATACTCCTGAAAGACTCCATTCATTAACCTCATAAATGCAGCTGGCGCATTGGTCAGCCCAAACGGCATCATCACAAACTCGTAGTGTCCGTACCTTATCCTGAAAGCCGTCTTCTGGATATCCACCTCATCTATGGGAATCTGGTGGTATCCAGACGCCAAGTCGATCTTGGAGAACCAAGTAGCCCCTCTCAACTGGTCCAGCAACTCACCAATCCTCGGCAAAGGGTACTTGTTCTTCACCGTAACACGATTAAGCCCCCGGTAATCAATGCACAACCGGAAGCTCCCATCTTTCTTCATAATGAATAGAACCGGCGCTCCCCACGGTGAACTACTCGGCCTGATAAACCCCTTTTCTAGCAGCTCCTCCAACTGTTTCTTAAGCTCTGCCAACTCTGTTGGAGCCATTCTGTAAGGAGCCTTAGACAACGGTGTAGTCCCCGGTTCCAACTCTATAGTGAAAGGGTTAGACCTCGATGGTGGTAACCCTCTCAACGGCTAGAAGACATCCTCAAACTCCCGAACCACCGGAATATCCTGTAGTGCTGACTCTCTGACCTCACCCGACATCGATATAGTTGCCAGATAGGCCTCACAACCCTGCTCGATCAACCTCTCAGCCTGAATAGCTGAAACCACTATGCTCCCAGAAACCGGTCTTACTCCCTGATAAACCAGCTTCTTTTCTGCACGCTCAAAAACAACTTGGCCTCTGTGACAATCGAGATGAGCCTTGAACTTTCCAAGCCAGTCCATGCCCAAAATGACGTCATAAAGCTCCACCGGACACACAATCAGGTCAGCCGGCATAAACTCTCCAACAATAAGAATGTCAATGCCCTTGGCACAACCCTGCGTCCTCAGCAAACGACCCCCAACAACTCTCACAACTCCCAAATGATCACCAGATAACTCATGGATCCCACTCTCAGACACCCAACCCGGTGTAACAAAACTGTGAGATGCTCTAGAGTCGAACAACACATGAGACTCTACCCCAGCTATGCTTAAGGTCCCTACGCAAACATTAAACTAAGACGGCCACACACGAACACACATAAAGAAATCTTAACACTTACAAGAATAACAACTAGATAGAAAAAGAACTAACCATTGATCGGTCGGCTGCAGCTCGCTCCACCTGTCCCCGCGTCTAAAGCATAAACCTGAGGTGCTCCTGCGGGCCGCTTCGACGGTGGTGCCTCAATCCTTGGTGCATGATGTAACAACTTCGGGGAACTTGTCTTGACGTGTCCTGGTTCCTTGCAGTGATAGCAAACCCGCTCGTCCGCTTTGGTGCAATCCGCAATACGGTGCTTAGGACTACCACACCGGAAGCACCGATACTCTGTACCAGCAGTCTTGGAAATGTTCTCCCACTTCCTCTTATGCCCCTGGTCATCGCCAGACCTGCCCCCCTTGCTTGGAGCAGAACTCTGAGGCTTTTTCTGAACCCTAGAACCCGCAGCTTGCACTCTAGACTCCTGCCTCATGCCCACCTCAATCAAGGCTGCCCGCTCAACCAACTCAACCACAGAAGCATAACTGCGAACTATACAGCGGTTCCTCAGCTCCAACCGCATACCCCATAGAAACCTGCGCACATGAGTCCTCTCATCATCAAGACCCCTGCCAGCATACCTCTTGAGCCGATTAAACTCGGTCTCATACTCCCGGACAGACCTTCTCCCATGTGACAAGTCCAAGAACTCGCCCTCCAACCTGTCCAAAGCCTCCTGCGGAAAATATTTGAGGTCGAACTCCTCACGGAACTCTCCCCAAGTCAACACTGCAGTCCCCCTCCGTGCTAACACACTCTCCCACCAGGTGTGGGCATCACCATCAAGATAGTGAACGGCCAAATCAACTCGATACGCCTCAGGGCATTTAATAGAATGGAAGTTCCTCTCCAGCCTAGACCTCCACTAGTCTGCCTCAACCGGCTTGGCACCACCAGCAAAATACTTGGTGCATAACCTCTGCATGTGCTCCATCACCCTGAGATAGGATGCAACAACCGGTTCAACTACAGCATCCGGAACACCCGGAACAACTCCTCATGGCAAGACATCAGCCCCATGTGGCGCCACCAGAGCAGGAGCCGGTACCGCAGCCGAAAACCGCTCCAAAAGTTGGGCCAACATCCCAAGTACAGTCCCCATCGGGTTTGGATCTGCCCTCTGCGGAGCAACTCCATGTGCCGGCACAGCATTGCCAGCAACAAATCTAGCCTGAACAATCCCGATGGGATACTCCACTTTCACCTGCTCCACCATGACACTCTGCGCCACAATTCCCTCAGGAACCACCTCCGCCCTGCCAGTCCTGCCTGCTCTGCCCCCTTGGCCAACAAGCCCTCCACGGCCAGCTCGGCCACCCCGACAACCTCTGTGGAGTCTACCAACTCTTCCAGAATCAACCATCCTTAAGAAAACGACAACAACGGATTAATAAACTTTACTACAAAATAATTAACCAACAACACAACAAGTGAGTCTTACCATGGAACCGTTATCGGCTGGGAAGATGACATACCCCAACCCCAATAACAGACAACTACACAACACAACAGGAAATCTAACAGTCCTAGAAATAACTCCGCTCTGATACCATATTGAAACAACCCAACCAATTTTTTTCTTTCTAAAAAAAAACAGATAATAATATTCCCATAAATATTAAAACCCCAACGACATAAATCAATTAATTAAACTCAATCAAATTCAGCCTTTACAATGATTAATAACCGATATAACACATCACAATATATAGCAACCTAACGGTTCCAGCAATGAATAAATTTGTAAATATCCAAAATAAATAATAAAACAATATCCCACGAACTCCATCTAAGACTCTTTTCCTTTTCTTTTACATGCGCCATTACGAATAGGCGCAATCATTATTTAATAAATACTAAGGAGGCGATCAACCCGTCTACTAGGTCAATACAGACAGACAATACAAAATATTTTCCGGCAGAAATATATGTTTGGAATAGAATACAACAAAACACCAAAAATCAACCCAGAAATTTTAGCAGTAATTATAAGAGATAAATAATTATTTTCAGCAATTTAATAACTCATTTATACTCCAAATAAAATTATTTAAGTTCAGCAAATCAATAATTAATTAAAAATTAATTTTTATACCGGAATAATCAAATAAAATTCAGCAAAACAACCATTTAATTACGACATTAATTTTAGCAACTTTTCCAAAATTTTATAACAGCTCAAACACCAAGAATAAAATTACAACACGCAACCACGGAAAATAATTCCTAACACAAACATTAAGCCGAAAACTCTCGTAAGTCCAGTCCGACCACGCTACTGCACTCACCTTAGCCAAATGCAGAAACTTTCACGACAAAATTCTGCAAAAATATGGAACTCCCCGGAATGAATACACTTAAGATTTTCCCGAACGCAGACCTAAAATAATAAAATAATAAACAAACTTAATAACTCACTAATTAAAACCAAACACAAACGACTAAACTACAGCACACGAACTACTTCATCTTCTTAGCTGACACTGCAACCTCGCGACCACCCCTCACGCCGCCAAAGAATTTCACCACCACCGCCAAAGTCCAACATCTCCTCACGCCTCCGAGCCACACTCCATCACAGCCACCCGATCCAACCATACCACCTAGCAACGCCACCGTCGTTCACGCACACCAGCTCCGATCACCAACGACCATCCTTGATCACACTCCCATTGATACCAATACCCAAGGAGCAACCCAATCAACAACAAAACAATCAAAGGGGAAGATATTTACCGAGATGGAGATGGAGGGAGAGATGTGGCGACTCAGCCTCTCTCACACCACATGACCTCCGCTTCTTCTTCCTCTCACTCCTCACTTCTTCCTCGCCAACACACACAACAAACTCTTCTCTCTTCCTCTTGATCACAAAGGAGGCGACAACGCTTTCGCTTCCATTTTTGGAGACTGGTGCGCCGACGAGAGGAGAAGAGAAGAAATAGGGTTTTATTTTAACTTCTCCAAATTGCCATTAAGTCCCCATACTTTCCAATCTTTATAAGGTTGCCCCAAAACTTCTGATTATATCAACTAAACCCACAACAACTTTCTGATCTAACAAATCAACCCCAAACTTTCCGATTCTCCAATTAACATCCTGGATTTTTTTTTTGTTTAAAGAAAATCTTCCTAACCCAGCTCCTTAATCCGAAAAATAAATTTAACTTCCTATTTTTTTTTTGAACACGGATGTTACAGAAGCTTCCACACTCGAGAGAGTTAATGCAATTTTTTTTGGCAGATTGTGTCGGGTTATATACCTTCTTGTCAACGACTCCCCGATAGGCATATTGGAATTTATAGGAGCTGTTCGTGATGTGGAGCGGCTGTTGAGATTATCAACCACATATTTTTTGAGTGTCCACTGGAAAAGCAAGTATGAGCTTTGTCCAATATCCCTTCGGCGCCAAATAAGTTTTCATTGACATCAATATTCACGAATATTGATTATCGTATGTGGCGAGGATACTGGGGGAGACGCTTCAGAGATCAGGACATCACTCTCTTTTCCGAACCAAGAAGCGGATGCATTTAGGGGGTTAATGCTTGGACTGCTGCAATATCTCTCGCCACCGCCTCATTTGCCAGACAGATGGCTCGTGGACCGAATCAGATAGCCAAAGTTGCCACGGATGGATTCTGCTAACGGATGTTAAGATCTCACACCTCTACCGTCGATCCACCACACCTCTTCACGCTGAATTTGATTCACTACTTTGGGCTATGAGATGTTTGAGAGAATGGCACATGTTCGAGGCTGTTTTCCAGAATGAATGCAAAGATTTTATAGCGTTGTTGGACACACCATAGGATTGGCGCCAACGTTTGCATCGGAACTGGATGATTTTCGATCTGTTAAACTTTCATTTGCTGTTTTTCTATTTCTTTTATTCCTTGTATTTTGAATGTTTGTGCCGATTTTCAATACAAGAGAGCTCGAGCGCAAAGTCTTATATTTTTCCATGTAAACTCTTATTCACTGGATTCGTTTCCTCCCAAGAAAAAACCGTATCCTACATGCTTAAAGGATGTTTATTTTTGCCGGCAAAAAAAATAATAAAGAAAGCTGGATGTAAGCTGGTGAGTTTCTTTTTGTTTTTTTTTTAATTTCATTATGGTTATATATTTTGATTTGCTTATTTACTAAAAGTTATTGATGATTGTTTATTCTAGTTGTAAAAGTTTAAGGGCATATTTTGTTTGTTGTGATTTTAGAAGTTAAGAGTTTCACTTTTGATTTTTCTAGTTGATGATTTGAAAAAAAATCACCATACATTAATTAATTTTCTTAATAATTTTGTTTTTTTTAGTTTTCAAAATATGATTGCATAATATGACACGTTAGTAATGTATACAAACTATTGTTTTGAGTAGGCAAAAATGATTTGTTTAGTTTGTTGACTTCATAAATCTCTGAAACAAGAACTGAATCAAGGAAGAGGGATGGCTGAGTCTGGATCGTCCTAGCAGTCGCTGGTTAAGACGTGATTACACAGCATGCTTAAAGATTAATTATATAATACGTTTAAAATATAACCATTTCTGTGTTAACATCTCGAAGAATTCATTACACACAAGACGTAAAGTACAGAACAATACTCGTCTCTACCTACTACGCCAAGAAATCATAGATAACAGTATCCTTCGGTCCTCGTCGTGCTAGCACTCACCAATTTATATTTATTATATGTACAAATCATATATTATTTTACGGACAAAATTACAATAAACAAAATATGCCCTTAATCTTTATATTTTTTTGTGCAACTATCAAGAATCTTTTTCAATGGCTTTACTTATAGAATATAAAAGATCGTTATTCAGAGAGCAATTGCTCAAAAATAATTAAAAGGGCTTTGACTCCAAAATACTTTTATTTTTAATTTAATTTTGAAATATCAAATAGATAATGATTGAAAACATGTTTTAGAACTTGCGTATGCGCCGGTTCTTAGAAGAATTAAAAGGGCTTTGGCTCCAAAATCCTTTCTTTTTTTTTTAATGTATTTGTGAAATGCCATATATAGATATATAAAAAATATGTTTATAAAAGGAAATCATAAGAAAGCCGTTATTAGTCAATAGCAGATGAATTCATTACTAATTCGAGTAACAAAAAGAATAAGAAGACGACATAAGAATTTCTATAAACAAAAAAAAAAAAAATCTTGTATCTAATGTTAAAACTTAAAACATAGTGGAACAAGCAGATGTTTTCGGATCAAACAGAGCCGGAAGCAAATATTTCCTTCCATTAACTCCCTTAGCATTATAACTCGCACCGGTCGTTGCATCCACAAGCAACTCTCCAGCATAACCAGGATACGAACCTTTCCCAAAGATTCCAGTACAAGCTGATCCAGCCTCAAGCGGCGCGGTTTTAGGCCCTTGGTAATACCCATCTCCAAACGGGTTCGTTGCTGTCCCAGCTAAGAGACTCGCCAAGTTCATTACCATACCATCTAAACCCACATTGTTGTTTGGTGCTACAAGTGGTGGGCTTTGTGGTCCGTGAACAGGCACGTGGAATGGCCACGCGCATTGTCCTGGACATTGCGTTTCTGAGTTTCCAACCCAAATGTAAGCGAATTTTGACCCTTTCTTACCTGACCCGTAACCTGATCCGTGCGACCCGCAACGGTTCATGCAAAAGCCTTGTACCACCACGTCAGCAGAGGTTAAGACTACGTTGACCGCGTAGCGTTGACCACCTTTCGCGGCTAAGGCTTTGATGTTTCTCTCCGTTAAAGATTTTCCCATGGAGTAATCATTGTCGAAGATATGTTTTCCGAGGGAGAGAGTGAGTCGACGTGTCTTGCTGACGTGGTAATAGTTCTCAACCGTCTTCCACCACGTGGCGACTGAGGGGCTTTGAGCAACGGTTGATCTCCGGGAAGACGTAAGAGAAGCTACGAAGTCGGTGACGATTGCACGCTGCGACGGTTTAAATTTCCCGTACCAGATTAAGTTGACGGACACGTCTCCGTTGAGGAGAGCTCCTTTGTGGTAATGAAACGACGTATAGTCTTGCGTTTTCTCCGTCCTCGCGTCCAGACACACGAATGCAACAGCGAACAATAAGAAGTAATATATCACATAAGACCTCATTTCTGTAATATTGTAGACGCAACAAAATAAAGAGAAAAAGAAAGCTTTAAGATGTGACAATGAGCTTGAAGGTAGTGATGATGTGTATGTGTTGTGAGTTGATGAGTTTTGTGTTTTGTGTTGTGTATTATATATAAGAGAAGAAGAGAAGGATAAAAAGGGAAATATGAAAAGAGATTAAAGCCTAACCAAGATCTGGTCGGTTGCTTACAAATCCTCTTCATAAAAAAATGTCTTGTAAGAGACCAGCAAAAGCGATTAATCTCATCCGTATGCGTACCATAAAAAAAATGATCACACGACCAAAAAAAAAAAAAAAAAAAAAAAACCTTACAATATACAGTTTAATGAAGTTAAAATTACACGAAAAAAAAAATTATAAACACCGAAGAAACAAAAACATATATATAATATATATATATATATATATATATATATATATATATCTTATACAAAACAAATGAAAATTCAAAAAACAGAAATTTGTTATTGTTACATGCAAATAAAATAATTGACTTGCGGTATATAGATAAATATATATTCTTTGACAATAAAAAATTTGTAAAATTCTATTTTATGGTGGATCTAGTGTAAATGAGTAAAAAAAAAGGGAAAATGTCAAAAAAAACATGAACTTTTAAAAAGTGGATGAAAAAAGCATGAACTTGTAAAATGTCATTTAAATCATAAACTTTTTGTTGACTTTTAAATTAAATACTAAACTTTTGTTGACTCGGAAGAATAAGGCATGTCGTTAAATTCATTAACAGAAAACGATTACGGCGTTAAGAGGACGTTACCAAAACGATGTCGTTTTGCTGCTTTGGTTAAATTTTTTAAAAAAAAATTGGAACACCTACGACTTGAACCCACGACATTAGGCAAATTTATGACCGCTCAAAACCAGTTGATCCCACACATCTTTCACAACAATTACTCCAACATTAAAATATATAAACCTAACGCAATTCTATGAAATTGGGGGAAAATTAAATCTAGGGTTTGAGTTGTTTCATGAGTGTTTGAGTTCTTGGACTGTTTCGTGATGTGGGTTTGATCCATTTTAGGAATTCGGATGTGGGTTTTGTGTGGATTGGATCTGAGATTGATGCAAATGGTGGGTTTTGGGAGAGTTTGATTGAGGGTTTGGTTCTGGGTTTAGGGATTTTGATGGAGGTGAGATTGTAGAAATGAGTGAAGAGGGAATTGAAATCGTTTGGGAAATTGCAGTGATTGAGATTCGTAGATGGGAGGCCAATAGTTTCGGAGAGTCTAGCTTCCATGGCTGATTTGATTTGGGGGAAGATGGGAGACGGAGAGCCAAACATAAGATGATGATGATGATACTCGAGATTGAGAAACTGTGAGTAGTGTGATAATTGAAATCCCCAATTCAAAACCCTAGATTTAATTTTTCCTAATTTCATAGAATTTCGTTAAGTTTATATATTTTAATGTTTGAGTAAGTATTGTGAAAGATATGTGGGATCAACTGGTTTTGAACGGTCTTAAAGGTGTCTAATGTTGCGGGCTCGAGTCGCAGGTGTTCCAATTTTTTTAAAAAAATTTAACCCAAGCAGTAAAACGACATCGTTTTATTAATAGAAAAACTATGTCGTTTTGGCTTAACCACAGTGGTAACGTCTTCTTAACGCCGTAATCGTTTTCTGTTAGTGAAGTTAACGGCATGCCACATTCTTTCGAGTCAACAAAAGTTTTATATTTAATTTAAAAGTCAACAATAACTTTATAATTTAAATGACATTTTACAAATTCATGTTTTTTTAGTCCACTTTTTGAAAGTTTATACTTTTTTTGACATTTTTCTCAAAAAAACATTTGCATAATACACCAGACATACACCTAGAATATACAAGAATTACTTCTTCTTTTTTGTTAAGGATGAAAATAATTTTTGACATCAAATTTTTTTTATATAAATTTAATATAGTCTCCTAATAAAGATTACTTCGAAGTAATAAATCCAAAAATTAAACCAAAAATCATTCTCAAAACGAAGATTTAATTAATTTATTTGTCAATAATTAAATTTCAATCTATCTTTTTCTATTGGTAATAAAATCAGTTTTTAAAGACATGATAAAGGAAGAAGACTTTTCAAAAGATTTGATTTTTCAAAAACAAAACAAATTAACCATATTTAGAAAAAAAATTAATTAAAAATATAAAATAATAATTTACCTCAAAATAAAATGATAAAAAAAAGTCACTTTGACCAGATTGGGCAACCAATCAAAGAATCTAATTTGTGTTATAAATATGTGGTTGAAAATTTTCACTTTGACTATATAGGTATTATATTTGTAAACAAATATTTTAAAATTGGGCAACTAGTCAAAAAGTCAATTTTTTTGTTAAGGTGTGATTGGAAAACAGACAAATACTATTCCATCACTGTTCTACAATTTAATACATTCCCTAAATATGATAATCTGAACCTTTGTATAAATCAGCTCAACACCTTTTGTTTTTGTAAACAAATATTTCAAAATTGGGCAACTAATCAAAAAGTAAAATATGTGTGATTGGAAAACAGACAAATAATAATACATCTTTGTTAATACATTCGTAAAATATGACAATCTGAACCTTACAGCTCATAATCTTTTATTTTTGTAAACAAATATCTCAAAATTGGGCAACTAATCAAAAAGTCAAAATTTTGTTATTGTGTGATTGGAAAACAGACCAATACTATTTCATCATTGTTCTACAATTTGATACAATCCCACAATAAGATAATCTGAACCTTTGTATAAATCAGCTCAACACCTTTTATATTTATAATTCATTTCACCCTTAAAACTAAAGAACACATCGATAAATCAATATGATGAATCGCCTCTTGTGTTTTCTACTTGTTATTACATTGTGTGCATGGTTGAGTGACGCAACCTCCGTACAATTTAAGAACTCTGTTCTTCCGAAGGTCATTGTCAGAACAAGGAACGTTCTCAAGATTAATTGTCTATCAGGCGGTCACGATCTAGGCTTCCAATATTTGAGATTTGGAGAAACATACAATATCACCATTAATGATAGTAATTTGAGTTGCAAATTATGGGTAGGAAGGGCATATGAGTATAACAAAATGTTCAATTTAAAGATCACTGGGGAAGAAGGATACAAAGGGGTGGGCATTCCGGTTTACGATTTGGTTCCGGTTCGGTTTTTTCGGTTTTTCGGTTCTATAAAAAATGAAACCATTTAGAAACCGATTGAAATACGGTTTGGTTCGGTTCGGTTTTCTTCGGTTTACGGTTTTAACGGTTTTAACCGAAATTAATTCGGTTCGGTTTATTTTGGGTTCGGTTTCGGTTTTTTAGATTATTTTGATTGTATAAAAATAATAATTAAAAACTTAAAATCAAAACATTGAGTTTGTAAGTTATATATAAATGAAAATCGAACAATTGAAAAATTAAAACTTAAAATCGATTATAGTGAAAAAAATAAAGAGAATAGAAGTCAAATCTAGGGATGTGGCTTGCGAGAACAATTTTATGAAACTCTAATAAATTGTGAATGAATGGGCAAAAACCTTAGATTGTATATAAAATACTAGATTCGAACCCGCGGTACACCGCGGGTCAATTGTTTTAATGTAAATTTATATTTTCTTGTGTTTATTTATTATTTATGAATTTGTAAATATATTGCCATTTTTTGTATTTTGATAGGAATGGTATTTTGTTTTTGTTTCGTTAATGTTTGATTTTTTTGGGGTGTTTTATATTTACTTGTATCATCTAGGAAAATGAGCATAAATGTTTCAATATTTGAGAATTTGTCTTATTTTGAATGAAAGACAACAATTTTATTCCGTTATTAGGTAATAACAAACAAATT
The DNA here is from genome assembly GCA_963667165.1 of Barbarea vulgaris. Lineage (NCBI taxonomy): Eukaryota > Viridiplantae > Streptophyta > Magnoliopsida > Brassicales > Brassicaceae > Barbarea > Barbarea vulgaris. The sequence goes on from OY763889.1 coordinate 16,123,106, forward strand.
AAATCCAAAATTTCAAAATAAATAGCGTAAATAAAAATAGAAATAATGAAATAAAATAAATTAAAAAAGTTCAAATTGAAAAAGCGAATTGAACTTGTTTCGGTTCAATCTTCAGCAGCACCTGTTGCATAAAACTATGTGAGAACATAATAGCTATTTGTTTTAGTTATTTAAAAAAAAAAAAAAGAATGCAAGAATGTTTAAAAACATAGTAGGCTCTCTTACCTCTAATCTTTATTTTTCAAATTAGTATTCACCGTATATTAAAGAAAAGTACTTAGTATACAATGATTTGAATTAGCCATAAAGTTATATACCTTTGTATGATTTGATCTTCGCAAATCGCAACAAACAGATGATGCGGACTTCATTTGAGTAAGTTTCTTGACAAGCTTTGAAGACTTGATCAGCAAACTTACCCCACAAAGTAACTGGCATTCTTACATCACTATAAAAAGTATAATAAAATAATTAAAAGTGAAAATATATATGTAGAATAACAAATAAACCTACTAAATTTCATTATAATTGATAAAGATTTGTTTGTCTTCTTTAAGAAAATCGAACATGTTTGAATTCATACGACAGATCTTTTGTAACAAAGGAAACAGGATTTTAAATTTTACAAAAACAACAGATCAGATGTAATGAATCAAACTTACTTTTCATCCCTTAGCTCGAACTCTATCTTCTTAGTAGGTTTATTCTGCACTTCAAGTTCTTCAACTTGACCAATATTGACGAGTTCACCCATTACATCTGTCCAAAAGAAACAGAAATTTATCAGTAAAAGCTAAATACAAACGATAATAATAGAAATAGTTTGGCAAACTTAAAATTTGAAAACATACCAACTAATATGCTCGGATTTACTTGATCATTTAAGATCAGAGGAAATGGTGACAATGACAAGTACTGTGAATCACTGACGTTGTCAGACACCCTTACATGTGTTGAGTTTACAAAATTGATCTTGTAAACATGTGACGTTGGTCTGTACTGGCCTGCTGCATGAGTTAGACTGAAAGTTTCGATAAACTTCCAGTCACCTTGAGACAAGCTATTAGCAAACCGAACAACCAGATTTTTGTTCACACTTGCATGTATTTTTGTTCCCTGAATTAAGAATTATAGCACCGTTAGATTAGCAAATGCTTAAATTAGCATAGAAGAGAAACACAAGATCGGATAGGTTACCTGCGTATCTGCAAGGATACACTCAAAAGTCTCAGAAGACTTTTCAGTATATTGGCGCCACGAGTGAAGAACCTTGACTTGAATTCTCCAGGCCGTCTTGTATGGCCTTAGGTCTCTGAGAAATGCGAATTGAGCCGCCATTGATATGAGTGAGTGTTTTTTAAGAAATAAATTTGCGATTCAAAGGTATGGAATGTGTTGTGTGAGTGAAAACATTCATTTCGTATTAGATATATATAGGTATACAGGGAAGGGAATATCTTGGTGATGAAGTCGAAATGTTAAATAAGGAATGGAGAACAATTTCGGGATATTGTCTGGAATAAAAGTTATTGATAGATTGATATATGGATTATAAAGTTTTCAAGTATTTTTGGAAGTATTGATGTAGAGTGAGTAATTTTAGGCATTCACGATTTTGTTTTACAGTAAGCTGAGTTAAAATGGGAAAGTTATTGAATGGAATAAAAGATATTGATAGATTGATTTCTATATTATAATGTTTTCAAGTATTTTTGGAAGTATTGATATAGAGTGAGTAATTTTAGGCATTGATGATTTTATTTTACATTAAGATGAGTTAAAATGGGAAAGTTATTGGTAGATAATAAAAATTACGTAATATGATTTTTATTAAGAGTAACCGAGACTTCTAGGGGTGTATTCAATCGGACATTTAGAGAGATTTGAGTTAAATGGACAAATCATGTGTTATTGAAACTTGGATTTCAAAATATCTCATAAAATTCTGTGTTATTGGATTAATGATTTTAAAATATACAATCAAATCCACTGTTATTGAAAACAGTACTAAGATTTTATTTAAAAGTTTCAGCTGAGATTTGAGGGGATTTCTCACTTAAAAATACAAAGACCAAAATCTCATTGTTTTAGGTGAGATTTCAGAGAATTTAACAACAAAATTCCAAATTCACAAAAATTTAACCAAATCATCTAAAAACTCATTAAAACTCAAATCACACCAAATATTTAATTCAATACACCCCTCTTCATATATTCGAGATATCTATATTAGGAGGTAAGAAAATATATTCAAAGTTTGAAGATTTAATTAATCTTAAATAAGGAATGTAGAAAATGTAGTAGAATAATCTCGGTATAAGAAATGGAAAAAATGTAGTGGTTAAAAATTTGAGATTCAACCATGAGATGGTTGGTTACTTACAGGCATGGGAAAAGGCAAGGCTGGGCATCGGAGAATGTCTAACTGAGAAGCCAAATGTGATTTCGTTCAAGCCTCCAGAACAACGATCCATTCTTGTTGGTGCTGAAAAGAGATCAGAATCTGAACAACAACAAAGAAACTCACAAAGGAATCATAAGAAAAGTCTCCTCACAAACACAGAGCTACAATGACAGTGGCAGCTAGAATCTCTCGAAATGGAGATGAAAACTAAGTATCAAATAATCAATGTACTACATGGAGAATAGTTAGATGCCGAAAGATCATGATCCAAGCTTTTGATATACCATAATACCCAAAAACCTTATTCCAGATTTTAGAACCGGAAAGTTTGTAAATTGAGAAACAGTCGCATATCATATAAACGCCTTAATCAAAAGAAATCACATTTGAGTCGATCAATTCTAGAAACCACACAGAAACTTGCAAAAATCCGATAGTTGACAAGCAAGAAAAAAAACAAAATTAACCCAAAACAAAATTAACCCAAGTTAAAACAAAATTAAGCAAAATTAGAACAAACCCAAAACGGAGATTCATACCCGGACTTTAAATTACAAAAAAAAAAAAAAAAAAAAAATCAGTAAAGCTAATGAGTCGAAGAGCACAAGTGATTAAAAGGGAGCTTTAAGATTCTCTAAAAGACTAAACCTAAATCAGATCTAGCATACATATGATCAATGTACTGAAAATCCCAAAAAAAAAAAAAAAAAAAAGCAAGACAAATTGGGCAAAGGGGTACAGAGATAGAGCTTAGGGATAAGAGACCGGAGACGATTATGATTGAAAGACAAAAAATGGAGGGATTAAGTGATGAGAGAGGCGTGTGTAAGGAACGATACAATACAATTCCTTTCAGGGTTTGCTGTTCGTCGAGCAAGTTTGGGTGAACGACATTAGGGTAAAAAGTGTTTGATTTTAATTTTGGTGTAATGTAATTTAATTTTTATTAATTTTATTTCTATATTTTTTTCTCGATGTTTGCCTGTTTGGATTTGATGATAATAGGGCTGTTTGGACATAGAGATTTAGAGAAAAAATTTTAGATTACTTAAAAGACTGTTTGGATACACCCTATAAAATGAGGTCTTTTTTAATAGTTTAGTAGATATATTTATCTAGAGTTTTTGTATCTTTTTCTTTTAGTGCAATCATATTTAAAATATTTTTATTAAATTTATTTAAACTAGGTAAGTCAAGTATCTATCTAAGCATATATAAAAGGTAAATTAAAAAAACCAAAAAACCGAACGGTTTTACGGTTTTAAACCGAAGCCGAACCGAAACCAAAATAATTTGATAATGATAACCGTACGGGTTTTTAAGCAAAACCGAAACCGAACCGAATGACTAATTTACGGTTTGGTTCGGTTCGGTTTTTTCGGTTACGGTTATTTTGCCCAGCCCTAGATACAAGTGGGAAGCTACACACGATTGGATTTTCTTCACACATGCTCAAGAAAAGTTGAAATATAAATGGAACTATAAATTTCCTCCATTACATTAAAAATAGAACTTAGATCATCTTTTGTTCATTGTTCATGTCTTCTGTAATGGAATGGATATCTATTAAATAAATATTTTAATCCCATATATTGTCTACATGTGTAAGATCCTGATCAAAATAAAGTAATTGTAACTAGACGGTCAATGACTGTGTAGCTTACGACGAATGATTGTATACTATGTCGTTATTTGGTTTTAGTGAGAACCAACACGCTTAGAGATTTCAGAGCAAGATTTAAACGAATATAAAAAATGTACCAATAATATAAAAAATCTTACGAGGATTAGGTTTACATTGTTTTATTTGAATGTTATACATTTAGTCTTCTTTTTTTGTGTGTGCAAACATACTTGTATTCATTCATTCAATCCCGGAGAAAAGATTAGAAGATCTTCAACCAGACCCGAACTTGAATACAAACGGGCCAAGTCCAAGCTTGCAGCCTTATATCTAATGAGTATATTTTTGGCCGATATTTTTACTAAAGGTTCACTAGCTGAGTTGATTTTCTCACTTATATTGTGTATATTGAAGTGCTGAGCTTGCTAATTTTTGTTTTTTTTAAAGTTCATTAATAATAGACCAACAAAATACTTTTAGCTTGTAGCCCATTAATTCTCTGGGACGGGCGTCTTCAACCATAAGGTTGGATACAATAGGCTTAACAAAATAAAAGCCTACACGATAGATAGAAAAGGAGAATTGATAGGCCACAGAGAATCGGAGGAAGAAGCAAACAAGCAACATGCCACATGCGAGCTCATGGTGTGTCGAAGACACTTCTACGATAGAATCAAGGAAATTTTAAATAATCACTGTCAAGAGATATTGATAGTAAGACGCTGAGGTAAAGATTTCATCGGAGCCAACAATAGATGAATTTGCGCAAAGTGTTCAAGATAAAAGATAAAATTAACCAACCAATTTTATTGAAACAAGGTATTGCGACGACAAGCTCACGAACCTGGGCCATGATGAGGAGGAAAAGTCAAGATCCATCCAGATTAGCTTTGTGTCGTGTGCCATCGACAAAATCACCAGGAACAGCACAACTTCCGGTCCACGATCACACATAAGTGAGTGTCTTTCTGATATGCTCAAATTATCCCTTAGAGCTACTCTTTCAAATTAAGAGATCACGGTAGTACTTAGGGGTCGAATCCACAAAGACTCTGTGGCTTCACAATAGACCATTTCGTTTCAAATCAGCTAAGCAAATAATAGTATTGAAATAACAATGCAGAAAATAATAAAGAAGATGTAATCAATGGGAGGAGAGCGTGAGGTCTAGGGAACTTTTCAGGAAATCAATCAAAGCAGATAAAACAACTGGTCAAGATCTAATTAAAAACTGTTCTAGAACTCAAATCACTAATATATAGCTAACCAACTGTCGTTGCGAAAACTATCTATGACATAAACCTAAGAGACCAACTGTCGTTGCGAATCCTAAAGTTCAGACAAGCTTTAAGTACAAGTTCGATATGTTCACAAGTTATCTAATCCAATTGTCGTTGCAATTATCTAACATGCTCGCTAGGATTAGTTCAGATCATAAGCCAATTTAACAACCTAATATCATACTTCTAGGTGATCAAGCTAGAATAAGCATTAAGTACAATTTTAGATGAAGAACTAACAAGTTTGAATCTTAACCAGTGTTAAACCTAACAAATCATGAAATCCCTTGTGAGAATCCCTAAACCTAACTAGGTGATGAGGACATCGAACCTCCAAGTCAAGTAATCCAAACTCCATGCATACCAGGTGGACCAATGACAAGGAACAGAAGCAGAAGCTTGGAAACAAAGTTTAGCATGTTCGTGGACCAGCTGGATCGTGAAGGACTGATCATGCTTGATCAGTTTGAAGGCTTACACCTAACACCATCCGAGAGCTCTCATTTGGTGGAGCTGTTCAACCAAGTGTCACCACCTGACCCCAGCGAACCAGGAGATGATGCAGCTATGGATTTAAAGCTCTCTGAGTCTACTTTCCAGAGGACTCAAGATCACATCCAGCAGTCATACCAAACTCCCAGAAACGGCCAAACAGTGAAGGCATGTCCAGCAGACCCTTTAATCTCCGATAAGACTAAATGGCCCTTGTTCAAGCCCAGGCGTGAAGCCCATCTTTCTACAGTCTCTCTGACTTTAGGAGAAGCCTAAGAAGACCCAAGTCCAGCTGGAGGAGCTCGAGTCAAGACCATTCAAGTTGAAGACTCAAAGCATATCTTATTTCCTTTTTTAGCCGATTTTATGTTTAAGCCTAACGGCTCTTTTTGGACCTGAAGTTATTGTGTTTTTTCCTTTTCTTTCTTGTAGGTTTAATGTGTTTTTCCTTTACTTTATGCTTATGAACCTGGCTATATAATGCCTTGCATATGTAGTCCGACTTTTACCTTTGATTAATAAAATATCGTTTTTTGGCTTAAAACCCTAATTGTTCTTCTCTGTGTCTCGTGAGCTAAGTCCGAGCCTTGAGGATCCTTGAAGTGTCAGTAGGCTTTCACACCTATTGTGGTTCAGTTCAATCCACCCTCGCTTCCACCCTATCATCGATCTAGACAAGGAGAGACCATAGTCCAATTGTCTTGATCCAACGGTTCTGATCTCAAGTATTGTTATCAAGCCTCCAAGCTTGTATCACTAGGGATCTACTCAGACATATCAGATGAAACACAATACATAGCTGAAATAAATATCATATAAAACTGAATCAAAAGAAAAATAGAAAACATGGGTTCAAGATCTTCTCTCAAGAAGTACAAGTAGCAAGAACAGCTCCAAGCTTTCTAGTCTCTCCAAACTTAGCAAAAGCAAGAATATAGAATAGATAGTGATGGATACATAAAACTTAATTTAAAAACCTATTAAATAGTCTAAGACACGAGATGAGTCTCTTTTGTAAACTTCTGGAACTTCTGGGGCAAAACTGCAAATCTTTGGAACTTGAGTAATTCCGCATGAGTGCCTGACGATGGGTGTCGAGCGATACCAATGGGTGGCGTCGATCGACACCATTGACCACTGGAAACACCGACTTCGTCTTCTCAGCAACAAATGCTCCATATGCTCCATAATTGTCCAACAAGTCCCCAACGCATGTAAACCTGTAAAAGACTCGATAAAGACTCGAAAGATACAGTTAAGACTCGATAAAACACTTATATCATAGCTTAAAACCAGTAAAATCCATGATATATCAACTCCCCCAAACTTAGCTTATGCTTGCCCTCAAGCAAAACAGAAAACTAAACAAGAGAAAGAAGTTTGAAAACACATAAACTCTTTTCGTCATAAGAATACCACACTCACATTCACCTTAGTAAGCCACTAAAAACTCTTACCTGGAAGGATCCAGACCACCATGTACTTCACCGTAGACGTTCATAGATTTCCCGATTAAACCCATAATTTCGCAGCATAGTCCACATTACCTTCAACGCCGGGTCTCATCTCTGATTTCGATGCCCAGGACCTTCTAGACTCTTTCACGTATAATACCAAAACAAAGACAACCATATAGCTATCGGTACTCTTTCTCTCCCACAAACTTATTCTTTTTCTTATTATCTTTTTTTACTTTCTTTTCTTTCCTTTTTCTTCTTTTTTTTTTGAATTCAAAGGTGTAGTGAATAATGAGGTCACGGGAAATTTTCTTACCCCTCATTTCCACCTCTGCATGATCATTTCAATCTTATGTAAAATAATGAGGTCATTGAAAATTTTCCTACCCTTTTACTCAAGACGAGAATCATATAATCTTTTATGCTTTTTATTTTTGTTTCTTTGAAATAAGGGAGAGGAGTACCGCCTTTTTATTGGTGTTTACAGAAGTTGTCTTGTCCGGTATGAACGATAAGTCAAGCCCATAACACATGTCACATTGATGAGGTAAAAAAAAACTGACAGAAATTGGCTCGGGTGTTAATGGATTTCTGCTGGAAATATGAGCGTCTCAAGTCCACTATTAAACCTTTGATTTTTTCATTAGTCTCAAATGCCAAACAGACTCGAATCAAATTATCACTTAAGTTCCTACAAATGTGATGGTTTCCTCGAAAAATCATTGTTTCATGGACTGGTTTTGACTCAATAAAACAGACTCAACTGACTCGATAGACTTATAAGAAAACAAAAGATGGATTTAGTAACTACCTCCCCCAGACTTGAACAACACTGTCCTCAGTGGTGCCAAACCAAAGATTGGTAAAAAAAAAAAAAATTGAAACAAAGTTAAAACCAGAATTATGAAGACTTATCCGTGGATGGGTGTTGGTGTCGATCGACACCAGTGTCGTGATCAGAGGATGATGTTCCAAGAATCCTAAATTCCAAGTGAAAGCTGTGGAATCCATGAAACAAAACTCAAAAGCACCATAATAAGCATCAAAACATGGTTAAACAAGTTCCAAATAAAGACTCAAATAACAAACTGACTCAAAAGAAAATGAAAATAACATAATTTGAAAACAAAATAAAAATGAAAACAAAAGAGAAAAGGGAAAAAAAAAACTATTCCTCGTCGGACACATCCATCGTATCATCAGCAACAGTGCACGGAGGAGATGTCACGGGATCAGGAGTGGGGGAACGGTGACGGGACAGAGGAACTGGACCCGCACTGGTAACGCTAGCAGCTAGCAACCTCCACATCTGACGCATCGTGCTAACCATGTAACGACGGAAAACGGGGACATCCTCATCATAACCTTCTAGAGGCTCTGGAAAACCAAAATCAGGGAAAACTGGTAGGGGACCTCCAACAAGGTCCTCAACCCCCTCATACTCTGCAGTAGAAGGAGGTGCACTCGATGGTGTACCGCGACAGAGTTTACCTCGTGGGACTGACTGCAGCAACTGTGGTGAGGGAGAGAAACTCAAACAAGATGGATCACCTGCCCGAATATTGGTGAGCGGCCGCTGTGGGAGCTTGACGCTCCACTCATTGCCGTTGGTATCAACAAAACCCAGAGACGGTCCCGTTTCAACCAACGTGCATGCTGCATATACGATGTGTCCATGGTCAAGCGTGTGGTGACGATCATGTTGTTACTGAGCACAATCCCGAAATGATGAAAGATAGGGGCAAGAGACTCCCAACATCCTCAAAGACATTCTTACCGCCAAAAACCTTACCCTTAAGAGAAACGAGATGGTTGGCGAATAGAGCGCCGAGATTCAGATTGCGGCTTGGGTCACTCCCGTCCCATGTGTCCTCAGTCCAAACATTCTTAATCCCACTGAAAATGAGTATAAGATCGGAGTTCCGCATCCTGGTCGGGTCGGAGCGGCAAAGAATCGTGTTTCCCAAAACACGCAAAACATACCTCAGGACCGGATCTCTCACATATGTTTGCTTCCGCTCCTTAGAGTCATAGACCCCATTGCTAAAGTGTGACCAGAACTGGTAGTTCTCATTCCAATCTGTAATGAGGACAGCTTTGGTGGGCTCCTTCTTGAACCCGTACAAACCACAAAAGTCAGAGATGGTGATGCGGTAACGAACTCCCTTGCACATGAAGGTTAGGACCCCTTCTTGTGCAATCTTTTGACCCTTGTTCGTAAAGTAGAGCCGACAAGTGGCAAAGAACTAACGTGCCAAATCGGGGTAAAGATCATACGTCGTCATACCCATTGTGCCCATGCCAATATCCCGTAAAACTCTGCTCACATCCACACAAATCCACAAGGAAACCAAAGAAAAGTCATGGATGAAACGTGTCGGCCTCATGTCCACAGACAACCATGCATTATAGAAGAGCGTGTCATAGTCATCCCAATCTTCAGAGATTGGCCTGGTGTAGTAGGCGGGTTGCTCGACCTCTATCTTGGGGCATTGTCCCAGTGTTTCCTCGACCGAATCTTAAGATGTTCCGTCTTGGGCCAAGGATGCCGAAATTGCAAAACGGGTATATGAGTAGAAGGTGGAAGTGGTGGAGAATCCAAGGAAGGAGATTGAACGGAGCTCGAATTCTCATTCTGTTGTTGCGTAGTGTGTTTGCTTGGTCTGGTGGACATCGTGGCTGTTGGTGTCGAGCGACACTAGTGTTGGTATCGATCGACACTGGCACCTGCGAAGCAAAAATCGCACAAACACAAAACCACGAAAAATCAGAATCAATTCAGCAATTCAAATCAAAACACAGAGCAAGAGCAACGCAAAACAAAGAAAAACAACCTTTATCTCTGAATCCAATCAGACACTTATTCCAGGAGAGTCAATTGAGGATGAAACCTTCAATAGATGGAAAGAGATAGGAAAATTTGAAGAACATACCTTGGAATTGGAGTGATGAGGATGGATTAAACACAAGAACTATGAATATGGGGATAAAAATCACCAAAAATCGGTGAAGGAGAGCAAACTCTAAAGCCTAGGGGTGTTTATGCTTTTTAGAGGTTTTAAGAAGGGTAAATAGGGTATTTATAGCACTTACCTCGATGGTTGGTGTCGACCGACACCACTGATAGTGTCCATCGACACTACCCCCTTACATGTGTTTCCGGTTGTGCTGGTGTCGACCGACACAACTAATGGTGTCGGGCGACACTGATGGTTAGCTTCGACTCGAGGCTAGTTTCCGAGGTTAGAACCTAAACAAAAAGGACAAAGACAAAATATAATCAAAGGACACATATGTACAGACTCACCAGTGGGTTGCCTCCCACCAAGCGCTTGTTTTGAGTCATTAGCTTGACTCAGAAGTGGGATTAGGCAGCAGGTGCAACGTCCAGACGTACGATGTGTCCGTCTGGAGTGCTGACAAAACCGGAGCTCGCAACCAAGTAAACATTCTCTTCAGGGAGAAAGTCATCGAACAGTATCTTCAACTCTAATCCTTGAAAGATGATCAGCTACTTCGTTCTCAACCCCTTTCTTATCCTTTACCTCTATGTTAAACTCCTGAAGGAGCAGAATCCAACGCAGAAGTCTCGGCTTTGCATCCTTTTTCTGCATCAAGTACTTCAGAGCTGCGTGGTATGTATGAACTATAACCTTGGAACCAACCAGGTAAGGACGAAATTTTTCGAAAACAAATACCACCGCTAGCAACTCTTTCTCAGTAGTAGCATAATTACGTTGTGCATCATCTAGTGTTCTGCTCGCATAGTAGATGGCGTGAAGCTTCTTGTCCTTCTTCTGGCCTAGAACCGCCCCAACTGCAAAATCACTAGCATCACACATTACCTCAAAAGGCAAATCCCAGTCTGGAGGTTGTACAATGGGTAAGCTCACTAAAGCTCTCTTTATTTGTTTGAACGCTAAAGTACAAGCGTCGTCGAATTCAAATGCCACGTCTTTACAAAGAAAAGCGGTTAGCGGTCTGGCTATCTTGCTGAAATCTTTAATGAACCTCCTGTAGAATCCAGTATGTCACAAGAAACTCCTAACTCCTTTGACAGAATCAGGCGCCTGTAGGTTCGTCATAACTTCAATCTTAGCGCGATCAACTTCAATGCCATCCTGAGAGACCCTATGCCCAAGAACAATACCATCTCTGAACATGAAGTGGCACTTCTCCCAGTTAAGAACCAAATGTTTATCCTCGCATCTGGATAGTACCCTGCATAGATTAGACAAACACTTGCAGTACGACGATCCGTAAATGAGAAGTCATCCATGAACACTTCCATGCAATCTTGAATCATGTCCGTAAAGATGGACATCATACATCGCTTAAAGGTCGCTGGAGCATTGCAGAATCCAAACGGCATGCGACGATACGAAAACGTGCCGTAAAGACAAGTGAAAGTGGTCTTCTCCTGATCGTCCGGGTGTAAAGGGATCTAAAAGAAACCTGAATAGCCTTCTAGAAAACAATACTAAGGGTGGTTAGCTAATCGTTCAAGCATCTGATCAATAAAAGGTCGAGGGAAATGGTCCTTCTGCATTGCGGTATTTAGTTTCCTGTAATTTATGCACTTCCTATGACCAGTCCCAATCCGCGTAGGTATCAGCTCATTCTTCTCATTCTTAACCACAGTAACGCCACCTTTCTTTGGGACCACATGTACTAGACTGACCCAATCAATGTCAGAAATAGGATATATGATGCCAACGGCTAGGAGTTTTAAAATCTTCTTCTTCACGACCTCCTTCAAATTTGGATTCAACATGCACTGGTGTTCAATCGACGATTTCCTTCATCTTCAAGGTGAATCTGATGCATGCACAACTCTGGGGAGATACCTAAAATATCATCAAGAGTATAGCCAAGAGCTTTGCGATATTTACGCAGCTTGCTTAGCAAAAGAGTGAGCTCTGCATTGTTCAAAGAAGCATTAACAATAACATGATAAGTGGAATTAGGTCCAAGATCTTAGTCCTTCAGGAAGTGTCTGGAGCTCGATCTTGGGAGCTTTGTCATCACTCCAATCGCCTTGTGCAGCGGCGTCTGGAGGTGCTCGATCGAGTGTCTCGTGAGCAACAAGACGCATCACGTGCTCGCTAGAATCCATCTCATGCGTATACTCAGCAGCCATAGCATCCATGTAACCAGCTTTTTGCTTGGAACAGAGCAAAGCTTTCTCCAAAGGATCAGTGATGTGCATCTCCTGAAAGATCTCCTCTGCGAGATTGCTTAGGGTGTCCACGTAGTAAGTCTGACCGTCGATAGTGGGTCACTTGATCAGCTTATCCATATCAAAGTTCATTACCAACTTTCCCACATTCAGCGCTATCCGGCCTCCTCGAACAACAATAAGCGGACCAGCAGTAGCTAATAAAGGTCTGCCTAGGATAAGAGGATCCTTAGGCTCGTCACTATACTTTAGTACCACAAAATCTGTCGGGATCATGCAATCACCGACTCTCACTGGCACGTCTTCCAAAAAACCTTTTGGTGTCCTTATGCTTCTATCCGCAAGGATCAGAGTGATCTTGGTAGGCGTGAAGTCTGTCATCCTGAGTCCCACAGCAATTGAATACGGCATCAAACTCACACTAGAACCCAAATCACACAAGGAATTCTTAAACTTTGCTTGGAAGATAGAACAATCCAAGACAAAGCTACCCGAATTAAGAAGCTTCTCCGGTATCCTGTTCTGAATGACAGCACTACAGACCTCACTCCTCATCATAACTCCTTCCTCTTCTCGCATATCCTGCGTAAGCATCTTCTTTAAACACCTCTTCACCACATGCGAGGTTTTGATGGCATCGATCAATGGAATCTCAATGGTGAGTTTATCTATTATCGCTCTGCACTTGGCCTCATACAACTCCTGCTTAGACTTCCTAGTGCTCTTAGGAAAAGGAACCTTGGGTACGTAAACTCGCTGGAGCTTTCTGCAGCTTCTCAACAATCGGTGCGTCTGGTGACGGCTAGTGTCGGTCGACACCAATAGGTGGGTGTCGATCGACACTGACCGGTGTTTGTACTTCCTCTGATGTCGTGGGCTTGGGTGTCGATCAACACTGATGATGGGTGTCGGTCGACACTAACGGCTCATCCACAAATTCTTCATCGATTTCCTCTAAGTCCACAATCTCTTCACCCTTCTGAGATCTTGCCAATACAGGATTCAACTATTTACCACTTCTCAACCTGATAGCATTGCAAGGATACTTAGGGTTATTATCAGTTCTTCATGGAGTTCTGGAAGAACTCCATCAGGTCCTTTTGCAGACCCAGCAGTCTGTGCAACCTGGAGATCGAGCTTCTTCACATGAATGTTCAAAGCATCGATTTTACCATTCAGATAGGTATATAGCGAGTCGATCTTCCCATTAAGATCAACTGTAATCTTCTGCTGACCCTCTAAAATCTGGTCCAACATAGACTTTATCTCATTATGCTCAGAGTTAGTGGGAGGTTGCTGATAGTAGGAGGATGATCCATAGTTCCTATTGAAGTCATTGTTGCTCTGGAAGGGCTTCTGATATTGGCTCTTAGGAACATAACCAGAGGTGTTTTGATTACCGGTGAAGGTACTCCGCTGATTGTTTCCACTGTAACCACCTCGGTTCTGCTGATTGCCATAACGATGACCCTGAAATCCAGTGCCACCAATGTAGTTGCAATCTTCTTCCTCATATACCTTCTCAGGCTCAAATGTCTCAACCTCTACAGCAAAGTAAACTGATTTCTTGTTTGTCAGGATACTGTGAACTAAATCCAACTTTGTCTTCAACTCAGCAATCTGCTTCCAATCTATGCTTACAGCCTGTTTCAGACGCTCATAATCAGCATTCTTGGTGCTATTGCTAGACGTCAAGTTCTAAATCAACTCATAGGCTTCCTCAGGAGATCTGGTGTTGAAGTTCTCATTGCTCGCTGAATCTAGAGCCATCTGGTACCTCCAATCAACTCCTCTGAAAAATATCCCCAACAACTGAACCTGGGAGAAACCGTGATGCGGACAATCTCTCTGATACGCTCTAAATCATACCCATGCAGCTTTGAATGCCTCAATAGGCCTTTTTGTGAACTGATATATGTTGTTTCTCAAATCCTCTGAACGCGCATCATCATAGAAGTTTCTCAAGAAAGCCTTCTTGGTGCTTCCCAACTAGTCAGAGATCTTATCGGTAACTGCTTCAACCAGTAAGCTGCTTCACCAATAAGAGAGTGTGGGAAGAGCTTACAGAAGAGATAGTCATAGCTAACTCCATTGATCTTCATGCTCGTTACCAAATCTTCGAACCTCTCAATATAGTACATAGGGTGCTCATGAGGCAATCCGGAGAAAGGGTGCTGACCCACTAAGGATTAATAAGACAGCTTCAACTCGAATTCGTTCCTCTCAATGGTTGGGAGACAAATCACACACCTGTTAGCATAGAACTCATCAGGTCTGTTATAATCTCCTAGTCCTCCCTCTCTCAACTTGAATCTGCCCCCGTGTGACAGAAATTTCACATGCGTCTGCCGCTGGTTGGTGTCGAGCGACACCATTGGGTGGGTGTCGACCTCGGCAATCACATTTCCTTCTGCATCAAGCTTCTGGCCTTGCTCGTTGCAAATTTGACCCTCTTGGTTTCTAAGAACTCCAGCATCATCTGGTCCTAGTATCACAGGACCAACCATTTCAACTGGTTTCTTCGCTTTTTTGATCGTACGTTCTAAGTTTGCAAGCTCTTGATTCGAACGAAGTACAAGCTCGTTGTCCTTGTTGCTTCGATTTCTACGATTAGGCATACACCTGAAACACACCAGATAAAAAGAAAGAACGATGTAAGTAAACTGAAAAATAAAAACTTAGACTGAATTCTACATTTAAGTCTATTGGAAACTCAAAAGAGTCCCAGGCAACGGCGCCAAAATTTGATATGCTCAAATTATCCCTTAGAGCTACTCTCTCAAATTAAGAGACCACGGTAGTACTTAGGGGTCGAATCCACAAAGACTCTGTGGCTTCACAATAGACCGTTCGTTTCAAATCAGCTAAGCAAATAATAGTATTGATATAACAATGCAGAAAATAATAAAGAAGATGTAATCAATGGAAGGAAAGCGTCAGGTCTAGGGAACTTCTGTGGAAATCAATCAAAGAAGATAAAACAACTGATCTAGATCTAATTAAAAACCGTTCTAGAACTCAAATCACTAATATATAGCTAACAAACTGTCGTTGCGAAAACAATCTATGATATAAACCTAAGAGACCAACTGTCGTTGCGAATCCTAAAGTTCAGACAAGCTTTAAGTACAAGTTCGATATGTTCACAAGTTATCTAATCCAACTGTCGTTGCAATTATCTAACATGCTCACTAGGATTAGTTCAGATCATAAATCACGCTGTCGCGCCAATTTAATAACCTAATATCATACTTCTAGGTGATCAAGCTAGAATAAGTATTAAGTACAATCTTAGATGAAGAACTAACAAGTTTGAATCTTAACCAGTGTTAAACCTAACAAATCATGAAATCTCTTGTGAGAATCCCTAAACCTAACTAGGGATCTACTCAGACATATCAGATGAAACACAAGACATAGCTGAAATAGATATCATATAAAACTGAATCAAAAGAAGAATAGAAAACAGGGGTTCACGATCTTCTCTCAAGAAGTACAAGTAGCAAGAACAGCCCTAAGCTCTCTAGTCTCTCCAAACTTAGCAAAAGCAAGAATATAGAATAGATAGTGATGGATACATAAAACTTAACCTAAAAATCTAATAAATAGTCTAAGACATGAGCTGGGTCTCTTTTGTAAGCTTCTGGAACTTCTGGGGCAAAACTGCAAATCTTTGGAACTTGAGTAATTCCGCATGAGTGCCTGACATGGGTGTCGAGCGACACCAATGGGTGGTGTCGATCGACACCATTGACCACTGGAAACACCGACTTCGTCTTCTTAACAACAAATGCTCCATATGCTCCATAATTGTCCAAAAAGTCCCCAACGCATGTAAACCTGTAAAAGACTCGATAAAGACTCGAAGGACACGGTTAAGACTCGATAAAACACTTATATCATGGCTTAAAACCGGTAAAATCCATGATATATCACTTTCCATCAACGAAGCCTAGTGAAGGAACTGCTTTGGAGGAAGCGGTGAGACATGAATCCGGATAAGTGAGAGACCGTTGCACCACCAATGCGTCAATGTTGAAAACAAACAGTAAATGGAGTCTTTAGCCATTCATGGTGGAGAATCGAGACTTTTGAGGCATTGGTTTCTACAGAGACTTCAGCTCGTCAGAACTAGGGGAAATAGACCACATGACGAGCGAAGCTTTCTCCATTTGGATGGAGGATGCTTAAACGGTTCTCTCCTGTCCATGGCAAGAGGAGGGTTGGTATCATGGAGCCGAGTCATTCGGCCTTGATTAGAGAAAGATCCATCAGCGTTGGTCAGAGTTAAGAGCTGGAGCAGCGGTTGGCTTTTGCAACTTGATGAAGCTCGGTATCAAGCATTAAGGCAGATTTGGATTTTTGAGATCTCACCAACCTCACGAGGGAGTACAGCTCATCGAAATTGGTAAGACGTAAACCCAATCTCCAGTAAAAATCCGGTATAATTTCAGATCGAGCAGATATGTGAGAGTATATGAGACATATCTCAGATTTGAGAGATTTAGACCAATTTGAGGGTAAAGCCTCATCTTTTGCAAGCTTTAACTCACAGTGAGTTCGCCGAGGGGAGGTACGGAGGAGACTCGCCGGAAGACATGCTCCATCTCCATCGGGACTCATGGTGGCGATAAAGTGTGGAGGCAAAAGGTTGTGGTGGTGTGAATTGAACTGCAAAAAAAGAAGAGAACAAAGACCAGAAAAGCCATATAGTGGAAAGAAGACTGTAAAGTGACCGGACATCCCAACGTCGGCGAGCCATAGCTCCGCCGGTGCCGGAAATCTTGGTTGGAAAGGTTGTCTTGATAATGGTGCCTGCAAATCAAATAGTTCTAGTCTTCTATTCTAGAAGATAAAAATCGAAAATCGTCTCTTGATGTCAAGACTCGTATGAAACATATCTTGATATACATTTAGTTATGGTTTCTAAAATATATTCTTATTTTTTTGGGTAGTTCATTTTTATTTATGGAAAGTAATATTTATTATATGAATTAAAAATAAGTATTTACATGTGGGAAGTGGGAACTAAAGATTAAAACAGAGAAGAGAACTCTCGATTGAGGTTACAACCGCAGGAAACTGGAGAAACCAAAGTAAAGGAGTGAGACATGCAGTGAAGAACGTGTGTCTTCAAACCAGAGTTTGAGGGTATCATTTTTTAGGTGCTTCCTGATATCGTAATTAGCTGAGGCGATACCGAATTTTCTTGCCAATGTGTACACTGAAGTGTACGAGAGCCAAAATGTGTACACTGAAGTGTATGAGAGACAAAATGTGTACACTGAAGTGTACGAGAGACATAATGTGTAAACCAAGTATTATATAAAAATATAAAGACTAATGATGTGTTGTTTTAAAAAAAAGAACACTTTAAATCATATAACAAGCTGTTAATTTATAGAGGAAGCAAAAGTTATTAAACTGAAAATTTTAAAAATAAAATAATTTATGAATTATATGCAAGTTAAGTTTGAGAAGAACATATGAGAAAGGAGAGAGGCGAGAGTGAGAGAGTGAGAGAGTCTGGAAATGGATGACAAGGAAAGAAAAAATAAAAGTTAACCATTTTTATATGTCATTAATTTAAATACAAGACCATTTGGTTGTCATTTCTCAATCACTCTATCTCATAATCATTCTATTACACAAATCATAAATTTGACATTTAGCTAATTAGGAATAGTGAACTATTTATATATCATATTAAGTTTAAAAATTGTTAATTTGGCAAATTCACTCCAAAAATAACCTTTTAACTCAGCCCACTGTTCCACAAACACAAGCACGACCCTTACTACTAGTTGAAACAACTAGTCACAGAAATCCAGTTCCTCAACCAGCGTCTAATATCCCTGAAAATTACCATAATATGGAAAGCATATCCAAAAACCAAATTACCAAACCAAACACGAATTATACCTTAACCACTACTCTTCAATCTCAATGTCACAGTTCGTAAATTTTGGCCAATTATTCATCTTTATGTCAACAATGCATTTCTCCAAGGCATACTCAAAGAAGAAGTATATATATCTCAACTACCTATTTTTGTAGATAGTGATCATCTTGGTTATGGTTATCTTTTGATTAAGGTGATTTATGGTCTCAAACAGGCACCGGGCGTGGTACTTAGAGCTCCAAAATTATCTTCTCAACAACGATTTCAGAAATTCATTG
The DNA here is from genome assembly GCA_963667165.1 of Barbarea vulgaris. Lineage (NCBI taxonomy): Eukaryota > Viridiplantae > Streptophyta > Magnoliopsida > Brassicales > Brassicaceae > Barbarea > Barbarea vulgaris. The sequence goes on from OY763889.1 coordinate 16,141,722, forward strand.
GCTGATGCTTCTCTTTTTTTCTGCAATCACTGCGGCTGCATTCTTTATCTTTTGATTTACATATATGATATTCTCGTCACCGGGAATCACCAATCTTATGTCAATGTTTTGTCTCCTCACTTGCATATCGTTTATTAATCAATGATCTCACAAATCTTTATTATTTCCTTGGCGGGGAAGCTACAAGAATAGCAACAAGTTTAGATCTAATGCAAAGGAAATATATACTTGATCTTCTCAACAAAATAAACATGATTAGTGTGATATTTATCACAACACAAGTCTTTCATAAACTCATGCTTCACAGCGACACACCTCTTCCTAATGCTTTTGAGTATCGCATGATAGTTGGAAGCCTCCAATATATTTCTTTCACTCGACCCCGACATTGCCTATGTTGTCAACCTACTCTAAAAATTCATGCATCGTCCCACAAATAATCACTAGAAAGCCGCAAAACGTGTCCTATGATACTTGGGTGAACCTTCAACTCATTCTATCTTCATAAACAAGAAATTACCACTCATAGTTCATGCTTTCTCTGATGCCAACTGGGTTGGCGACTCTGATGATGATTTATTTACGAATTTGTATGTCACCTATCTTGGAAATCAAATAGTCACGTGGTCTTCAAAGAAACAACACAGAGTTGCTTGGTCTTCAACGACATAAGCCGAATACATGTATGTCACTACTACCGCTTTTGAAATTTGTTGGCTCTGTTCTTTACTATTCTAATTAGGTGTGTATCTTCTTACCTCAGTGGTATATATTGTAAAAATGTTTACCACCTATCTCTGTGCCAACCCGGTCTTCCACTCAAACATGAAGTACATTGCACTAGACTATCATTTCATTCGAGGTCAAACCCAAGCAGGTCTTCTTCGTGTCTCACATGTCCACGATCAACTTGCCGATGCTCGCAAAAAAAACAGTTGCTACACGCTCACATTTTCAAGCTGCATGTTCCAAGATTGGAATGAGCTAACTCCCGCCATCTTAAAGGGGGCGTGTAAAGTATATGTCAATATGTATTAAGGGTCAAATCATCAATAGTTAATACTTAGTGTATCTCGTATATCTTTGTATAAATACATGTACATTCTCCTCTAACAAAATTAATCACTTTCAAAACCTATATATTCAACACCTGAGTAAGAAAGATTATCAAGATCACATCTAGCAACAATATTCTAGAATTGATGCATACTTGAGCGAGTTGGGACAAAATCCAAAAGACCGGAGTGCTCTGAAATCGATAAAATCTTATTGAATCGCCTAGAACAATCCACGGAGTAGCAGGTACAACAATACATTCTTGAATAGGTTATTCTCAGCAAAGTTAGAAGCATAGACGAAAGAGCAAAAAATGTTATCACAGATATATATGAACCTAACCTCACAAGAGATGGATTTTGCAAATTTTGAAAGAATTATAATCTCCAATGCGTCATACCAACAAATCTATTTTCATCCTAAACTATGGTGATCATAATTTGTGAAAATGACCAACTTGGTAAAGAAGAAGCAATAATAGAAGCATAATATTTCTTTTGAACTCGAGTTTCAATGAGACAACCAAAATTAAATTTTGCGGCTTGCACTCAATTACAGACCGCCCGTTGTTTGCGAGACTTATTGAACCTCCGCATTTCCATACAAAGAAAGGCGTCATGGTTTCTGAAAAACATGTACATTTCTTATATAGCCATAAATTTAGGGTATAATTAATTAGAGATTTATGCATGCTACGTGCAGTTTTATTTTACTAGTGATATAAATATAAATTGAGTACTATAAACAAAATTAATATTAGTAGTAAGGGATGGACATTTTAGCCAAACCCAAACCAGTTTAAATGGAAACAAAATATATGTATTAACCATTTGGTTAAAATTTTCTTCAACCTGAACAGTCTGGTTCAATTAGGTTTTAAACCAAATCGAACCAATAACACAATATATTTATTTTAACTTTTCAAAATATATTAAATAGTGACTTATTTTTAATATATTATATGTATATATATATGGGTATATGTGGTTTAAATAAAAATATTTCATCGTTCTTCTTTTATGTATTTCTTTTTCAAATAATTGTGTCTACGTATTTTTATATCTTACTTTTGGTATCAATAATCGCATGGCGATAACTTCAGTTTTGTGTTGATTTGTTTCACTTTTTTTGTACCAAACTAAAATCAAACCGTACAAAACTAACTTCAGTCTAAGTTAAGCTAGAGTTTTGTTAGTACCGAATTAACTTAACTGAAACCAAAATTACACCAGAATGCCACAAGTGGTAAAATAATATTTTTTTTATTTGTTTTATTCCCTTTTTGGATAAAAATTGAAAAGATTTGGACCATTTTTTATATATGTCTAAAACATGTGCCTAGCTTTGAGGAGTACATGGAAAGAAGGCTACGAAAAAAGCTTATGATTACGCCAAAAAAAAAAAAAAAAACCCCTAATGAGTTGCTATTGTCAAAACTATATGTTTTGGTATAGATTTTTTTGGTAGGCCTATCAGCCTATGTATGAACTCGATAGGAACGAAGAAGGTAGATGTAATTGAATAGGGCAGACCCAATCAATAACGGACAAAAATACCAAATTGCAGAATTTTTCAAGCGGTAAAATTTCTTGAAAATTCTTTAGCTAATATTGAAAATTCCTTGATTCCATAGCAAACACAAAAGGAGTACTTACTGTCACACAATTGTCTTAATTCTCAAACTTAATTAGAGAAAACTAGCAACTGTAACTTGTACCAAAAGGAAACTTTAGTAGTATAATAGAGATTTAATAAATATTTGGTTTCCAGATATAAATATATAATATTCAGTTTTTTTTTTATTTTAAGGAATTTTGAATTATACATACAGTAAAACCTCTATAAATTAATACTATTGGGACCAAGATATTTTATTAATTTAGAGAGGCTATTAATTTATCGATAAATTAATAATTATTAATTTATAGAGAGATTTTCCAATTTTTACAAATTTTATAAAAATCTATTTAAAATAAGATTTTTTTTTTGACAATTTCACATTATTATAAATTTATTTTATCTAAAATTCCTTTTACCTTATCTAAAATTCCAGAAGTTTTTGATGCAATAAGAAAGATTAGAGATGAGCTCCAACAAGAATGCATGTTTAGGAATAAACAAACAACACTAGAGTCATATTTTACTAAATTATCTTAATTATATTTTTAATGTTATATGATTATTAATTTATGTTATCAATGGGACCATATATTTACATAGGGGTCTAAAATAAATTATTATCTTATTATTTTATCGAATTGTGTCATTTTTTACACCGGTCCAACTCGGGACCGGAAAAATTTATTAATTTATAGAGGTTATTAATTTATAGAGGTTCTACTGTAATTCATCTTCTAATGTAAAACATAACCAAACCGTATAATACATATTCTAACATTCGTAGAATATAAAGTAACTAGGACAAAACGTATTATAATTTCCAAACTTTCGTAGGTTATAAAGTTCATAATAGTATTTTAAAATTTGTATATAAAATAACCTTCAGAATACTTATTTTAAACTTTGTAGAACACATAGCTAATCCAAATTCTAAATATCGTAGAAAAAATATGAATTATAAATCCTGCAGAACATGTCGAATGTGTAGAATATATAATCTAAAATTTGTACATAATTCAGAACAAGTATTCTAAAATATTTAGAACGAATTTTAATCGAAAATGAACATTAACAGAAAAAAATTATAATCTAGACACGACTTACTTTTTTCTAAAAAATATTTGTTATATCTATTTGAAATGGTAGTTTTGGCATGATTAAAAATTAATGGAAAAAGTGGCTCTAAAGGATTTTTTTTTTGAATTTGTCCATATACGCTTTTCTTGTTTAACATTGTCCAACTACACTTTTAAATAATCAAAATCCAAAAATACCCTTGAATATGTAATTTAATTTTAAAATTAAAATATTCACTAATTTGATTAAATGAAAAGTCAAAATAAAAAAATGAAAATTAGATATATACCTCTCTTAAAAAAATTATTAATTTAATTAATAAAAAAATTAACAAATACTAATATATTAATCACATATTTTTCTTCATCAATCATAAATATCTACTCTTTGTTGTCAAACCATCTCCATATACCACATGTTACATAAATCTCCAGCATATTTATCTCTGGGATACAAGAAATCAATATGAAAAACATAGCCAACTTATGAAAAAATGATTTTATTTTAAGAAAAACGTAACCAACATATTTTATATTAAAACTATTTTTAAACTAAGTAGAATATGAATTCAAAATTCTGTAGAACATAATCTTAGTAAATATTCAATTTCCTTAGAATAGATTTAGACATTTATGTTAAAGATTTAATAAATATTCGGCTTTCATAAATATTTACAATTCAGTTTCCTTATTTTACGGAATTCTGAATTATGCAGAATTCATCTTCTAAATTTCGTAGAACATGACCAAACCGTAGAATACATATTCTAACATTCGTAGAAAATAGAGTAAAGTTTATAATACATATTCTAAACTTTGTAGAATATAGAGTAACATTCAGAATACGTATACTAAATTTTGTAGAATATAGGTAACCTGCAGAATACGTATTCTAAACTCCGTAGAACATATAGCAAATTTGAATTCTAAACATCGATCGTAGAATAGAGACGAATTCTAAATTTTGTATAACATGAAAAATATGTAGAATACGTAATCTAAACTTTCTAGAACGTATACAAAATTCAGAACGTGTATTCTAAAAAATCTAGAACACATTTAATATAAAATTAACATCAACAAAATTTCCTTAAACTAAACATGACTTGCCTTTTTTAACTCACAACTTACTTTTTTTAAAAAAAAAATTTGTTAAAACTATCTGAAAGGGTAGAGTTGGCATGACTGACAATTAGCAAAAAAAAAATGTATATGGACAAACTCAAAAAAAATTATCCTATATATACAATTTCTCCAAAAAAAAAAAAGTGAATATGGACAAATTTCAAAAAAAAAAATCCTATATCTCCAATTCTCCATACCAGTGTCCAGTGGTAACTATTTGTTTTATTTTTTTCCACTTTCCTAATCAAATCGTTCAACTACCCAAATCAAAAATTAACTGGTTATTTAATGATCGCTAATCTGATCTCTTCATTTATTTTTCACTTCCACGAGAACGGAAGACATAGCCATATCTTAATAGAGTAGTAACTTTTGTATATGTACAGGTCCTACCCATAGCATAAGCTAGTGAGGTTATGGTCTAAGGCATGAGAAAATTAGGGGCATATTTAGATAAAATATTTTTAGGCATCTTGTATTAAATTTTTTATTGTAGGTATGTTTTATAAAAATAAGATTTTTTGGCCCTCTTTTAACAATATTGCTGAGTCTTAACTTAACAAGATAGTAATTAAATGAATTGAACTATTAAATTTTTATGAATTTTATTATTGATTTATTTTTGGTTTCAAAAAATAAAATTTAAGCCCTAAATAGCGATTAGGGCATGATTTTTTTTTTATAAATTTGCTTAGGGCATATGAAAATGTCGGACCGGTCATGTAATGTCTTCGTATATATAATATCATTTAGCTTTTAGTAGAATAATTTTGACTATTTAGTAACATATGCAAAATGTATTTGTTGTTTGACTAACTTTAGTAAAGCATTTATTCGATTTCCAATGTAATATGTAATTATGAATATGATACATAAGAATTTACTTATCCAGTTTCCCCTCCGTCTTCAAACTACTTTTCCAGAACATGAACATAACACAATTTTGCTTATTATATATACAATTACACAAATAGCTTCTTTTTTTTCAACTGCACAAACATATATCAAAAGTTTATTTTATTTGTTTGGATGGATACATGATAAATTTAGTAAAAAAAAAAGAATGTGCACAAAGATTAGAAAATTAATTTGAATGAACATCTTTTATAAGTAATATATATACTTACAAAAATAAGAGATATCAGGTATTTGTTTTATTCATTACATTCAAAAGAAAAATTGCCAAATAGTAAATAAAAGAAAAAGACAATGGTACATTTCGGATTTTTTTCAAAATCGAAATAATTAGATACCACATATTATTGTAATAAACGCAAATAAAAGTTGAGATAAAAGATGCCTAAAACTCAAAAGTTCAAAGTCTCGGAGACTGAAGAACCAGAGGCCCGATCTTCAAACAAACCAGTCGGATAAGGCCCATGACCAGCCCCAAAAGCCTTGACATGGTCCTTGAGGGAGCGTTTGTGTTTAAAGTCGGAACCACAAACGCAAATCCAGCGTTTCCCACAGTTCTTCTCATGGGTGCGCCAATCGCCCTTGACAGCCAAGAGCTTACCACAGATGCGACACGAGTAGGGTTTTTGACCATGTTTGCGTTTGTAGTGAGTTTGGAGAGTTCGGAAGTCTTTCAGCGGCTTGGAACGAGGATGGTCAATGTGGTTCTTGCAGCCTTCGACACAGCAGTAACAAGGGATCCCTAACATGGCTCGTGGCTGCGTGCCTTTCAATGACTCTGGTCCTTTCCTGTATTGTGAACCGTGGCCCCACATGTGCATCTACATAATTCATATAATTTAGGAGTCAACAAGGTTTTCATAACTGATAATATAAAATAACATAACTCATTAAACTCATATTATTGATCAATATTGAAGAAATATTTGTATTTTCATTCAAATGAAAAATTTTGAATACTATTAAACTAAAATTTAATTCTATATGAGAATGAGAAAGCTATTAAAAGAATAGCCACTATATCAAATCTGAGTAAATAATTTAATTTTCAGTTTGATTCAATTTTTAATTTTATGACAACATAAATTTTTTTGATGAATGCTGTTATTATAAAATCCTGAGGGACATTTTCATATAGTCAAATATTAGTTATTTAATTTGTTGCAAGTGAATTCATAACTATATAAACGAATCAATACATAACATTAGATACGATGATATAACTCTATATAAGTTTAATATGATATTATATTTCATTTATTAATGCATGGAGACCCAAAAAAACGCGCATGAGATATATATTGACTCGTACCTGAAGATTGTTGTAGCGATTGAATGTCTTGGAGCATACATGGCAAGCAAAATTTGTGAAGCCAATTATAATTTGCTCCGGGTTCGGAATCCAATATGGCTTACCAGAAACTTCATTATCAATGGCTCTTCCACCATCATAAAGAACGATCTCATTATCGTTGGCTCTTCCGGCATCATAAATGACGATTTCCTTATCGTTAGCTCTTCTTGCATCATAAAGAACGATCTCCTTACCTTTGTTATTACTCTCCGGCTGTGTAGATTTACCAAAACCAGGAAGGCCAAGGCGTAAGCTCACGTCCACTTTAACGGTCGACTCTTCTTGATTTCCATAGAACACACACACGGGCTTGTGGTTTAGGTCAAGATTTGGGTTTAGGTTGATCCGATCAATGAGAGGTAAAGCTAGGGTATTTTCGGAAAGAGAGTTTTGGGTGAGGTTAGGGAAGAGATCAAGGGATTGGTAGTGATGATGATGTCTAGGTTTTTCAGAAGAAGAGCTTGAGGATATTTCGTATTGTGGTGACTCCATTGAATATGGTGAATAGTAGTTGGAGGATGATAAACAAAGGTGGGTACATTTTTTTTGGGAATTCATTTCTTTTCTTTTTTTTTTTACTTTCAACTGTAAATAATAAATAATTAAGTTAGTTTTTTATATAATGATTGCTCTATATATCAAAAGTAATTTAATGTTTTGCAATAACTTTTAAAAATAATAATCATGCAGGTACCGTAAGTAGATCACACGTATCTATCGTCCTCCTTTAAACTGCGAGAATAAAGATAGGTAAATATCGAATATACATACATGTTTACGAAACAAAGTATGAACAAAACGAATGATGAATTAATATAATTTAGAATCATACGTACCAAATAGAGCAGTGAGTAAATGAGAATCTTGGGGAATGTGAGGAGCAGACACTTGAGAATGCATGTGGTTGAGTGAAAACAACCTTTGTTAAGAAGTAATTTAATCTCCTCTGTCGCATCTCTTTGCCTATAAATAGAGTGGGAAAACGAAGAACCTTAAATTTTGTGGACCAATCTTTTCAAGTTTAGGCAACTTCTTCATTGCAGGGTTTTGACTATCTTTGGTACTTACGTAAGCTTTTAGCTATTCTACATTGTAGTTTTATTAATTTAATCAATGAAATTTCTGATTTGGGTAATGGAATAAATGCTAATTTTGAATATAGTTTATTTTTATTTTTATGGAAGATTCATCATATATTATTATTATTTCAGCTTATGTTTTGAATGTATTTATGTTTTTTAATTCTCTCTAACGGTCAACATCTCTAGTTTTTTAAACACTAGATTTGGCATACCATTTATAGCAAAGTTAAAATTAAATAGTAGGCCACGATTATTTTGAGATAAATTTGTTTTTATGGAACTTGTGTACGTTTCGCTAAATGAACTGCTTTCCAAAATATTATTGTGAGGTTCTTAACTTAGTGTTTATCTCTTAATATATTCTGCTTTAGTCAAATATTAAATCGCGTCTCCACAGTCTCTACTCATAATCACGAATTAATACAAAACCATGTGGAATACTTATCTTTTAGTTATTTTGATTTAAATTAGAATTACAGTCTTTCCAAAAACCCTTTTATTGTATGCGCTATTTTGCTGATCGACTATGACTAATAGTCTAGTATTGTGCAAATGCCGATTAGATTTTCTCTATTCAAATATTTAACTTCAATTTGTAATAAACTATTGATTTTTAATAGACTTAGTCAAGTCTAGTGGATTTAAACATTTTACTTTCTATTCATGGGATTTAAAATCAAGATAGGAATTACAAAATGGTGTAACACAAGTAGAGTAAGAGTTGGGTCACTTGGCCAATATCAACTCATGGAGGATTTTCCCACGTGGCCATATATTATAGTCCAATTTTAGCTGTTTAGTCATAGTTGATATATAATATAATAAATATCAAAATAATTATTTAATTGTTGATAATGGTAATCTGGTATAACTTTCTCTCCTTCTATATACCATATAACCATCATCATGTGCATTCAACATAAGATTTTGGAAATAATTTAGAGCATTTCGTCTTTCATAAAAGGACGTTTAGGATTTAACCATCCACATGCTCTGTGTATCATTGTTTCCTTAACAATATCGTAGAACTCATGCTCTAAATTCTTATCTCGAATCTCAGCTAAAATAATCTTTTCAATTACTTCCGTTTGAAAATTTATATTTGTGATCCATATACAAAAGAATGTGTGCATAAGCCTAAATTTCTGAAACTCCACGGTGAACATCACTAAATTTAATTGGGAAAAATGTCAAAAAATTCGCGAACTTTCAAATTGTGGATGTTTAAAGCATGAACTTTCAAAATGCCATTTAAATGCTCAAGTTTTTCGTTGACTCGTAATTAAATAGCAAACTTTCGTTGACTGGACCATTTAAGGCACGTCGTTAAATTGACGTTTACGGCGTTAAAGGTTCCGTTAGCAACTTCCGTTTAATCAAACGACGTCGTTCCAAGTTTTATTAAAAATCTTCATCTTTCAAATTGTGGACGTTTAAATCCTAAACTTTTTTAAAAATATCGTTTAAATCTCTAAGTTTTCGTTGACTTCATAATTAAATGCCTAACTTATGTTGACTATGCCATTTGAGACATGACTTTAAATCAAGTGACGGAGCATGTTTACGGGGTTAAATTGTCTATTAGCAGCTTCCGTTTAATCAAAACGACCAATGTTTTGATAACTATTTATCATTCGTCTTCTCTTTCTATTTCTGGTCGCTTCATCGAGATCCAACCTTAAGCAAAAAGTAAAAAATCTTTCTCAGATTAAAATCTGCATTTGGAGAAACATAATCCAACGAAGTCTTTGTCACTTGGAATCTCCAGAAAATTCTTACGGAATTCTCTACGAACCCTCAAGAGATTTAGTTTTTAAGCATTGGTGATAACGGATTCGATCTGTACCCATCAAATCGGTTATTAAGAAAAATATTTAATTGTTCCAACATTTTGTTATCGGTTATCGGTTTAAGCGTTAAACGTTGGAGATAACCAAATAATTTTTTAATATTAATTGGAAAGACAAATAACCGATAAAAGAATGTTAAAGATTTAACTCTATAAAGCTTTAAAAAATGGTGATCGTAAGAAATCAAATCGGTTATCACTAACGTTCAAGAAACTCAATATCTTGAGGGGTTTTAGAGAATTCCATGAGAATTTTCTGGAGATTCCAAGTGGCAAAGACTTCATTGGATTATGTTTCTCCAAAGGCAGATTTTAATCTGAGAAGATTTTTTACTTTTTGCTTAAGGTTGGATCTCGATGAAGCGACAAGAAATAGAAAGAGAAGAAGAATGATAAATAGTTACCAAAACATTGGTCGTTTTGATTAAACGGAAGCTGCTAATAGACAATTTAACCCCGTAAACATGCTCCATCACTTGATTTAAAGTCATGCCTCAAATGGCATAGTCAACATAAGTAAAACATTTAATTATGAAGTCAACGAAAACTTAGAGATTTAAACGATATTTTTAAAAAAGTTTAGGATTTAAACGTCCACAATTTGAAAGATGAAGATTTTTAATAAAACTTGAAACGACGTCGTTTGATTAAACGGAAGTTGCTAACGGAAACTTTAACGCCGTAAACGTCAATTTAACGACGTGCCTTAAATAGTCCAGTCAACGAAAGTTTGCTATTTAATTACGAGTCAACGAAAAACTTGAGCATTTAAATGGCATTTTGAAATTTCATGCTTTAAACATCCACAATTTGAAAGTTCACGAATTTTTTGACATTTTTCCCAAATTTAATTTGTAACAAAAAGTGAATTAGGAATAAATTTAAATATTTAAAGTAATGGAACACATTGAGAATATTAACTAAAATTACACATGATATAACTTCCCCATGCAAACAGTTTTTTTTCTTTTTTTTGGGTTAAATAGACTAGTAGATAATCAATTTTGGACTTGAACACTCTGCATAATATGGTTGTCATATCGTCGCCTTTCAAATTATGTTCTTCCATTTTGGATTTAAACTTTGTGATCTCGAACCATTTTGGATTGCATGTAAAATTTATAAAATGATCAGAAAACCTATGAAATTTTCATATTGCCATAGCATCTATGTGAAGCTCTCTAATGTACCCTCAATTTGCAGATCTTAGAGTAGGTTGGTTATACTTCAAATATTGCAATCTATTAGACTCAATCATAGTATATGAATCAAACAAAAACTGTTGAAATAATCTTTTAAAAAAAAACAATTGGAGACTTATCTTTTCTATCTTGAGGGCAATATGCAAAGTTGCAAACCACTCTCTCATAGTTGAAGTATTTCTTTTACAAGCAGACTCTTCATAGTCTGTAGTGACAATGCCCAACCTAAAACCATATTCACGATAAGGAAGCAGAAAAGTATAATAAAAGATAGGTAAAAAGGATGTAATTCATATATTCGCTGATGATTTCCTGAAATATCCTCAATGATAATATCACATGGATCAATGTTGAAATTTAAATCTCCAACCATGAGAGCAGAAACTTTCATATCCAGTTGAGGTATTATAAAATCCTCCCATCTCTCCCAGATGTAGACACTAACCAAAGATGAACTCATTCAACTTGACACATATCAAACCTATCTTTCATCATTCTTAAGCCTTTGTCATAGGATTGAAGTCATCTAACGTCTTCATTAATGCTTCGACCAGTAATCAGTTTGCTCGAATCATCACCTGTTTTGTAAGTATTAAGGATATAAGGATTTTATATGGAGACATTACAAAACCTTTCAAAGGTAAAAGAGTCTAAAACAGTTATTTAAAACTCACTGAATACATGTAGGCTGCTAATCGATTATCAACCTCATTAGCAGTATTTTGAATATAAAGCTAACCAATTACTTAGCTCGCTCAATAGGCCCTGTTTCAAACTATCCATCAAATGGTATTTTCTCCAAGAAGCTAAAAAATACATAGACTATGATCTTTATTTACAACGTAATTAATATTTTTCAAGGAAAACACATCATGTTGTAAGCTTTTATATTATCGTGAAAGTGTCTACATATCTCATCCTTAGAAGTCAACAAATATACCAACAAATCAGGAGGCCGACAAAGAATGTAACATGACCTTTTTCTTGCATACAACATAAACTAAAAACTGGATTTTAGTTCTTCTGTTCAGTACCACATGCAAGCATTACAATGAGTACAAAGATAGACAGGATCTCCATCATCAGCATATTCTCAAAAAAAAAAAAAATGAAAAAGACAAAAATTAGATTATCTTTTAAAAAATTGCTGAATATAAAATACCTTTCAAATCTACAGTATGATGTGAGGTGCCACACTCGTAATATATATTCATTATCCTCTTGCAAACTATCCACTTCTGCATTAAGTGAGAAACAAAAAAAATTGAAATAGCACTTTCAAATATCTTTAAAAGTAATTTTTATTTTATTAAGATTATACCAAATATATTCTCACTTTCATTAATATATACATAGTGTGTTTGTAGGATAGGTTGATGATTATCAAATTTTGAAATTAGACACATAAAATACTCAAATGATAAACGTAATATACTTTTAAATTTTGATAACAAAGTACATAAGATATAAACATGATAATTCGGTTAGCGGGAAAGTGCAGCTTTTGTTAAAAAAAAAAAAAAAAACAAAAAAAAAACTGATGTGAGAAGCTTTGAAATGTAAGCATTATTCTAACAGATAAGAAAATCCAGTTAATTAAAAGAACTAATTTTTTTCACAAGAGTTATATTATAATCATTTAGTTATCTCATGAAAATTATACTCCTTATAAATCTAACACAACAATCACAATTCATGTCTCAATTCAAGAAAGAGGGAACATTATGGTTTTTGAGTAACATACTTGATAAAAACACTATGGTGAACTGACAATTTGGATTTGAGTTAAAATGACAAATCAGGTGTTATTAAAACATAAATTTTAAAATATTTTTGAAAATCCAGTGTTATTGGATTAATAATTTTAAAATAGCACTCATAGCTTGAGAAAGCCGGTGAATCTCACATTTGTTTACACATGTGATCAAAGATCTTGATCTTTCACATTGCTTTCTTAATTGAAAACTGCACCAAGTGCATTTAACCTTAAACCACCATTTGTCTTCTATGTGCAGGTGGTTATGAGAATGATTCCAAGTTACTTTAAACATATGTCAACATTATCATATTGCATATTTACTCACTTAATTATTTGATTTTAATTTTATTTTCCTATTATGAGAAGCAAGGTAGTATCATTTATACCTTTTCATATGTTTTTGGTCCATGTAAACTGACATGAATGGTTTTTAGTTTTGGATAGGCAAAAGAAAATTGTTTCCAAACATCAGACGTTTCTATGAAATGAGGAAAACAGTGATTAAGTTTACCAAAAACTAAAACACCATTGGCCTAAAGGGTGCTTTAGAGAAGGTATTGCTATGCTTTTGCTAAAGGTAAAGTTGTTGTCTATTAACGCTAAAAGATTATGATTTTAAATATAGAAACATATAATTGATGAGTTATTGTTGAATCTTCAACAAATTGATGAGGCCACCAATGCTTGGATTCACCAAGGAAGTTTGGCGGCAACTACAAGTGGAAGAATGCCAAATCAAAAGATCTTCGACAAATATATCATCTTTGTGCTTCCATATGTCATATAATATTTTCTATTAACGTTTACATTTTCTAAACTGCAACAGCTTAATATTTGATTGATTGGTTTATTACAGTGGATTTAAGGGTAAAATTTCAGATGTGAGAGGCTCTGGTAATGACCAAAAGCTGAACACGCCTAGGTATAAATACTCTGCTACAGAGCAATGGACGAGGAGCAAGATCAATGACATGTAACTCTTGAGTATGTTTTTATAGATCAATAACATCATGAACTCAAATCTTGTAATGCTCTTTACTTTCTTCTAAAGTTTTACTTGGAACAACTGCAACAATCTTTTCCCAACGATTCTATGTTTCTTCGGTATATATTGCAAGGGCTCTCTCAAAAGCAAGATCATCGTCCCTGCTCCACAATGATCTTATGCTATTTAAAAAAAAAATTATTTCTCCAAAAACTATTGAACCTACCTAGAAAATGGATCAAAACACCGAGTCTAAAAGTTGAAACAAAACATTGATAATCGTAAGTGCATGTATATACATTTTATCAAAAAGGTGCATGGATATACATAGTTGTAGTATTTATAGATTAAAAAAATTAATATCATTGTTTTCTTTTCTTTCTTTTTTTTCTAGTTTCCCCTTTTCCTCTTTTCTTAACCATAAAAGATTTATAACACATTGCATCATGTCACAGCATGTAAACAATATTAACTTCACTTATAAAAATTTTTGCAAAATAATATACTGGAAATGAATCTACGTTTCAAAATTAACTTTTATTTTTTGTGGTAAAAATATAGTTAGACTTTATCATGTTCATCGAAGTATCAACTATTATACAAACTAGATCAATGTCCACGCAGATACGTGCGTGGAATTTTGAATTTGTAGTTTATGTGTATTTCAATTATTTAAATTTAGTGCATAATATTTTATAAAAATGATAATAATTAGTTTATAACTTCGCAAATAATGCATTCACCTAAATGTTGATGAACGTTAGTTCGTCGAACAATTTTAATTTCGCTAAAATTATGAAGCTAACCAAGAGTATATCAAAATTAGAGATTAATTGATAGGGATCAGAAGTTGTGGATCGTCTTGGATTGTTAGAGATCAGGCTGGTGTTACTCTGTATCATAGTAGGCACTCTTTTTTGGCCATTATGTCGCAGTCTGAAGCAGACCTACTTAGTGTGCTCTGGACGGTAGAAAGTGTGAATAATCTCAAATTATATTTTGTTTCTCTTGAGATATCATTGATCTTCTTTTGAACCCTTCCGGTTGGCCTCAGTTCAGAAAATTGATCGAGGATATTCACTCTCATCTTTGGAAACTTATAGCATGGTCTCTCTACTTCGTTCCCACAGCATGTAATCGAGTGGCCTTGGAAATTTCAAAAAGTGTCATACATGAACATTGTTATCAATCTTACATTGCGAAGAGTGGACCTTCATGGCTTTGAGATCTCCTGGATCATGTTGGGTATTAAAAAAATCCTGATTTGGAAGATTGTGATCATGTTGTTTCCACTGTATGAAAAATGAAAAATAATACAAAATTGTTAGAATAAACATGTCAAGAACAGAAAAAAAAGAACTATTAATAATTTTCTAAAAATCGATGTGGTGTTCAACGTCAGCATGACATCTCCTTGCATAGAATCAGAAGTGGGTACGCGGAAGCGGAAGCGTATGGAAACGTAAAAGCGGCTTTAAAAAAAATATATATGAAACGGGTATGTGTTGGAAGCGTATATACATATATGCATATATATATATATATATATAATTAAATATCATATTATATTAAAAAATGTTAAACACACAAATTCAATACATTTTTATGTAACTCAACATGAATAATTCAAAATAATATGATTCAAATCTTTAATATAAATCACCAACTTCATTTTTAATTTTCTCTAACTCCAAATATTTTTGCTTCAAATTATATGTTATAATCACCAAACTCAAATCTTCCAAAAAAATCACATTCAACTAATCAAATTAATCACTTTTTAACATCTCTCAATATATATATAGTATATAATATGAAATTAGTATGCACAAATGTCAAAATACTAAATTAGTTTTTCGTTTAAATTTTTTTTATAACTAGAGACATCCAAAATAAATGTTACCATTTATATTGATTCACAACACAATGTTTTTAAAAAAGAAGCTTGTGCTTCTAACGTGTGTTTAAAGAGAGTTTTTTGGAAGCGACATGGAAGCAAGTTTTCGTAAGCTTCCGATTCCGACTCCGAAGTGGGAAACGGACCTCCGACGAAGCTTCCGTGCTACCCCTAACTTAATCCCACGCCATTGCTAGATTATTTCTATAAAATATTTCTGAAATAATATATATTTCAAAAAAAAAAAAAAAAACCTCTTCTTGATTGCTATATTTCAACCAACACTTAAAAAAAAACTATAGACAAACCGAAATCGAAATCGGAATAAACACCCAATTCTAAGTTTACTAAAAAAAAATCCCGGTTTAGGTTAAAAAAAATATATATATATCTAATCAAATAATCAATGACATTGCAAACAAAAAAAGGAGAAAACTTACGCTTTTGTTCCTACGAACAATAACCCAGTGGCTCCAGCAGCAACCACAACCGCTTCTTCTTCTCCTCCTCATCTTTCATTTTTGGTAATCTCTCCTCAAATCACAAAATCCATTAAACGCTTCATAAAATATCTCTTCAAGCCATTGATTCATACAATTCCCAGAAACATCAAATCTCTCACCTTTTTTCTAATTTGTCGGCAACAACAACAACTCAAATCTCCAACATTTCTTTTCTAAAATATCTGTAAAATTTCTGACGAAAGAGCTTCATTAATGGAGAAAGGGATCTTATTGTTGCTATTGGTATTTGGAAATCTAACATTCACTACCGTCGCCGATTCCGTTAGGGTTCCGTTTTGTTCTACAAAGTCTGTTAAAGATTACATCTTTAGGTTAAAAGATCAGACTTGTCGTCTTGATTCAGCCGACCGTCCTCATTTCATTGCTGTCAAAGAGGTACGTTTGAAGAATCTTATCGGAAAAAAAAAATCAGAGCTTTTGATGAATTTTTTTTTTTTTTTTCAGTTTCTAGGGTTTCTGATTGATTAATCAAATAGCTAATTTTATGAAATTTGAATTGTTTATTGTGAAGGGTGATGAGCGTTGGTTACAAATTGGTATGGATATGATTAATGAGAACAAATGTGATTATGTGGCTTTGCTCTTTTATGCATCATGGTGTCCATTTTCAAGGCTATTTAGACCGAGTTTTGATGTTGTTTCGTCTCTATATTCTTCGATTCCTCATTTTGCGATTAAGGAATCATCGGTTAAGCCGAGGTTAGTTTGATTAATAATGCTCTAATGTATCTTTAAGCTTGGTTCTAGAGTTAGTTGTTATGATGATGTTTTGATTTACTTTGTTGTTGTTGTTGTGCAGTACTTTGTCTAAGTATGGAGTTCATGGGTTTCCTACTCTTTTACTTTTGAATTCGACTATGCGGGCTCGATACCGAGGGACTAGAATGCTTGATTCTCTTGTTGCTTTCTACACTGATGTTACCGGTAAGGCGTTTTGTTCTTATAGATGTTCCAGTAGCTTCTGTGTTTTTCGTAATGAGGATAGGCGAAAAAGTTACAAAAGAGTTGCTTTTTTTGTATGCAAATGGATAAACGTTGTTGGTATTATGATCTAACAAGGAAATTTTGTAGGCATTGAAACGCTGGATAAGACGTCGCTCGAGAAAAGTATATCACTTCCTCATCTCGGGAACCAAAACAACACTGAGCCAGAGAACTGTCCTTTCACATGGGCAAGATCACCTGAGAATATGCTTCGACAAGAGACTTATCTAGCTCTTGCCATTGTATTCGTCTTGCTTAGATTGCTACACTTGATTTTCCCTACACTCGTCGTGTTTATGAAATTCACTTGGAGACGGACTGTTCAGAACATGAGACTTGAAAGCCTGTTAGAACACACCGTCGGGTTCCTGAGCCGAGCTGTACAATTATGTATGCAGCTTAAAGAGCCTTGCAGGAGGAGCAATCTACAGGGAGGAGCTATGAACGCAAGAGCGTGGGCTTCCAAGTCTTTAGCCACTGTCTCAATTGGAGATTCAAGTTCATCAAACAGAGGAAGTTCAACATCTCAGTGACTTCAAATATAGCAAATGTGATCAGCTAAAATGGTTTTCATTACAGTTTTTTCCAGGTTAAAAGTTTTAGCCTTTTCCTGTATAATCAGTTCCTCTGAACCAAATAACTTTTGGAGAGGGCTTAATTCATAGCTGAAACATTTTGTAGTAGAAGTGTATATGTCATCAGATGGCAAAATTATAAGTCAATTCATAATTTTTCAGTCAATATTTAATTAGAAATCATCCTTGCCTTGACTTGAAAAATCAAGGCAAATCTTAATATCTTACAAAATACATGAATCAAAGACTTCCACCAATCTCTGTTTGGTTAGTCTCCAAGGCCAAATCTTGCACTAATCAAGATCTACAACTGCTACATCATTCTTCAGGATCTGCATTTAACATAAGGCCAAATCTTAGTCAAAGCTAAATAAGATGATAAAAGATCTACAAAGATGATGTATATATTCTTTATACTCGTACCTGTGAAATGTAATCTTTGATTTTTTCACTAACTTGCTGATCTAAAGCTCTCTCGGCAAGATCGTAAAACAGAGTATTACCCTCTGGTCCATTTACTTTCTCCTTCTGCAAGAACCTATCCAAAATAACAAACCATTATGAGAAAAAAACAAACCAAGATCTTCATATACCTCAAGGTTAAAGAAAGTTCTAACCTTTGTTGAACTAACGTCTCTAACGCCTGCTTGTTGTTCCCAAACACAGGATTATGCTCATCACTTTCGTGCAATCCCATTCGCCTCAAATGATGCCAAAGCGTTTCTAAGTATGTCGAGGAAAGAGGTCAGCAGATAAACACTTAAATCAAGTGTGTAATATACTCTTAATATGATTCCAAACAACCTATTCAGCGTAGATACGTACGATCTTAAAGAAAATCTATATAATGTACTTATAACTTCAACTCTATATAATGTAGTTACTATGTTAGCAATGCAGCACAAGGGCAGATCAGAAGTATTGAACAATATAATAGGAATATGCTCATCACTTCCGTGCAGTCTCATTCACTTAAAATGATGCCAAAGGGTCTCTAATAATGTCGAGAAAGCGTAGATGCCAGACGAAATAGGCCAACAAACAAATTCTTAAATCAAGTGTGTCTACTCTTGATTTGATCCCAAAAAAAAAAAAGGACCAATTCAGTTCTCATAGGTACCTAAGATCTTACACAAATCTATATAATATAGTTACGACTTTAACTTTATATAATGTAGTTCGACTATTTAACTTTCCAGACAAAATTCCATAGACTGAACCAATGCCAGGACAAGGGCAAACCCCGAAGCATCGAACATACGAGATTAAATAAAGCAATGCAGGACAATGGCAAATCCCAAAGCATCAAACATAAGGGATTGAATAACACAATGCAGGACAAGGGCAAATCCCAAAGCATCAAACATAAGAGATTGGATAACGCAATGCAGGACAAGCGCAAATCCCAAAGCATCGAATATAAGAGATCAAATAACGCAATGCAGGACAAGGGCAAATCCCAAAGCATCGAATATAAGAGATCAAATAACGCAATGCAGGACAAGGGCAAATCCCGAAGCATCGAACATAAGAGATTAAATAACGCAATGCAGGACAAGGGCACATCCCAAAGCATCAAACATAAGAGATTAAATAACACAATGCAGGACAAGGGCACAGCCCGAAGCATCGAACATTAAGAGAACGGATAATAAATAGTACAAAGACAGCATACATACCTTCAGGGATTTTACCACCAGCAAGCTGAACAATAGCAAGAACCGCAAACGTAAATCCAGTCATAGGACTAGTAGTTTCATCAACAATATACTTCCTAAACACTTCAATCGGCAATTGACTAACAAGAACATAAGATTTCGAATCAACAGAACCTAAAAACCAAAAACAAACAAACATTTAAAACCATTAATCAAAACCCCGCAAAGTTTCGATTTTTACACACAATGTCCCCTTCTTATTACTACTTACTCTGTGATTGAGGAAGCCTAGAAGATTGAACATTAGTAGAAGAAGCTCGAACACGTTGAAGCTCTTTTAAATCATAACCAAATACATTCAAAAGCTTACTCTTAGCTTCATTGATAACATAAGTCGCTAAGTTACGTTGACGATAGTTCTTTGTAACGATTTGAGTCAAATCTTCTCTTTTTATTGGACATCCTGAGTTTTGATGTGATTTGAATAGTATGAATCTAATCACCTCTGAAACTAGCTTATCCGTTTCCTGAAAAAAATAATTTATTCAAAATCAAATCGGTTAAGAAATCGAATTATATTTATAAAAAAAATTCAGAAATTGTCAGAATTGGATTTGTTACCTCTTTCGATATATCGAATTGAGAGAGAGGATCTGATTCATCAGCCATTCTGAAATTGAATTGAATAGATTAAGGTGTAGATTAAACAGATGAATTGAGAATTTTTTTATGGTTTTTTTGAGAGGTTTTTTTTTTTTTTTTTTTAAGCTGGAGGGAGAGATACTGAGAGCGGAGGACGATTAAAGCTTCGTAAACCCTAATTTATTATTTATGGTATCATCTTCAATTGGCGGGAGAACACTTAGGTGTCGAGCCAAATTTCTGAATTTTGGTGGATTATCCAATTGGTAATTAATTGGGATATATTTGATGTTTCGGACTTTAAAATTTTCATCGGATATCCAATCCGGTTTTCAAAAGTTTTAAGAAAAATTATATAATTTTAAAATTTAATTCAAAAATGACAATATTTTATTAATTTTTTAATTTTATTTTATCAAAACTTAAGATTTAAATAGTTAATTTGATGAAAAAAATTAAGAAAACAAACAGTATACAATTCATATATTTAATATATATATATATATATAATATATATGTATCTGTGTATATTCAAGTGGAATAGATATTTATTTTAATCTGATTTTTAGCGGATACCAATTTTTACTATTTATTTGATTTTTGTAGATGACCATGTTCGTTTTGTAGTCACTAACGACAACAACGATAAGTTGTGTTGTTTCTTTCGTGGTTTCTGTGTTGTTCGTTGATTGGTCGCAATTTCTTTTAGAATATAAATTTTCTAAAATTATTTGTTTTGCTAGCACAGTAAAATTATGCTTTAACATAAAGATCACGAAATGAAATTCCATGCTAAAATAGGAAATTAGTTTTTCTACCAAAACTGCAAAATCTAGGAATTGCGATTTTTATACCAAAATCATGAAACTGTTTTTTCTTACAGAAAAATTGTGAAATGACAATTTTTCGCAGAAATAGCAACATCATAAAACTACATTTTCTCACCAAAACTGCAAAATTCTATAGTTGTATTTGTCACCAAAATCATAAAATTACGCTCTTCGCCAAAATCATTAAGGTTTTTTTTTAAATGTCTTATTTATGTTTTATAATTTGAAAAATACCCCTAAAAATAATTTTTTAGATAACTAATTTTTAAAAAGTTTATCTATAAATAAAAAGAATTTTCTAAATAATTACAATTATTATTATAATTTTGAAAATTTTAGAAATAAAGATGTTTTGATTTTATGTACTAGAATCTACTCGTGGATAAATTTCTAGAAATTAACTAAAAATTAAATCAAATAAATATAGATTATATAATATTGTGAAATTTATCTCATATTTACATATAATATATAAAACAAGTAAATATCATTCTTTGTTATAATGTGTTCTTAAAGGTCGACAATTCAACATCAACAAACAAAATCCAGTGAAGAGAGGGTGAGGAGATAAGAAGAAATTACACCAAGGAAAAATATATTAGATGGAGGAATCGAATCTAGAAAGAGAAGCTAATAGGGTTAAGTTTTGAGAAATTGTATCTGACTTTAGATACTTATTCACTTTATAAGCATTGAGTTTTCAAAACTATCATTCAGAGATTTTTTTTTTTCCCTTACCGCCAATTTTTCACAATCTTTTAAAATATTTACTTAAAGATTTTTTTGAAATAAAATCTATCTCAAAATTTCTCTATATACAGTATATTTCTTTTATCGCTAAAAAAGAAGAGAACTGATTTTTCTAAAAAATTATTATTTCAGCCTTATAAGGGTATTTTATTCAAACAACACCACATGGCAAAAAAGACAAAAAACAAGAAGGTATTTTTCAAATAATAAAAATAAACAGGTTAGTTTCTCAAAAATTTCAATCATTAAATTATGTTTTCCATAAAATTTTATTTTTTTTGTTTTATATATATATATTTTAGATTCATATAATTTTATTTTTTTTGTTTTATATATTTTTATTTTATTTTATTTTACATAATTTTATATGATTTATTTTGTTTTTAAAAACTTAATTTTATTTTATATTATATTCTTTTCTAATTATTATTTTTGGGTCTCTAGTTGCTAGTTATTTGGTGTGGTAGTTACGCGACTAATCGCGAAAGTCGCTAAAAAGTATAGCGACTGAATATTGTAGTCGATGGTTGTTGCGAATTGTCGCTGTGATTAATCGCTAGTCGTTGTAACTTACAAACGAACAATTGATGGTCGTTGTTATCGCCAATAACTGCAAAACGAACATCACCTAGACTATGTAGCATAGAAACTCAATCTGGAATTTCTTTCATGTTTCATAAATGTTTTGAAAACGGAAATTTTTGGAAACGCAATGGAAATTCTTGGAAACACATTTCCTAAACATTGCAGTTTGGAAACGCGATAGAAATGTTCTTTTTTTGGAAACATAATGAAAATTTACATATTTTATGTAGAAACTCAATACATAAATAATTTGAAAACATTAAATATAGATTATATTTATCATTTTTTTTACTTAAAAATTCTAATTAATTTGAAGAATGTAAATATCTCATAATTATCAAAACAATAAAATTTAAGTATCTTAAGAATGCGAGTGAAGATGCTGATTTCAGTCTTTGACTTTGTTGATTATGATCTGTTGTCTTTGTTAAACAACTTAATAATTAGTCATCTAAAAAAAGAAACTACATATTAATACACTTATGTGTTGTATTTAATTATTTTATGTTGTTAATTGACCTAAACGCAATAACTTCTACCTCAGGTAGAAGGTTTTAGATAGAGTGGGGGACAAAGTATGATTGGCACGACTTTTGCTAAGCCAATGAAACACACAAGAAGCGTGTGGGGACCACTAATCTGACGGTTAGGATTCGTCATCATCAGTAAATGTGGCTTTCCACTATCAGTGGCAAATTCTCAGCCGCTGATTTTTTCTTCTTCTGTCTGAAACCCAACCGCCAAAATTCTCTTTATATCGTGACAGCAGTTTCTGATCAGAACAAAGATTGAGAGAATAAGAGATAGAGATTGAGAGAAGCTATGGAGAAGGAGAGACAGAATCATGTGTACTTGGCGAAACTCAACGAACAAGCAGAGAGATACGATGGTAACACAAAGACCATAATAACTCTTTTTTTTTTTCATCTTTTTTAGTATATTTTTTTCTGTAATCTTAATAACTCTGTTCCTTAGATCTTGGTTTCATAATTATGTCGAAACATGTTTGGATATTAAAAATTCTATTAGGGTTACTTGGAGGAAATTTCAAGAAAAAATAATTTGGATTCTTATTAATTTTGTTATTATTAATTATTAATTATTTTGATCACTTTTGAAGTTTTGATTTTAGGAATTTGTGAATTTAGATATTCTTTTAATACTTTTTTCTGTGTTCGAATAAAAGTGTTAAAAAATGTAAACTTCATATTTTGATAACAATGAACAATTGGGTTTGTGTTTTATGCTATTAGGTCAAATTTACTTCTGTTTTTATTTGGTATTATATTATATGTTTTAATGTGTTGTTATTTGTAAACAGATATGGTTGAAGCAATGAAGAAAGTTGCAGCTCTTGATGTAGAGCTAACAGTTGAAGAGAGGAATCTATTATCAGTTGGATACAAAAATGTGATTGGTGCTAGAAGAGCATCGTGGAGGATCCTTTCTTCGATCGAGCAGAAAGAAGAATCGAAAGGAAATGAACAAAATGCAAAGAGGATTAAGGATTACAGAACTAAGGTTGAAGATGAGCTCTCCAAGATTTCCTACGACATTTTGGATGTCATTGATAAGCATCTTATCCCATCCGCAAATTCGGGAGAATCTACTGTGTTCTACTACAAAATGTTGGTTACATTTTTGAATATACAAAATGTTAATATGTTATACATTTGTATTGATGTTTTTTTTTTTTTTGTTGATATAGGAAAGGAGATTATTTTCGATACTTGGCTGAGTTTAAAGCTGGTGTTGATCGCGAGGAAGCTGCTAATCAATCACTCAAGGCTTATGAAGTATGTTTTTACGATTTTTTCGATTATTAGGGATATAAAGTTGAGAATTATGTTGTTTTCTGAATAGGCTGCGACGACTACAGCTAGCTCGGAATTGACTTCTACGCATCCAATCAGACTCGGCTTGGCTCTAAACTTCTCTGTTTTCTACTACGAGATCTTGAACTCTCCAGAACGGTACTATCCCGCTAGCTTAACAAGCTAAAATACATCAAGTTCTAAACATTTTTATTTTTGAATTTCTTAGAGCATGTCATTTGGCTAAGCAAGCGTTTGATGAGGCGATCACTGAGCTGGACAGTCTTAATGAAGATTCTTACAAAGACAGTACACTAATCATGCAGCTTCTTAGAGATAACCTCACTTTATGGACCTCAGATTTAGAGGAAGGAGGTAATAATATTAATAACAACAATACACGAGATATATAACACTTCTTTAAAACTTTAGTGTACTTGGCATTTAATGTATGCTTTATGTACTTTTTTTTGTCTTGTAGGTGAACAATCTAAAGGTGATAATAACCCACAAGACTAGGTAAGCAAATCTGAGACTATGTACTTTTTAACTTTTTGATAATATTGAATGTGTGATTTTAACTTTGCAGTTGTGAAGTAAGAAGCCATAGACTCCTTTGGCACCTGAATGGTTTAAACTTATGTTCTTGTAAGAAGGTTTTGTGTTGGGGACTAATTTCTTAAAACCACTTTTTCATCTATCATTTGTTACTTTCTTTTCTTATGGATTTATGTTGTTTTTTTTTCGACGTTGAAATGAAACTTATGTGTCGTCACTTGTCACCTATTGAGCTTGACATCGAATCCTCTTTAAAAAGTTGATTATTTGGTATTGTTTTCTATTATTAATATAGACTTGAGGTTTTAAAAAAAAAAACTAATGTTGAAATGAAGTAAAAAAAACACTTAATTTTGATATGGAGGGAGCAATGTGAACTGAGAAATCAATTGTAACACTATTTTTTGTTATATTAGTAGGTTATATCAAATAAAACTTACAAGAGATAAACATGATCTTACATCAACAATAAACTTCCTAATTCTCCGAGTCAATGGTTGGACTCGGAAAATTAGGGTTCTTACTGTTTGTATTAGGCTTTGTACTCAGCTCTAACAAGTCGAAGGCCATTCATTCTCTTAGAGTCAAATTTTAAAGGTCATATTGGAAGTCATCAATCCCATTTCCCATGTCAAAGATAAAGACACAAAGTCAATATTGATATCTCCAATTCCAATGTCAAAATTGAACACATGAAGAAAATGATGATTTAGGCTGATGGGAATGAGGCAAATGAAGTCACTGAAAGATAAAGACTTGGAAGCAAAATCGGATTACGAATAAGAGCAGAGGCAAATGACATGAATACAAGAAGAAGTGGGAAGAAGATGGTCACAAATAGAACATAATTGAGGAGGAAATGAACATAGTATGAACTATTTTGTTATCTCTTTCAATTAGATTCTTGTTTTATATCAAAGATTTGAATAAACCTCATATATTCATAAATTAAATACAAATTTTTCTGAGTGGAAATTTCGAAATCCAACAAAATACATGTTTGAAAGTGTACAAGGGAGATAATAAACATTATAAAAACTTGATATATGAGATTAAAAATACAAGTTTTCTTTCTTTTAGTATATTCATGAAACAGTTAACATCTACTTTATGCAAATCTATATTCTTAAGGATATAGAATTGGATTTTAAATTTCTCATATATCCTTGTAATTTTGTAACAAAAGAATTCAATGACAAGAGAGAACATGAAGACTGTACAAGAGCAGAGATTATAAGAAGCACATAAAGCTTATATACATACACTCCTCACCCACTTGTAGTAATCTTCTGAGATCAAAGCAGAAGATAAGTTGTTTTTATACACCAAATCATGATTCATTTTCACTTACACAAACCACATTTCACAAATCAAACCAATCAATTTACCAAACATTGCAAAAACCAATAAACCATTTTACACCAGAGGGAAAAAAAAAACACAAGTAAAATCTTTTTAATCACCTTCTACTACTCTTCAATGTAAAACTTATTTATTTTGGTTTCTTCCATTCTCTAAATTGTCTCATCCTTTTCTCTTGTTGGTGATTTCATCACCTTAATCTGACGACGATGCAAGAGATATCATCTTTGCTGTCTCTTCTTAGCGCTTCGGTTGTTAGTTCTTTTGCAGCTTTCAATGGATCTTTGATTCTTCTCGCAATATCAATCGCCTCTTGGTTAGCCATCACCTACACCATTACACATCGAAACCGTATCAAGCAAAAAACCGCCAATCAATTCCTTCACTTCAAAAGAAAACAAGCTTTTCTTTACCTTCCATAGACCGTCACTAGCAAGAACTAGAACATCTGTGTGATCATCTATCGATGAATCTTTAACGTCTGGATCTGACCGTAGATGTGTTTTGAGGCTTTTATCCCCGAAAGCACGGGAAACCGCTAGCTGCCCATTAACCCGAGGGACATCTCCTGAAAAAACAGAACAAAAAAACATGTTTCAGGATCTGATATTTGAATAACTTTTTTTCTTGAATTTGATGTGTTTAATATTATCACCTAAGACTAACCTGGCATGTTCGATACAAAGCCGCCTCTATCCTCGATACTCAACCTTTCAGTGTGCGGCTCGTGATCTATAGTCATCTGTATTGCCTGACCTCCTCGAGACAGAACTGCACGA
Organism: Barbarea vulgaris; assembly: GCA_963667165.1. Lineage (NCBI taxonomy): Eukaryota > Viridiplantae > Streptophyta > Magnoliopsida > Brassicales > Brassicaceae > Barbarea > Barbarea vulgaris. Next base: position 16,168,703 of record OY763889.1, read on the forward strand.
GAATCACCCACATTTGCTACCCACAAACTCCGTCCATTCATCAGAATAGCAGTTACAGCGGTTGAACCACCACGGCCTAAGTCAGAAGAATGTGATAGAATGGCTTGGTCTGTTTTCTCATAGGCAGAAACTAATGATCTATGAGGATCATACCGAAACTGCTCCTAAACACACAAACACACAAACCGTTTCAGATCACAGAAGAATGTTTAAAAGGATCCTAAAATGATGGAAATTTCTACAAACCTCTTTAAGGATATTGGAGAACAAATGCTTCTGTAGATAAGCAGGAACACGTTCACCCAAATGACCATCGTAGATCGCAAACAAACCGAGCTCGCTACCATCTATTTTCACGAATTTGGATACATGATAATCTTCCATTGGATGGTTAGCTTTCCCTTTCACTAAACTGTAACCAAATTTGATCTCTCCTTCACTATTTTTCCCTTTTCCAGAACTAGTTGAAGCTCTCCCAGTAATCAGCTACAACCCCAAATAAAAATAATCATATCAAAAAATAATTGTATTCAAGACACAACAAAGAACACAAACTTCATCAAACAGTATCTTAAACTGCTTAATTTCAGAAGTCTTACACATTGACACACAAAATTGATTTCGATTTCTATCTAAAATTAGCTTTACCATCAAACTCAAGACCAAGAGGGAAAAAAAAAAAAAAAAACAGATTTGAGTTTTTGCATACATCGTAGTCTGAAGAACCGAAGCAACATAACCTCGCCATGATTTATAAAAACCAATTTATCTTGAAATATCTGATCCAAGATTTCAATAACCTGCAAAAACCAAAAAGCTTGAAACTTTATACAAATCAAGAAACACCTAAACCCCCCCAAAAAAAACAAAACCCCTTTTATAAAAAACAAAAAAGACACGAGATCAGACAGAACCCAGTCGAGAATTACCTCAAAATTGGAGAACCCAGATTCCAAAAACCATAAAGGAAGGATCTTTTGGAGTCTACCACTACGCGGCTTGGAGCAATACCGTGACGAAAGGGTTATTGACAGACTCTGCAATGTAAGTACTTTTGCTCAAAAGTCTTCGTTAAAACCACGAAATTAGTGGAAGACGACGACGAGTAGACTTCAATTTTTTTTGTTGTTTGTTTGTTTGTTTTTTTTTTGTTTCCTAATTAAAAAATTGAAAAATCGTCTCTTTCTCTGTGTTGGGCTTCGTTGGTTGACTTTTTTGCCGTGTCTTAAAAGCAGAGTCTTTGTGGCTTTTTGCTCTGTTTTTTTTGTTTCTTGTCTGAAAAATAATTTTATTTTTTTGGTGTTAAAGAATAAAATAAAATATATAAGTTGAGTACATGATTCTTGACTTGATAATCTAATCCGATTTTGTCTCCGCCAGAAACAAAATATCTGAGAAATATTTAAATATTTTAGATAAACAGCTATTTGTGGTTACTGGTTAGTTTACATCTGGAGTCTATATGTATATTATTGTAAATTCAAATGGAAATTTCGTATACTAAATTAAATAGTTTTGAAAAGTAGAGCTTTTTAGGGTTCGGCTCGTTTAAACGCAGCGGTTGCGGTTGTGGGTGCGAGAATTTGTGGAAACGGGCGGTTGCGGTTATAAACATTATTAAACGATTTACACGACTGGTTTAAAAATAAAAAATGGATGCGTTTGCAGAAAATTTCTGACAGGTTGATAGCGGTTGCGGTTGCAGTTTAGTATTAAATATAGAGAAAAAAAATATACTTATAACATATAATACTTATAACATATAATTATATGAAATATACTTATAACATATAATTTCTATAAGAAAAAAAATTGTATTAATATAATAAAATTTAGTTCTAAATAAATTATAGAATAATTAAGGTTAAAAATATTTTTTTATATATAAAATATTTTTTTTATAAAGTATTTAAGATTTTAATATCATAATATTTGATAAGAGATATAAAAAAAAAATTTAAATTTTTTTTTTGTAAATTTTTATTAGTATTATAGATTAAAAAAATAGAAAAAAAAAATTAACCAACCGCAACCACCCGCAACCGCAAACGTTACTTGGAAGGAGCTTTTGAAATAGAAGGATTATAAGCGGTTCGAAACGATTTATAGCGATTTGCATGATTGGTTTTACTTGCACCCGCAACCGCCCGCAAACATAGCGTTTGCGGATAGTTGCGGGTAAACCAATCAAGCCCTTAGTTTCTAGTCTGAAAATGATAGAATAAAAAATTGTGAAAATAAATTTCCAAACTATTATAGTCCATCATAATCATAAAACAGTATATAAGCTGCATAGCAATGGGAAATTGAAAAGTATGTGTAGATGCAGCCAAGTCAAAAGTATCACAAATTTGTTTACCCAAATTATGACAAGGGAAAGCGATTAGGTATTTAGGTACACTCATCACCAATGTAATGCTAGTCTAAATCCGTTTTATATGTCTATGGGACTCGTTAGACGAATTTTTGTGGGCCTGCAGTAAAGGCCCAATTCTATACCCAACAACCAACACATAAGTGACAGAAAGTCAGAAAACTCTTAACACAATCTTTTTTTAGGCTTGATTGGTTCACCCGTTTGCGGGTAGTTACGGGTGCAAGCGTTTTACACCAATCATATAAATCGCTATAAATCGTTTCGAACCGCTTATAATCCCTCTATTTCAAAAGCTCTTTCCAGGTAACGTTTGCGGTTGCGGTTGGTTCATTTTTTTTTCTATTTTTTTTAATCTATAATACTAATAAAAATTTACAAAAAATACTTTTAAAAACAAAAATTTATATCTCTTATCAAATATTATGATATTAAAATCTTAAATACTTTATAAAAATATATTTTATATATAAAAAAATATTTTTAACCTTAATTATTCTGTAATTTACTTAGAACTAAATTTTATTATATTAATACAATTTTTTTTCTTATATGTTATAAGTATATTTTATATATTTAATATTAAACCGCAACCGCAACCGCTATCAACTAGTCATAAATTTTCTGCAAACGCATCCGTTTTTAATTTTTAAACCAGTCGTGTAAATCGCTTAATATAACTGCAACCACCCGCTTCTGCAAACTCTCGCACCCACAACCGCAACCGCTGCGTTTAAACCAGTCGAGCTCTTAGTAGATTAATCATTAGATTAATTATGCTCTAAGTGAGACTCCTCCATGTTGAACATTTGTTGAAAGTACCCACTGTGGAGCATTTTGTGATGAATTGAGCAGTTGGCGACGAACTTCATTATGGAGCAATTGGAGGTGTAACCTATTTGTCAAAAGTTTGACGGTGAATCCAATTGTGGGACATTTGGCTATGTTCTCCATTGTTGGGCATTTGGAGGTGTGCCTCATTGCTGAACATTTAGAGGTGTAGTCCATTATTTAAAATTAGGACCCTATTGCCAACCATAATTTTGATCCAAGAATTATTACCATAAGAAAAACTGCTTGATCTGGAATTCCCAAAAAAAAATTCTTTAGACTAATCACTTCCTCACATACTCATTATGAAGTGTATAGTTAGAGCTTATAAAAATTGTAGCTTTTCTATCATGGTGCTTTCAGCTCTATCACGAAAATACTTACGCAAAATCTTTCTTCTTTAAATGCATAAATACGTGCCCAATAAAATTTAGTGTTCTTTGGAAACTCCACTGATTCAAAAATCTTGACAACCGTATCCAATACGTCATAATTTTCTTGGTCAAAATATTTTGGGCGTAGTTGTTGTAAGTTTTGGCACTGAAGCTCTATGAAACCAGTCATTGTATATGTCAAGGTTGTCTCAAATGATTATCTTATTATTATTTCTCGTGAACCACCCCTTATAGCAATTCGTGATTTTTTGGCCCTCGTTGCGAACTACTCCCACGTCTTTGCAAAAGATACGAACTAGCAAAGGTAAACTAATCGTTTAGTGTCACAATCGTCACTAAAAATTGTACAAATGACTAGAGCTTTATAGGCTCAGCCTCTAGAACTGTCTAACATTCTAATAATCTAAAATATAAAAAAAATACACAAAAATTGAATGAGAAGTATTAAAAGGCTTGATCTTCAAGGAAACTAGACGTTGCAGCTTTAATGGGTTGGCCAAAGAAGGAAATTTGTGGGCCTCTTGTATTGTGATAATTTTGGCATGTATGAGTGGTGTCATGGGACCCTATGAGATGTGTAAAAGCTTTCCAAGTCGTTGGTCTTTAGCAATTTAATGAAATAGAGAGTCGCTGAAACATAGAATCTTCATTCAGGTCCATATATTGTACGTCTTGATGCATGAATGGGAAAAATTGGATCCATTTGATCCAGTGGTTGGGAATAAGCTTGAGATGTCATTAGAAGTCTCTAGTCGTAGTAGAGAATCGTATGGTCGCTAAACATACTATTTAAGTTTCCCAAACCTATCAGGTCTAGAACTTACCATAAATGGAACCAATTCGACCCATTTTTGAAAATGGGGAATAACTTGAGGATCCATAGGAATTTCTTCGGATCTTGAGTTTTTTGGATATAGGAGAGATCCAAGAATAGGCTTCAAGTGGTGTTGGGCCGAGAAGATTGCTGGTTTGGGATGTGGAACACGTTTTCTGGTCCATATGTGAAAACGGGTTTGAAACTGGTTCGCTGGATTGAAAAATTAGTATCTCCTTCATGTGAGTTGCTACTAGGCTGATTCCACTTTGGTGTGTTCCTATGATGAGTTAAGTTTCTGAAACTTGTCGGTTTTTTGCTTAACTCTCATTTGGTAGGTTCCTATGAAAGTACATATGTCTTGGATGGATTCTAGTTAGTTATAAATTTATTTTGATGGAGTTCCGCGACGGCTATTGATTTGATGATCTCATCAACGAGTTTCTCAAAAAAGGTTCTACCATATATTTATATATGAGTTGCTTTTTCTAGGATAAATTTCTAGAAATAAATGTTAACATCCAAATCTCATGGTGCAAGTCTACTATTCTAGTTGACAAGACAACCTTGTTGTCGTTTAGTAGTTTATTGTCTTAGAAAAGGAGTATAGATTTTCAAGGAGTATGGATCTTAATTCTGTCATGAATTATATTCCCATTTGAAACAGTCATGGTTTCAACATAGCATTAATTAGGTGGGTTATTTTTTTTCCATGAGTCAGCTCCATGTGATAATCACATTGTGATTAGTCGGGCTTGTCTGTAATTCATATTAATTGTATTGATTAATCATTGCAAAACAAATTGAACTCTTTTTTTTTTTTCTTTCTAAAATAAACTAATTGAACTTGTTTCCTTTATTTCGATGTTGAAACCTATATCACCCAGATTTAAAAACAACAAAAAAAAATATATATATATATCTAGTACTTATTGCAAATTTCTTGAAGATTTTGTGGCATGCTCACTAAATTTCTCATTAGAAAAATTAATTAAGTGCTGTGTACACTTAGCTTCCAGAATCTAAGTTTGGGTTTTAGATAAGCATTTTTAATCTAGGAGTCAAAATCTTGAAAGACAAGCAGGAAATATTGTCTAACCACTCACGCAGGAAACTCGATGCCCCTTTCAGAGTGGTTGCAGAGTAGATTAGTTATTATTTTATAAAGCTTTTTTTTTTTGTTAAATATTATTTTATAAAGCTTACAAAATCTTCATAAGTTAGTCGTGCATTTAAATATAAATGATTGAAAATTTAGTTCACTACTTTGACAAAGATTAAATGAAAGAAAACCACTAATAATCATATGCATTAAATAATACTTTTTTGTAACTATTATATACTCCCATACTTCTAACATATGTATCGTGTCGTAATAATAAAGAAAAGAAAAACATATATGTCGTGTCTAATTACATAAAAATCAAAACAGAAAGGAATGTATAAACGGACTAAACATTGACCATACAAAACACTAAAACGACGAACAAAACAAATAAATGATTTGTTTTTCTAAAACAACTCAGCTTGACGAGACGTAACACTCGACTAGACGTATATATGTATATGATTAAAGCCCTAATAACATAATTTATAAAAACATTAAACCAAGAGAGTAACTAAGAAATATCATTCATGAGGCTTTCGTCGAAGCAAAAGTCAGGCCAATAAAGCGACGAAGCGTCACCACCACCATAGCTTGAGCTGCTACTTGCATCCGCCGGATTGTTGTGATGAGGAAGAGAAGGCGTGACATTGTTAGGGTTATGGTGGTCTATAAGAGAAGGGAGAATCCATGAAGATGGATCATCATGTTCATGTTCATGATCTTGATCATTATCAATTGAATGTTTGACCAAATTGTCTATAAAGTGATCCTCACTATTCAAAGGTGTTTGGAGATTGAAAGGGACATGATCAAGAAGTGGGTCACCTTGTGATGGTAGCTCACTACTAGGACTATTGTTTAAATGGTATTTTTGTTGTTGGAGTGGTTGGGTGGTTGGATCAATGATAGAACCGAGTTGAAATAAACCTTGATTTTGATCGTTAATTGTCTCGAGTTCGAAACCCGAGTTTTGATCTTTGTTCCAAGAGACCATGGAGTTCAAGAGGTTCATGGCATGGTTCTGATCGATATCGAGAATACTACTTGGGCTATTGTTGTTGTTGTTGGTCAATGAAGGCGAAGTATTAAGCATACATTGGAGATATTGTAGCTTGGCTAGTTGAGCAGCTTCGGCTTGAATAGATGAGAATTGTGATGTTTGTTCAATGAGGTCTTTTAGGTTTGCCAAGGCTATGAGCTGAGGTAAGCTTGCAAAGAGGTCGGTTCTTGGCTGATGAGTCACTGGATCGATCCCCATTTGGATCAGTTTCTTCTTTAGATGTGTGTTCCAAAAGTTCTTGATCTCATTATCTGTACGTCCTTGCAAATGCGTCGCAATAGCTGACCATCTACACGTACATGATATGATATAACAATTAAAATCTAATTATTCGAATTTTCATTCAAGTTTTATAACAAAAAATGAATATATGTTGAAATTTAATTACTTATTTCCAAGAATGGAATGGAGATGAAGGATTGTTTGCTCTTCTTCCGCTGAAAACTTTCCTCTTTTGATATCTGGCCTCAAATAATTTGTCCACCTCAGTCTACAACTCTTTCCACACCTATTCAAATCTACAAAGAAATATAACAAGTTTCAAAAACTATACAATTCATAGATACATACGAGTTTATTTATATAAAACAATGGATCGACCGAGTTAAGAGATTAGGGAAAAGGAAGAAACCTGCGAGCTTTGGGAGGGCTCTCCAGCTTCCATGGCCATGTTTATGAATGTAATCAATAAGCTTTTGATCTTCTTCAGGAGTCCATGGCCCTTTCTTTAGACCATTCTCATCGCAACAAGGCGACCTCCCCATCTTTCTCTGTTTAGGTGTTGTCTTATCTCTCCCCCAAAGACTACAAAAGCTTGAGGTTAGGACTTGGTATTTATATACATGTTTCGTGGAAGTTTGATGATAATTTAATCTATAATAGTGATAATTCTTTGGCCATAACACTTGGCTTTCTTTAATATGATTTGTTTGACTAATGTTTTTTGTTTTTGGTATTTTTATTTACTAATTTTTTTAGACAAAATCTATGTCGCCGTTTCTTTTGATACGGAAAAATCTACTTCTAGCTAGCGACGAAGCCAATGCGTACCATGAGCTGACGTAATTTTCATGCATATTGTGAAGAAAACAAATATTCTTTTTTTTTTTTTTAAACATTATCTGCTGAATTTCATTATATAGCTTTTAAACATTTATAAATTAACATATGGGACCTTTTGTTAACTCTAATTTAAGTCCAAGACCACTTTCTCTGCGAGATTTGAAATGAGATCCTAGAATATGATCCAGGTCAGGTGACTTTAAATGCAATTTTATTTTATTTTTTGTTTGTTATAAAAATGCAATAGTTGATAAAAACGACAATATCAAAATTTGTGGTAGAGATGCGTAACATAATATATAATGTGGTACACATTATCCATTGTCCATCTGACATACCACATAATGTGTCCAAGGCGACGAATATATGAGACCAATGGCTAATGAATAATATAGAGGCTAAGCTTATTTACTCTAGTCTCTAGGGTAAGAATAAAATAGTTTTGCTTATGTTTTCACAACAAATTTATCAATCGTAAATTAGTTATGATTATTTAATTTATCTGAGACAACTTTGAGAGGAATTGGGATATGTTTGTGACTGATTTACGTGAAGTGTTTATTTTTCAAAACATGGTTGCCTTTTGATTTGTTAACCAATCTTAATTAGTGTGATTAATTAGTACTTTTTCGAATTTATGTATATACGTATTCTTTTTTCACTTTCTGTGGATTCGGTTACAGTATATCATTTAGATTTTTTTTAAATAAATATAGAATACAATTGTTGTTTTTTCTGTCGTAATAACAAAATTGCTTAAACATTTTAAATTAAGGGAAACAATATTACTGAGATTTATGTAGTCATATCGAGGCACAATATCCGTGAAGTGTCTCCCTTGTGGTAATGCGTTGTTCCTGGAGGTTTGGTAAATCAAATCTATATAAAATAATCTTCTTACTAGATGGATTAGATAAGCTATATATATATATATTTCGGGTATGCAGATAATTTAATTACTTATTTAGACAGCGTTCTGATTCAAATGAATTTCAATTCATCTTGTACAAATATGACCAAACGAACATGCATTACATAGTTCAAAGTTGTTCACTATTAAGTAGATTTATATGCAGCATCGATTAGTCACCAATTCATGATATAATGATTTGTAACTATTTTCCCCTATAGATTTTTATTGAATGATGTAGATGTTGTGGAAGTGTTATAGTACTCGCTGCACCATCTTTTGCTGCCGCCAATATATGACGGCAAAAATATACTTTAACATTCTCAATATACTTTTGAGCAGAATTATGAAAAGTAATATAACAATTCACCACTAAAATAATTTAGCATTACAAGCGACGAACACATGTGTTCAAAAGTTGCAAGATTTAAGGTACTTTTATAATTACATTCAAACTCATACTTGTTTTTTTTTTTTGTATGACGAATCATTATTTTCAGGAAGTAAGTATACACTTTCCATGGAAGTTTGTTCTATATTTTTTTTTTATAGGTGAACAAAAATTAATATTAACTAGTACCAAATTGACAAATGAAATTAGACATTTTGGGAATATTAAAACGAGTTGGTAATGGGGAAACCAAGGTGAATTTATTGGGAAATTTAGTAGTAGTATAGTAATAAACAAAAAGTCCAATAATAATGGTAAGTTTGGTCAACAAAGATGTGAAAGCAAAAAACACAAAGGATTACGTGGTTGGACTAAAGGAACCTTTCCCATGCACGCAAGTCGACGATCATTGTTTTGTCATCTAATGCATGGCTTCTTCTAAACCCATCATTTCTACGTACCAACAATGTATGTAAACTATGTATACCACCTGAATTTTGTATTTGTTACATGTGCATCAAAACGAATATATCCATTCTCACTATTATTCTTTCAACCTTTCAGAAAAGATGGTTCATTATTGGAAATGAATAAAAAGTACAATCATTGGCCTACCAAAAACCTTTCTATATATACTATCGAAGAATAAATCCTCCACACTCGAACATTATTTGGCGATTTTTATATGATTGTAATTAAAAATAATATGCATTGATATTCGGAGATGGTTCATAATATATATATATATATATATTTGTATATGATTTTACTACATACATAATGTAATTGAAAATACGGTAGTTCACGGAAAATTTAGGATTAATCGTATCTTGGAATCAGGTAACGAAAAAATATTGATATTATATACTAAAAATAAAATAAAAGAAGAAGAAGTAAATATATCTTCATCACAAACAAAGAAGTATATATATACACCAGATATATGATGGTCGATCAACCTAAAGCCTATAAGTATTTGAAGTCCTGCACACAAACCAGGCTACACATACATGATTTGATTTTCGTATTAATTAGTAGATGTTACTGTATATTTCTTTTAGAATTTAAAGATATTTTCCGTAATAGTACGTGTGTGTTTTCGTTCCACTAAATAGTTATGCATGCTGACATGATTGTTCATTTATGATGGTTTTAAAAATTGCGTTGAACTATATTAAAGGATCGATCAACTTAAGCTTGAAGTGTTTGGTAGGAGTAAAGTTGTTGCAGCAAACTCTCCAAACCTGCACTACTTTCATCTGTTATACACACATCAAGCACGTACATACTGTTTAATCTTCTTAATTTTGTAATCTAGTTTGCTTGTTTATACTATATCATATGCCACAAAAAAAAAAAAAAAATTAATTAACACTTTTATGTTTAAATTTAATTTGCTAGTTAGCTAAATGCGAAAAGGAAATGTTTTGCCAAAGATAAAACATACATCAAACCAGATTTCTTTTCTGAAAATAAAATTAGAAACCAAGATGTATATATCAACCATTTTTCAAAATGGGGGTACATGTACAAAATTTTAGGGCTTTGAATGGTTTGAGAATTCTAAATTAAAAACAGAAAAAAATCTTAACGTGACAGAGAATTTACCAAATTCAGATGATTTGACATTGCAATATTCTCTTTGTCATTTTGTTTTATGTGTATTAATTAAGAAAAACTAAGATATAATTCATCAACCCTCACGCGGTTGCTTGAGAATTTTATCTTAAAACATTTGTCTCGACGTTTGTTGTTCTGTCTGAAGTTTTCTTACTTTGTGGTGGAAAAAATGTTAAAGTAGAATCTCGGTTATACTGTCCATTTTTTGGGGATAAATGGTTATATCTTCTTCCACAAGTCACAGTTTGTTTTAGGTTTTATCAAATTCTTCTTTACTTTGGATGAGATCATGCATGTATTTTTAGTTTGTACTCTTTTTTTCTCTATTATCATAGGTGTAACATCCCGATTTTTTGTATATGGTGGTGCATGATAAGATGTTTAAAAAAATTGATTTGCTTACATATGTCATCAAAATGCATTTATCTTTTTTGTCACTTGTTCTAAGAGAACTTCAGAGTTAAACGTGTTTGGAGTGGAGTAGCATTCGGATGTATGGCCTATCCGGTATCGTGTGAGTGAGGCCACAATACGGGAAAAAATTATGTGGTGATTTGTAGGGATATTAGACAAATCTTTCAAGTTTTCCGAGATAACGCACCATCCGTCGGACGAAAGTGGAATCCAAAAGTTAAAAAAGAATGTCGGTACCAACGAACGATGGCGGTTAGAGCGTTACAATAAATATGAGTATAACATACTTAACAAAACGGTTAATTTAGCTAACAAAGGCACATATAAGTATCTGTGTCGGGAGGGCAACAACATACTGTTTAATAGTTAAGTAGAGCAATCGCGTATTTATGACCGTAAATGAAAAATGTAATCACAAATCAAATGCATAAAAATTAAGAAAGACAAAAAAAGACTGAAATGGTTGATGGAGAAATCGTACTTTTCAAGGGTCAGCTAAACAACTGAATTGCTTGTACTGTTAAGTCTCCAACTAAAACATAATGTATTTTAATAAAACAATTGTTAACTTTACAGAATAATAATTTAAAAAAACGAGAAAGACTTTGGGAGAACATGAAACTGGCGAGAGGTTCCGCATCGACATTGTATTTGTGTGTTCTCCAAAGTCTTACTCAAAAGATCTTTCCCTTCCGATCCTTAAAAAATCTCCTTTTCTTTGACTTACAAGTTTTTGTGTGCGTCGAAATTTATATTAAATGATAGTATATTTTTCTATATACATTTTCAATAAGTTTTTTTGTTGCTAGAATGTCGATTTGAGAGCGATTATAGAAAAAAGTAGTTCCATAAAATTGAATATAACCTTTATAGTATAAGATGTTATTTAAAATATTATTCACTAAATTTTCTAATGTTTATATTTCTATAAATTTGTATATAGTAAAACTTTAAAAATTCGTGTTAAAAACTTAAAGTCTCCTATATTAAATAGTACAAGTACTTCTTTTTTTTTAAAACATATTTAATTAATTTTTTAAAAATATTAGACTAATTATATTTTAGTCTAATTATTTTTTTAAACAAGCATATTTAATTTAGTTAGCCAAATCAGAGGGACATTGTCACCAAAAAAAAAAGAACACATAAAAGCGAGATCTAGAATTATGTGTCAAAGATTCTGCTTTAACATTCAAAACACAAGGAAAATGAGATAAGCAGAAAGAGTGAAACTGAGTCTTGAAGCCTAAAAAAATCTGCTAGCGGAGTTAAGAACAGTGGCCCATCCGTTTGGTCTGTCATCATTTTCAGTAACTTTATGCATACTGTTTGAAAACAAATAGTAATTTCTTTAAGTGCCAACATAAACTTCAGTATATCCAAATCAATGCTTTATCCATCTGTGTTAGTACACAATCTACTGAAGAGACTATCACCCTTCCATAAACCATGAAAAATCTAACCCCATTCCAGGCATGTCTCAAAATATCCAAAGGAGACCAATTAGTTCCTTTTAAAAATTTATCAAAGGCCAATTAATTCCATTTTTGTCTACCTTCAATTAATAGAAATATATGTTACTATAATGTCACCGTACGTAAGAGATAGACATTTACATTTTTTGTTTATAACTCGGATGATCCGGTTCAACGGACACAATGAGCTCCGAGTCAGATCGTGAGGACATTTACTCTCTATCTGATTCTCGGGTCAACAGGCCATGAGATCCGACTAATTCTGGGGTCCGGAGAGGCTATGTGAATGCTCCAGTGGCCAAGTAAAAATAAACCAAGTGGTAGTGGTCTAGTGATTCCATTTGAGGAGGAGTTGTCATGTTGGTTTAGGCCAGAGATCGATTCCCCTCAAACGCGAAACTCTCTATTGACATTTACATTGTAGATGCCTTGGATCGTTGTTTATGAATAACTTAATAATCTTTTGTTTAAGATGATGTATTCATCTGTGTAAATTTAGTCAATTGTTTTTGAAGTTGAAATCAATATATATATGTATATAATTATATAAATATGATTATATTAGTTGAGGTCATAGAAGACGATCCCAATGGATCCACAAGCTTGATCTTTAAGTCTGCAAATCTAATTAGTATTGTTTCAACAAAATATATATATATACTCAACAATTACAATTATGTCGTTTAGTTATTGCTCTTTTTAAGTTGTCTGTTATTATCTTTGGCATTTTATATTTGGAAATTGGAAGTAAACACGGCTAGTTTTTTTTTTTTTATAATTAATAAAGTTGAAGACTTGAAGGTAGCTTATGAACCAAGATTGTCCCTTCTACTGACTATAATTCAGAAATTTAAACAATAGTTAGACTTATTTTCATTGTGTGAGCTTGAAGTCCCAAATCGTTAACCTAATCACAGACTCACAACATTTTATGGTATCACAAGAAATCCTACCCTTTTAGATCAGCGTCATCATCATCATTATCGTAAATATGTATTACACTTTTTTTGTTCCCGTGAAAACATGTCGATTAATTTAACTCTTTTTCAACTTTTGTGGAAAATTTACTTCGAGTTTGTTTGTCCACTACTGGATGGTAAATCTCTTGCTAATAATAAACCAATACGTAGTAGACCTTCTTGGTTTTTGTTCGTCCTCTGTCTGAGTTGTTACGTTGCTTTTTTTTTTTTTGGTTTTTTTTTTGTTTTTTGTTGTAAACTAGAGAGAAGAATAAGGGGAATTCGTATTGTATTGTTCTGATCTGATCTGATAATGAATGAGGTTACATCGGTTCCTTTATATAAGGATGAGTACATAAGAGATAAAAGGAAAACCTAATAGGAATAGGAAAAGTACAAACCGCCTAACTTAAGTCTTGGGCCGGAACCTCCATGGGCCAGGCGGGCAGAACTAGAGTGTGGCAAATCCACATATGATTTATAACAATCCCCCTTGGATGCCACAACTCTAAGAGCTCGTAATGCGCTTTGGATGTTGCCTCGTTAAAACCTTTCCCGAGAAAAACCCAATGGGACAAAACCCGAGATAAGGAAAAAGAGTACAACACGCATTACTCCCCTGTTCTGAACCTCACTGAATGTCTTTCAATCTTCGCATTCCAATCTGATGTATGAGCTTCTTGAATGTCGAGGTCGGTAGAGACTTGGTAAATAAGTCCGCGGAATTCTCACTTGAACGGACTTGCTGGACTTGCACTTCTCCATCTTTCTGTAAATCATGCGTGAAAAAGAACTTTGGTAAAATGTGCTTCGTCCTGTCTCCTTTTATATAACCGTCTTTGAGTTGAGCGATGCATGCGGCATTTTCCTCGTATAATATGGTTGGTTCCTCTTTGCCTTCGGTCAATCCACAATCTGTTCTAATGTGTTGGGTCATCGACCTCAACCAAACACATTCACGGCTGGCTTCATGTATTACCAAAATCTCTGCATGATTGGACGATGTAGCAACAAGAGTTTGCTTCATTGATCGCCAAGATATAGCCGTGCCACCATGTGTAAAAACATAACCTATCTGTGATTTAGCATTATGTGGATCTGAAAGATAACCTGCATCAGCAAAACCAATCAAACTATCTTTGTTTTGGTTAGTATAAAATAAACTTAAATCTTTCGTTCCTTGTAGGTAACGAAGTATATGCTTTATCCCGTTCCAGTGCCTTTGGGTTGGACATGAGCTAAATCTAGATAGTAAGTTCACGGCAAAACATATGTCTGGTCTAGTGTGGCTCGCTAGATACATTAAAGCTCCTATGGCACTTAGATATGGCATTTCGGGACCAAGGACTTCTTCATCGTCCTTCTTTGGACCAAATGGATCTTTATCCAAATCTAATGATCTCACAACCATGGGGCTAGATAACGGGTGAGATTGGTCCATATTAAATCTCTTGAGTACCTTTTCTGTATATGCCATTTGATGCACAAGGATTCCATTAGACATGTACTCAAGCTGTAATCCCAAACAGAATTTTGTTTGTCCTAAGTCTTTCATCTCGAATTCTTTCTTTAGATATTCAACTGTTTGGGTAATCTCTCCAGATGTTCCTAACATATTCAGGTCGTCTACATACACCGCGATGATTACAAACCCCTTTTGCCATTTCTTTATGAATACACACGGATTTATGGGGTTGTTCTTATAGCCCTCTTTAACGAGATATTCACTCAGTCTATTATACCACATACGACCTGATTGTTTCAATCCATAAAGACTTTTGTTCAACTTTATACAATGTTGTTCTCGAGAACCTTCTTTGTCTTTGAGCTCAATACCTTCTGGAATTTTCATATAAATCTCATTATCCAGTGGACCATATAAGTATGCGGTTACAACATCCATTAACCGCATATCCAAATTTTCTTTTATAGCCAGACTTATTAGGAATCTAAAAGTCGTTGCATCCACCACAGGGGAGTATGTCTCCTCATAATCTATTCCTGGTCTTTGCGTGAATCCTTGTGCTACAAGCCGTGCTTTATGTCTCACGATTTCATTATGTTCATTTCTTTTCCTCACAAAGACCCATTTGTGTCCAACTGGTTTAATATCGAATGGTGTCCTTATGATCGGACCAAACACATTCCTCTTCTTTAAAGAGTTTAACTCCACGTTTATAGCTTCTTTCCATTTAGGCCAATTTTCTCTTTGAGTGCACTCATATATTGACGTGGGTTCTAGATCCTCGCATGTGTCCATTATTTCAAGTGCTACCTTATATGCAAATATTTCATTGATGTCGACATCTTTTCTGTTCCATTGTTTTCCAGACATGACATAATTCGTTGAGATCTCATTATTGTCAAGAACTTCAGGACCATGAGGCTCGGCGTCCCGAGCATCATTGTTTGGCTCCTTTGGTTCGCTCATGTCTGGTACCACGGGTTCATCTAACGCACATTTCTTTGATTTTCGAGGGTTTTTATCTTTGGAACCTACTGGTCTACCTCTCTTTAAACGCGTTTTAGATTCTGTAGCAACTTGATCGTGTCCCTCGTGAACATCGATTCTTATAGGTGCATTAGCGGCTGGTATATATGACTTAGTCACTCTTTTCGGGTCAGCAAAGGAATCTGGCAATTGATTAGCTAGCTTTTGTAAATGTGTAATCTCTTGGACTTCAATATCACATTCTCTGGTCCGAGGATCTTGCCATGTTAAGGATGTTTGATTCCATATAATTTCCTTTTGGTTCCATGCATTTTCTTTTACCAGCCGGTTCTCCCCTAATGTTGGATAGTTACATTCGTCAAAATGACAATCTGCATACCTGGCCTTAAATAGATCACCCGTGGTTGGCTCGAGGTACTTAATTATTGTGGGAGAATCATATCCAACATATATCCCCATCCTCCTTTGAGGTCCCATCTTTGTTCTCTGTGGTGGTGCAATTGGTATATAAACGGCACATCCAAATGTTTTGAGATGGGATATGTCTGGCTCATGACCCGTTAGTAATTGTGATGGGGAATATTTGTGTTCACTAGATGGCCTGATGCGAATTAGTTCTGCTGCATGTAAAACTGCATGTCCCCAAGCTGAGATCGGGAGTTTTGATCTCATTAGTAATGGTCTAGTTATTAGCTGAATACGTTTTATAAATGATTCTGCTAGACCGTTTTGTGTATGTACATGTGCCACAGAATGTTCAACACTTACCCCCATGGACATACAGTAATCATTAAAAGCTTGGGACGTGAATTCACCAGCATTATCTAGACGTATAGTCTTTAGTGGAAAATCTGGAAAGTGTGCCTTTAGACGGATTATTTGTGCAAGCAATCTTGCGAATGCTAAATTCCGTGTGGATAATAAACAAACGTGTGACCATCTCGTGGATGCATAAATAAGTACCATAAAATATCTGAATGTCCCACATGGTGGGTGAATTGGTCCACAGATGTCACCTTGTATTCTTTCCAGAAAGTTCAAAGTTTCTTTGTTTATTTTTGCTGGTGATGGCCTTACTATGAGTTTCCCTAGTGAACATGCTTCACACGTGAGATTCTTTGGGATAACTCTTCTTTCTTTCAATGTGTGCCCATAAGTATTTAGTAATAATTTTCGCATCATGTTTGTACCGGGATGGCCAAGCCGGTTATGCCATAAAGTGAAATTTTCGGAAAACTCCTTGTTTACCGAGGCATTTGCTTCTATCATATTAATCTTAGCACAGTAAATGCCTGTAGATATGGCCGGTATGGTCTCAAGGATTTTCTTATGGTCATTGGCGAGTTCATATATCATTAGGAATTCTCTATTCCCATCGCCTTTTGTCTCAATATGTAGACCATTCATACGAATGTCTTTAAAACTCAATAGGCTCCTCTTTGAGCTCGGTGAGTATAGTGCATCAGAAATTTCTAGATGTGTACCCTTAGGTAATAATATATTTGCTTGACCATATCCTTCTATTAGATTTGCCACACCGGCTATGGTACATATATTGGCACTTTTGAGAATAATATTCTCTTATTCAAATCGAAATAATATCAAATAAATTCAAAACATAAATCCAAAAGAAAAAATAAACATGCAATCCATAAATCATAAAGAAAATAAAACACCAAATCAAAACATAAAAATCAAATGTCGAAATCATTCTATTCTTTGAGACAATCAGAAGTCTCGTATTCCATTAAGTCATCTTGCTCGTGATCGAAATCATCGTCATGGTCCTGATGGACTAAGTTAGCTTCCAGATTTTTTCCTTTGAGGCTCTCTTGATAGAGATCACATAAATACTTGGGCGTTCTACACGTCTTTGCCCAATGGTTCCCCATTCCACATCGATGGCATCCAGATTTATTGTTTGAATTTTGTGGCTGTGGAAAATTGCCACGGCCTCTTCCTCGGCCTCGGTTAGATTCGGGTTGATACCCACGGCCCCTACCTTGTCCTCGGCCGTATGGACTGTAGCTGCGGCCACGTCCTCCTTGCCATCTCCCACGTCCATTGCCTCGGCCTCTTCCTCGGCTATTAAAACCTTGTTGGACGTGGTGTGTTTCTTTCTTTTCCTCAGCGGCCACATGGGCTTCAGGTAATGGGGTTGATCCGGGAGGTCTTAACGAACTATTTCTCAGCAATAGCTCGTTGTTTTGCTCAGCTAGCAACAAACAAGCGATCAGACTTGCATATGTATCAAAGCCCTTTTCACGATATTGCTGTTGGAGCAACACGTTACTTGTGTGGAACGTGGAGTATGTCTTTTCAAGCATCTCCTCATCAGTGATTTTCTCACCACACAATTTCAATTTTGATACGATTTTAAACAGGGCTGAGTTGTATTCATCCACGGATTTAAAGTCCTGGAATCTCAAATTCCTCCAATCATACATAGCCTTTGGAAGCATCACCGTTCTGTGATGATCATATCTCGTTTTCAATTCATTCCAAAGTGCTAGAGGATTTTTGATAGTCAAGTACTGATCCTTTAGACCCTCAGCAAGATGATGGCGAATTATAGAAATTGCCTTGTATTTATTTTTCTCATATTCATTGTTATCATCAATGATACAATTGCCAAGTCCCTTAGACTTTAGGGTTATCTTGGTATCCAACGCCCACTGTAAGTAATTATCTCCCGAAAGAGTGAGGGCAGCATATTCCAAACTTTGGATGTTCGACATCTGAAATTTATTCATCATATTCTCTTAATAATCACAAAACTTCAATGTTCATGCATGGTGTAAAACGATTTATGCGATCATAAAATATTTCTAGCAACTTAGCAAAATCGAGTTACATGATTAATGATATGCAACCTAAATATATATATATGTTGATCGGATTTTAGTTTGGTGACAATTCTCATGCTATCAAATTTCAATCAGTAATATTTTCTCATGCGGATTCTATCAACCTATGTGCATGCTCGGATTCAATATTTATGCATCATAAAACATCAATCAATGAAATCAAAATTTCATGCGGAATTAGGGTTAGGGTTTATGCGTAATTTCCAGGTTAGGGTTTCATAATTATTTAACCAGATTTAAGATTTTATTGTGAAATCATCAAACAAGTATCAATCAAATTTCAATCAAGAATATCCGGGTCTCATGACCCTCCAGCAAACATGCAATAATATTTAGAACATATATTTAGATTTTAGAGTTTCCTAGTTTGACTAGGATTTACCGATTTCAGGGTTTTAGAGTTTCCTAGTTTGACTAGGATTTACCGTTTTCAGGGTTTTAGAGTTTTAGGGTTTATAGATCTTACCTTTAGAAATCTGATTGATGAATGGTGCTTGTCTTCTTCTAGTTCGCCGTAACCTTGGTAGGCTGTATGAACTTTGCTTTGTTCGGCGGCGAGATTAGGGTTTTAGGTTCGCCGGTTTTTAGCTAGGGTTTTAGAACAATCGCGCTGATAACGTGTTGTAAACTAGAGAGAAGAATAAGGGGAATTCGTATTGTATTGTTCTGATCTGATCTGATAATGAATGAGGTTACATCGGTTCCTTTATATAAGGATGAGTACATAAGAGATAAAAAGAAAACCTAATAGGAATAGGAAAAGTACAAACCGCCTAACTTAAGTCTTGAGCCGGAACCTCCATGGGCCAGGCGGGCAGAACTAGAGTGTGGCAAATCCACATATGATTTATAACATTTTTTTTGTTCTCTCTAAAACTTCTGTCAAAAATTAAAAATAATATAAAACTCAACATTATATAAAAATAATACAAAATACGTAGTAGAGTACAGAACATTGGTTGGTATTTTTAGACTACCCTTTGAATTTTAAATTAGTAAATAAATGAAGATTTGTGAGAGAGAAAAATACAAATGAGAAAAATCAAGATCAAATTATTTCGGACGGAAAGAGTTGGTTTACAACGTATTATATTGATATCTAATTTTTTTTTCTGCTGAAAAGATAAATATATTTTTCATGAACTTGGAAAAAGAATGAGAATTTTAAAAATGATGTGAAATGCTTGGTTTAATATCATTTTATATATTTTTGGGATTAAAAAAATCTTAATGTCGCTGATGAAAAGTTTAAAAAATGTTCAAGAAAAATAGGAAAGTGATGAGAAGTTGATCAAGTTATCTTAACGAGTGAAATAATTTATCAAATTTACTCAACTACGTTTAAAGTTTTATTTTTAAAATTTGTATTTCTTTTCTTTTAACCAAAATTCACTTTTCTTTTCCGAAAATATTCTCATTAACGAAAGAGAAAATAATATTGAAACAAGATACCAATAGGTGTCTAAAGATAAATGTTCAAAAACTTAAGGAGCTAAGAGAAAAGTTAACCTCGTCTACATATAGAGAAACCATGATCATTAATTAGACATAAGTTATCATGTTGTATCCACGCTTGTCTCGACAATGATGAGCTTATTTATCCATGAAAGTCTTTCAGAAGGAAACATATCCACACACACCAGTATGATCAGCTATGTTAATGAATCAATCAACCAAAGGATTGTCAAAAGAATGGTAATTGGTAAAATGATCTATATTAAGAATGTAATTGGTGAGAATGGTCGACTTTACTATTTTTAGCAAAGAATGTAATTGGTAAAATGGTTTATATGAATTGGTGTGAATGGTCGACTTTACTATTCACTAGCTCTATCTCTCCATTAGAGTCTCCATTGTTAATATTACCGCCAAAATTTTTTATTAATTCCAGCGAGTATACTCGATAAATACATAGCAGTTTTACCACCAAAATGTGATTTTCTGGATACTTCACAAAGTGTGTCTGTTTCAAGTGTAATCAAGCTATCATGAATATAATCTAGAGAGAGCACCTCTAGAAGATCTAACGGTGAATACTAGTCTAGACCCCACCATTCCTAAATTAACATACACCTCTTCCGAAATCTGCAATGGAAAAAATGTGGTTCTCATCTGGTCTGGAAAGTGGAGAGGTCAGCAGCTCTTCAAGAGAAAGAAAATGTGGTTATCATCGGTGATTATTCTCTAAAGGAATCTGTACTTTTTCAATTAGCATTTAATATCGGTTAGTCTTTGTTCACTTCCTCATCTATGCTTCTTTGATTCTCTTAAAAAAGAAGTTTTTTTTATACATATTTTAGTTATTCCTCGAAACCTAGGGTTTGTTTTCTTCTCCAAAAATCAACCTAGTTCTGTTGCTTAAAGTTTGAAGCTTTATTCAATATTAGCACACCCAAATGGGCTAAATCGGACAAAAGAGGTGTAAGCAATTCTTCATTGATGATCAATAGTTTGAGAGATTCGATACATGTTTTGATAAGTGTTTTGCTTTGTAAGCTCCAGTGCCTTGGAAAGGATATCACTCTATATATACCCCTTAGTTTAATAGCTATTCTTGATCATAAGGAAATAAGATATTCTTTATCATGTTATGTAAAATCACATGTGTAATCATTATGTCATGTATAATATTTTTTTTTCACCAATAGTGAGTCTTTTCACAATAGTGAAACGCGGTAGGAGAACTCCGAAAGCATGTTCTACATATTTTCTACATGTTTATTTGTTTCACAGAAAATTATATTTTTAGGAGCTCTCGGTTTGTGAATATTTTGCACCATTGTACACTATTTTAGGGATTCATATGTTTGTTTTATGTTTTCTATTAAATAAAAGTTGTTGTATTTTAAAATTTGAAATTTTGGGAAAATGCCCTATTTAGGTTTTATAATTTGAAAAGATCATCTCTTTATTTTATTTTACCAAAATAACTTTACACATTAAATAATAATTTGAGAGAAATATATATATCTTTTTTAAAAAATCAATTGCTTTTTTTTATAGATAATTATATTTTATACAGAAAAATTAGTCAACAATAATTTATTTTTGAATGAACCTCTAAGAAAATCTTTGAAAAAGTCCCCAAAATATTTTTGAAAAAATCATAAATTTATCTTCTCCAAAAAAATCTTTATACAAAAATTTACTTCTAAATTCAATACGTTTCTCCATCAATACACTTCTAAATTTTATACGATTCATCAAACCCTCTCCTACTACGTATCCCTCACAAGCTTGTTCCATTTTTATATATATATGAAGTATGTAATTATGAGATACAAGTTATAATATATATATATATATATATATATATATTTATATATACTTATCTTTTATTTATTTTTCTTGTCTAATTCTACATACTTATCCATGATTGAATTTTAATACATAAAATCAATAAAAATATATTAAATTAAATTTATTAAAAATAATAATAATAATAATTTTAATTAATTAGAATGTTCACTTTTATTTATTAAAAATATAACTTGTAAATCAAATGCGGGCAAAAATTTCATATCATATATAAAAAGTTATTTAAAAAAAATAAATGGTGCAGTTTCCAAATTATAAAACATAAACATGACAGTTTTCAAGCAATCCCTTAAACTTTAAAATTTTATTTAATTATATAAATAATTTTAATAAAATAAATGATCTATAATTAGTTAAGTACATAACTAAATTTTTTTTATTAAAATTTTTTTAATTCTAAAATAAAAAAATATAAAATTTACGACTGCTTTATGAATAACAAAAATTTTACTCTATACTGAGTAATAAATAATATTTCTCCAAATATAGAGTAATATTTTCATTATTCTATTTTATAGTAGTATATAAAGGTTTTACTTTATAACTGAGTTTAGAGGCAAAAATAGAGTGTGGTTTGAGATGCTCTTAGTAGAACATTATTTAATTATCATGGATATAAAACAAAAATTTTAAATCGAATACCTGAAAACGGAAGAATGTAAGAAACATAGCACTTTGAGAGGAAAAAACAAACCTAGAGACATGATCAAGTTATTGCATTACCTAGAATGCATGCCTCGAACATCTTATTGTTGAGTTCTATTATCACTTTCTCTTGTTGCTCAATGGCAGATTTAAAAATCTTAAAAAGAAATAGCATACAAAAATATAATTTCATACCTTAAACCTGTGGCATTTTCCTTAGACAAATCCCACAAACCATTGGACTTCCAATAATCCTTTTGAACCTTACCATAACGCTTACATCAACAACCAGGAGTGACCTGTTTTAAATATAGAATCTTATGTTCTCAGCACATCCCCTCCTTCGAAATAAGTGTCTCTGAGGATATTCGATTAAGAATATAATTTCTTTGATTCATATCCCCCCCAACTTTTACGAAGATAATGGTCTCATCTGCTAACAACAATAACAAAAGCTTCTATAATTGTGATCAACTTCTAAAATCAACCTCTTTATGAACCTCAACCAATATATTGTGAAACAAACCAAATCGATATAGTAAGAATTTTCAAAACCATAATTGATAGATGAATGGAATATATTAGTTCTTCCCAATTCAAAATAAATATCAGTTTCCATGATTCAAAATACTAAAAACGGTTTGTAATATTACTGCATTATAAGTATTGAGGTAGTTTTAAAGTAAATTCGAGTAAAAAAATGCTAAATATGTGAAAATCAGGAACTAAACTCTTTCACTTTACTGTCAGTGAATCATTTATTGAAATTTGCAAGATGATATATTAGACCACATGACCTAAAAACAGTGATATTTTTTCTGTACTTTTTCCATTTCCACTATTTTCTGATGAATCAAGCCACTGGTTTTGAATTGCAACCCTGAATCTTGGAAAGGTGAAATTGAAAAGGACTAAAAATACCAAAATATGAGTCCTTTGGAAATACATTAAAATAATTCTGAAAAATCTTGTTGTACTTTCCTTCCGGTTTTGAGCATTATGTTTTGCAGATTTTATTTGTAGCTTCTCTCGGGGAAGCTGTTGGTGATGCTTGATCTAAGGTTTTGAGGGCTGGGCTAGGCTGACATTGGCTCATGGTAACTTTGATGAGATCAGGAGTTCGAAATCGGTGTTAGGCAATTGAGTTTGCTGGTTCTTCATTCTTCATTGTTGGGTTTCTTTAGTCGGTTTGTGCTGTTTTTTCCTTTTCTCGTGTTGGCTCTTACTGATTTCAGTCTTTCCCCTCTCTTTGTTATCTCTGTAATAATGTTAAAAATAAAAAAAGAATTGGTATAAAACTTAATGGTTTACCCAAAAAAATATATAGTTATACTTAGAAACGAAGAAGTGGTTTAATTTCTATTCCATGGAAAAATGAAATGAAGATATTATCATAACAGTAAAAATAATTTGAAACCACATAGAAACCTATTAAGATTTATGGAAAACCCAACATGAAACTGTACCCAATACAATGACATACAATAGAGATTTTGAAAACTACAAATTAACCTCATCTCTTCTTCCCAGTAGGCGTGATCCCACACCATTAATATTATCTGCCGCTACCTCCACACATTACATATTGTATAATTCCATCATATTTAGGCATTAGCATGCTTCAACTAAATTTTGAGAACCAAAAAGAAAATAAAATAGGAATCTTGTAAGATTCAAAGTTTTATGTGGGTCAAAACATTAGGCCCATTAAAAAGTAAGCCCATTAGAATGTTATTTAGGAGAATATAAAAAGAGTCACAAAATAAAAAACCTAGAGAAAAGGCATATAAGGGAGTCACATAAAAAAACCTAAAAAAAAGATTGAGTGAAAGAAAGAGCTGCCCCCAGCCACCATCGCAGTCCCATAGCCGCTGCCACCAGCCCCACCGTCGCTATGACAGAGCTTTTGTATCCTCCTTATATGTGTGTGTCGCAAAGAAGAGTTCTAAGTGAGAATGGAAGAAGAAGAAGAAAAAACAAAGATCTGCGAAGAGGAAGAAGAAGAGAAAGAGGAAGGAGAAGCTGAAAACAAAGATCGTGATGACTACGTTATGTTCTTACAAAATTCAATCATAGGGCAAGGAAATTTTTTCAGAAACAGATATTGATGCTCTTTTCAGGCTAATAAAGGTACCAAACTCTGCCTCACAATCTCTGTAATCTATGTATAGTTTGGTGTTATAAGAGATTAAGTTGGTCTAATCACTACAAAAAAAGATTGTGAGGTACCAAACTCTGCCTCACAATCTCTGTAATAACAACAAAAATACAATATATCAAAAATATGTCACGCGACTACTTCGAGGATAAACACATCCATGAACAAAAAGTACAATTCATGTTCCCCTTTCATTTCCTTAGTTGATTAGTAAAGATACAATAATTCCTCATCAAACATTAACAACTTAAATAGCAAAATTCTGGAACATGTAATATCTTCCACGCCTTTCCCTTTAAGCTTAGCTTCATCACGATTATTCATTACATTTCTCATTAAAACCCTAAGCTTATCCACCGATAGCTCTGCCAATTGATGAACTTCAAAAGGACCTTTCTTCACTTCACCCATCTCCTCAACCACCAATGGGTAGTCATTCCGCTGAATTAGATACTCTGTTTGGATAAATAATAAAAAAGAAGACGGGATATGAAAATAGATTAATATGTAGATTATGAGGAGCAAAAAATATGCAAAGAAAAGGAGGAAGGTGATGAAGAAGATCTGAGATTTTGTTTCCCTAACAATGATTTTGAAGACATCGTAGAGATTGTGGGAGTTAATAGAGGGTTGATTGTTTATGATAAAAAAATAATCAAAAAAAAATCTAAAAAATGATTTTGTAGATCTTTTAAAATAAAAATGTTTTGAAAATAAGTTATAGTTGTTTTTGACGTGTAGATAAATATTCAAAGAGTAGATATTGATATCTACTTCTCTATCTTTTGACGTGAACTACATGTTTTTTTAATGATAATTATAGTAATGGTATTATGAAAAAATAATTTAATTTATCTTCCATGGAAAAACATAACTGGTAGATCATAAGACAAATCAATAATGACACTAAGACATTACACAAAAACATATTAAACTTGATCGAAAACCCAACATTAACCCTACCCAATCGATTGACACACAATAGAAAAATCAAGAACTACAAATTAATTACCATGGTCTCCTCATCCCCAAAGGTGTGACCTAACACCATTGATATTATCGGCTTCTCCCTAAACACATCACATATTGAATAATCCCATTGTTTCTTAGGCATATTAGCATGATTCTATTAATATTTGAAAACCAAAAAGAGTAATTAAATAGGAACCAACCCTCTTGTTCAAGGAATATGAAACATCTTGAATCCAGTCAGATTTAAAGTTTTATGTGGGTCAAGAAATTAAGCCTATGAAACCCTAAGTCCTCTATAATGTTAATTAGGAGGTATATAAAGGAGTCACAATAAACCTTGAAGAGAAGGTATATAGAGGAGTAGAGGACTCACAACAAAAATCTAGTGAGAGTGAGAGAGAGAGAGCGGCCACCCTTGAGCCACCATCGCAGTCGTATTGGTATTTTTTCTTATTGATGCCCCGCTCGTCTAGTACCAGCCATTATCTTTCCACTCTTTCCTCTGGTAAAACACGAAAATAGTTTAAAATCTCACATCCAAAACTAAAAATATGTGTAAAGAGACAAAAGATCATTAGTGCAAGCAATTTTTTTGATGTTGCAAGCACGTTCCAACCTGTTGTGAAACAATGTCTTTGTTTTATACATACATGCAATGAAAAGATCATTTGTTATTAATCACAATTTTCATTAGTTTTTTGTAAAGATAAAATATTGACTACCTCTAAATTTATTTGAAGCTTAAGCTTTGAGTTCGGTCAATAAAGAAATTAAGAAAAATACAAGTAGATGAAGACATTCAGTGGACTATCTTCTAAGAATAGAGAATCCACCATGTACACTGGAGTAAGATGTCATTCAAACTTAGTAAAATTGTCCGTTTGGCTTATGTTGATCATCATAAGGAATATGAATCATAACGTCCTAAACATTTATAAATTTAGAAAATCCATTAGAGCGAATTGAAGTAAAATGGAATCAACTTTGAAATTATTCTTAAAATTCTCCTCTCACTCTTTAATCATCTATATAGTTTCCTATCTTTCTACTCCTAAAATCAAATATAAAGCAAGCAACACAGTATTTTGTTTTATAAAGAAAAAAAAAAGTAAGACTATAAAGCTCATGGGTATTCCCTGGAACATCATGAGACATACCTTAAGTTGAATAGCAATAACATATATCAATGTTTTGAAAGGAATATCGAAAAGTGGTCTCATATCTAAAGTTGTTTAATCAGATGAGACCATTTTTTGGTATTACTTTTCAGCTTCAACATCACGTTATTGCTACTAAGTTTAAGATAGGTCTTTTTATCTTCAAGGGAATTAAAATAATCTATGCTGTTCTATTTTTAATGATTTTTTTTTTTTTTTTTTTTTTATTATAGAAAGAATTAATTTGTGGCTTGTTATATGTTTAACTTTAAGTGTAAAAGAAAATATATGAGGTTTATATAGTGATTTCTTTGATGGTAGATACGACAATGAGTAGACGATCTAAAGATTTGATTTCAAAATTAATTATAATTTGCATAAGTTTCCTTTAACCAAAATTCTGGATTTGTACATGTTTAGCAAAATATAATCTTCTATTCGTTATGGCTATCCACATAGGCTAATAGTTCATCATTTTACCAAGGTTTTTTGTGACATCTAACACTAGTAAACATGATCGATACTCTTGGTTGGAAACTTGCGTGGTTAGGTGGTTGGAAATTCGAGGGCCAAAATGGTTCTTGATTGCTGAAAAAAAATATTTGATTCTCTTGGAGGGTGGATTCTTCGTCACTTGAAGGATATCTGGTTATGAGAGTGATGTTTCGAATCGTGAGCTGAGAAGCTTGGAGGTGAACTAAGTGAGGTCACTGATGAGTGGATATGGTAGTTGAGCTGTGTTGGCTGGTGGTTGCCAAGAGAAAAGAAAACTGATGAAAGGTTGATGGCTGGGTCCTTCTGCGAGGGTTTTACAGTTGTCAGATTCGGGGATGAATCTATGTTCATGGGGGAGAATTGTAACATCCGTGTTCTGAAAAACGGAAATTGGTTAAGGAAATAAAGTCGTAGGTCGGTTTTATGCTGTCGGAATTAAGGAGTGGAGAGGGTTAATTCCAGTTTTTGTTTAAGAGGGATGAACTTCTTGATTAATATTAAACCAAGGAGGTTTAATTAGTTTCTAGTTTAATTCTAATATTTTTCCGGTTTTGATTTTTAACAAACCAGAAATACACCATTAGCCTGTTTAAACCCTGAAAATCGTAGAAGCCCTAGGCTTTTCTCATAATTTTCGTGGCCACCTTCAAGGAGAGAAAGAGAGAGATCTGAGTTGTTTTTGTGGCTGTTGGCGTGAGAGAAAGAGAGAAAATAAGAGGAAAAATAGGAAGACAGATTCGACCGGTTATGGGAGAAAGAAGAAACGGATGAGCAAATAAATTTCTTTCCATCGACAAGAGCTAGCTACACCTGCGAGCGGATCTCAAAACGAGGTTCTGGTCGGAAAGTTATGACCATTCTTCTGAGACGGATTTCTGAAGATCAGATTTCGCCATCATCTAACTTCAAGAGAATTTTTTTTGACAAACCGCAGGGAGTTAGGAGCCGATCTACATATAAATGGAAAGCTCCAGATGTCAGCTATATATATATAAACCAGCGTGTCTGAACATAGATGTAAACTCTGGCAGGAATCAGGGTTTAATTTGAAGCTGATGGAGGACATGGCTATTTTCAGAAACCCTAATTGAGAAACAGTTATGATGAATCATCTTCAAGGCGCCGTTTGGATATAGAAATGTTGTCCGATCTGGCTCAAAATAGGTTGATTTATTCATGGTACTTCAGGCTAGTGATTCAACGGTGGGATTGCGATTCTAACGGTTAGTTATTGGGTTATTAGTGTGT
This sequence comes from Barbarea vulgaris, assembly GCA_963667165.1. Lineage (NCBI taxonomy): Eukaryota > Viridiplantae > Streptophyta > Magnoliopsida > Brassicales > Brassicaceae > Barbarea > Barbarea vulgaris. The sequence continues at coordinate 16,197,428 of OY763889.1, forward strand.
TTAGGAAGCACATTTCTATAGAGTAAATTAGGCTTCTGATTCAACGGTGGGACTGCGATTCTAATGGTTAGTTATTGGTTTATTAGTGTGTTTAGAAAGCACATTTCTATAGAGTAAATTGTAAAATTTTCTACTGTTAGTTTGAAATCGAGATTGGTCTGAGCTGAAGCATATGCAGGAGCATTCATGAGGCATGAATCTATGTCTTAGTGGTTGGAAAACCAAGTTGGAGCTTAAGAGTATGGAGAAACATGCATATAAAGTGGAAACAATAAATCTGTTTAAATGAGAAGAAGTGAGAAGCGAGTTGATCTTCAATCAAATGGCTAAGATGAATGTAGTACCGTGGCTTATATGGGTTTTACGGATTGCCCCAGGTCTAATAGATTTGTGCTAGAGTTTTCTGTGATATTTGTTGATTGGCTCATTTGGTAAACTTGTTAATTTGATTTTTTTAGTGCTGAATTAAATTAATTAATTAATTAATTAATTTATGTGAATTAAATTGCCAAAAATTGTTGGAATTAATTATGTTGAATTAAATTGCTGAAATTAAATAAATTTAGTTATTGCTAAAGTTTTGCTGAATTAAATTAATTAATGAATTACTGATAATTAGTTAATTGATGAAGTTGTTGTTGTGTTGGTTGTTGAATCCTGTAAGCATACGTATTATGTTAGAAACTATTTGTTGGCCTTTGTTTATAGCTGTGAGAAGAATTAATCCCCTCACTCAGTATTTATTAAACACTAATGCATCTCTTCGTAATGATGCATAAAAGTTTAGCTTATTGGAGCTCGTAGGACCAATGCTGCAAAAAAGGGATGACATATCAGAGGTTGTTGTTTATTTATTTTGATGTTGGTGTTGTTGTATGGTGATGAATTTGTGGTGAATCATTAAATTTTTAGTTATTGTTGTGCAATTTATTGGTTATTAATAAATCGTGAATGCTGAATTTGATTGTTTAAAAGTAATTGTGTTACGCTGCTGAGGAGTTATTATTATTTATGAGAATAGTAAAAAAAAAAAAAAAATTCGGATCGGGGCGTTTCAAGAATGGTCAACTTTACTATTGACTATATATCTTAATTGGAGTCTTTATTGTGAATATTTCCGAAAAATATCTCATTAATTCCTAGCGAGTATACTCGACAAATACAGAGCAGGGTTACCACCAAAATGTGATTTTCCGGATACTTTACAAAGTGTTTCTGCTTCAAGTGTAATCAAGCTATCATGGATAGAATCTAGAGAGATCACCTCTAGAAGATCTAACGGGAATAGTAGTCTCGACCCCACCATTCCTAAACTCACATACATCTCTTCCGAAATATGCAATGGGAAAAATGTGGTTCTCATCTGGTCTGGAAAGTGGGGAGGTCAACAACTATTCAAGAGAAAGAAATTGTGGTTATCATTCGTGATTGTTATTTAAAGGAATATCTACTTTTTTTTTTATTAGCATTTAGTATAGCTTAGTCTTTGTCCACTTCCTCGATCTATGCTTCTTTGATTCTCTTAAAAAAGAAAATTTTGTTTACATATTTTAGTGATTCCTCGAAACCCTTTTCCTAGGGTTTGTTTCCTTCTCCAGAAATCAACCTAGTTCTGTTTCTTAAAGTTTGAAGCTTTATTCAATCTTAGCACACCCAAATGTGCTAAATCGGACAAAAGAGGTGTAAGAAATTCTTCATTGATGATCAACAGTTTGAGAGATTCGATACATGTTTTGATAAGTGTTTTGCTTTGTAAGATCCAGTGCCTTGGAAAGGATCTCACTATATATATACCCCTCAGTTTAATAGCTAGTCTTGATCATAAGGAAATAAGATCTTCTTTATCATGTTATATATGTAAAATCACATGTGTAATCATTAAGTCATGTATAATATTGTTTTTCACCAAAAGTTAGTCTTTTCACAATAACAAAACGCGGTAGGAGAACTCCGAAAGCATATTCTACATATTTTCTACATGTTTATTTGTTTCACAGAAAATTGTCTTTTTTAGAGCTCTTGGTTTGTGAATATTATGCACCATTGTACACTATTTTGGGGATTCATATGTTTGTTTTATGTTTTCTATTAAATAAAATTTGTTGTAATTTAAAATTTGAAATTTTGGGAAAATGCCCTATTTAGGTTTTATAATTTGAAAAGATCATCTCTTTATTTTATTTTACCAAAATAACTTTACACACAAAATAATAATTTGAGAGAAATATATATATCTTCAAAAAAAAAAAATCGAATTTTTTTTTTATAGATAATTTTATTTTATACAGAAAAATTAGTCAAAAATAATTTATTTTTGAATGAATTTCTAAGAAAATATTTGAAAAAGTCCCCAAAATATTTGTGAAAAATCATAAATTTATCTTCTCCAAAAAAATCTTTATACAAAAATTTACTTCTAAATTCAATATGTTTCTCCTTCAATACACTTCTAAATTTTATATGATTCATCAAACCCTCTCCTACTACGTAACCCTCACAAGCTTGTTCCATTTATATATATATATGAAGTATGTAATTATGAGATACAAGTTATAATATATATATATATATATATATATACTTATCTTTTATTTATTTTTCTGGTCTATTTCTACATACATATCCATGAGTAAATTTTAATACATAAAATCAATAAACATATATTAACCTAAATTTATTTAAAATAATAATAATAATAATAATTGTAATTAATTAGAATTTTCACTTTTATTTATTAAAAATATAACTTGTAAATCAAATGCGGGCAAAAATTTCATTTCATATATAAAAAGTTATTTAAAAAAATAAAGGGTGTAGTTTCCAAATTATAAAACATAAACATGACAGTTTTCAAGAAATCCCTTAAACTTTAAAATTTTATTTAATTATAAAAGTAATTATCTACAATCAGTTAAATACATAACTAAATTTTTTTATTAATATTTTTTTTAATTCTACAATAAAAATATAAAATTTACGACTGCTTTATGAATAACAAAAATTTTATTCTATACTGAGTAATAAATTATATTTCTCCAAATATAGAGTAATATTTTCATTGTTCTATTTTATAGTAGTATATAAAGGTTTTACTTTATAACTGAGTTTAGAGGCAAAAATAGAGTGTGGTTTGAGATGCTCTTAGTAGAACATTATTTAATTATCATGGATATAAAACAAAAGTTTTAAACCGAATACCAGAAAACGGAAGAATGTAAGAAACACTTTGAGAGGAAAAAACAAACCTAGAGACATGTTCAAGTTATTGCATTACCTAAAATGCATGCCTCGAACATCTTATTGTTGAGTTCTATTATCACTTTCTCTTGTTGCTCATTGGCAAATTTAAAAATCTTAAAAAGAAATAGAATACAAAAATATAATTACATACCTTAAACCTGTGCCATTTTCCTTAGACAAATCCCACAAACCATTGGACTTCCAATAATCCCTTCGAACCTTACCATAACGCTTACATCAACAACCAGGAGTGACCTGTTTTAAATATAGAATCTTATGTTCTCAGCATATCTCCTCCTTCGAAATAAGTGTCTCAGAGGATATAGGATTAAGAATATAATTTCTTTGATTCGTATCCCCCCAACTTTTATGAAGATAATGGTCTCATCTGCTAACAACAATAACAAAAGCTTCTATAATTGTGATCAACTTCTAAAATCAACCTCTTTATGAACCTCATCCAATATATTGTGAAAAAACCAAATCTATATAGTAAGAATTTTCAAAAACATAATTGATAGATGAATGGAATATATTAGTTCTTCCCAATTCAAAATAAATATCAGTTTCCATGATTCAAAATACTAAAAATGGTTTGTAATATTACTGCATTATAAGTACTAGAATAGTAACCCGCGCGTTGCGCGGGATTGTAATATTAAAATATTATAAATTTTTTAATTATTTATAAATATAAATAAATCATTAATTATAAATATAAATAAATCATTAATTACAAATATAATTATAAAGCCAATTCATTATTTTCCACAAAACTTAGCATACCTTGAGGTTAAAACCATTCGATTCAAAAATATGTTCAATCATATTTTTTTTTATCACAACATATATAGACAAAACCACATTTTCACTCATGATAAACTACAAAGGTTATGTATCACCCCTAATTGGATGCTTTATTGTGTAACATTTGAGTTTGTATTTACCGATTCTATATTTGTTATTTTTAGTGTAAAATTTTAGAATCTTTTACTTAAAATATTAAGACTATAATACTTTCAAAATTTTTAAAAAGTTTAGATGTTTTCAAAAAATCCAACTGTAACTTTTATGTTCATATACAGTATTCCAAAAAATTGTAGTGTAGATATTTCTATTTTTTGGAAAAAAATGAACTATCATTGCTCTATAGTTTTTTTCACTCTCAGTTTATTAAATCCTTTCAACACTTTGATTAGTAACATTATCTATAACTTTTTTTTAATTCTTACACATTTGATTTAATAGTTTTTTTTATAAAATTTTAAGATTCATTTAATAAATATAAATAAACATATATTAAGTGAATATTTTAAATTGTCTTTAATTCAAAAAAAAAGTTGCTTACATATATTATATATATATATATATATATATATATATTACATTTTTGTTATTATTGTTTTACTTTACATTATGTATTGAATCATTTAATTGTAGTGGTTGTGGCTATCTATAATTTTTCATTATTTGCTCTGTCATTTCTTTATATTGTAATATCGTTTATATAAATTTTAATTTATTTTTGTGTTCATCTCTCCACCCCCATTATATTATGTTCATAAAAATATAAAAAATATAGTAACAAAGTGTTTTTTTTTTAAATCATTTTAATACTTTTTTTTTTTTTTTACTTTCACTTCTTTTATTGTTTTTATTGTTAAATCTCTTAATACTCATTAACTACTACATTTAAGTAATGCTAATGAAAAAATTATTTTTACAATGTAATTAATTCTTAATAAAAATACAAAAATAAAAAAATATTATTTGATGACATGTTTTATTTTTATTGGATGACTAAGATGATGATGTGGACACCCTAGATGGAGAGAGAACTCTCCCATTATATATACTAGGGAAAAACCCGGGCATAGCCGGGGGATACATTTGACAATTTAGTTTCTTTAATATATATATGAAAAGATTATGTAATGCTTTATCAAACATTGTAACCATAACAATGTTTGATATTATTTATTATTTTTATCTATCTACTTTTTTTTACAAATTAAAATTCTTGTTAAATTTTTTTATAACTATTATTCTTTATTGTAAATGTCATCTTGTTCGTGTACGTCCTTGTGTATCTATAAACACGAAGAGTTTCTTAGAGATAAAGAAAATTGATGAGAGTAGGGTTAGAAAGAATGGTTTTGATTTTTTGTTCACTCAGCAACTTGAATGCTATTCATCATCCAAGGTTTCCTCCACTCATCAACAATGTTATAGTTGAGAGCTTTGATCCATGCTTCCGTTGAAGAGAAAGGTAGTCCCGGTAGAAGTATACCGTGAACATGAACCCCATCTTCTCCAATTACTTGACCTCTAGCTCCAAACAGCTCTGTTTGTGTATATTAGTATATATGTACATCAGCTATCTGCAATTTGGATAGCTTCTGGAGAAGGAAGATCATGCATTTCACAGGTACCTTTTGAGTCACTTGTTGTGATTTAATGTCAAAAGCTGCATATGAGTTTCTGTCATAGATGAATATCTCATTATATATACCATGATTCATGAAAATTATATATATGGTTTTTTCCCGTAAAAATTATGTCAAGTTAAAACTTAAAACCCAAAATTATTGGAAATCTAGTTGTTATTTAATCATACCTTTGCATTAGGCCTAGACTCCACGAGCTCTCCATTGGTGTAGTGGAAGGAGGCCATGATCACAACCTGTTGGAGAAGTAAAGATCCTATGGATAGAGTTGGTGCTACAAGGCATCCCTAAATTAGAAAAACCAGGGCCATCTCTGGTGTAACAATTGTTGCTTCATGACAAAATAGACCTCGCAAAGAAAGGAAACATAATGAATCCGTAGCATCTCACATTGTGCTCACCATGATGGCCTTGTCACATAGAGCAGATAAGGCATATATTGTCTCTGGCTTGATCCGAGGCACATACACCACACTCTTCATCCCAAAATGTAGTTGCCTTGTTAGTTTCAGAAATCATTAACACTGTTATTAGTGGATATAAGGAGCTTGATTTTTAAAAGAAGAAGTTAATCTGTTACCTGTTTTACATTATCATACACTGTAGATGGGTCTGTATAGGCAATCACAACTCTAACTTCTTTTCCCTACCAACGATATTTCTATTTAGATTGTTCCATAGGAAACAGAGAGAGGGAGGGGTTTGGAAATAGTGGGAGCCTGAGATATTGAGGAACATGTCACACAGCTATAATTCAAGAACATTATAGTTAGAGAGTAAAAATCAATCAGTTGGAAATAATATGCAGATGGGTTTTTAAGTAACTTCACAAAGCCAATATCTTCACCAACAAAATGGTTATCGACAGCACCAGCTAACTCCATTTCCCTGGCTCTAGTCACAAAACTCCAAAATAGCATTATAACTCTACTTGTATATCCCCCATCGATTTTATGCATAGTTAAAATCTCTTGTCTCCATGCAAAAACGGCTTGTCTCCTTCAAAACCTCTATTGTTTTACCCATCCAAGATCATATCTCCGCTACAAACCCAATCACCAGAAGACCATGATATCCATTTGCCCTGAGCTCATCTAATTTCACTGTCTACTACAAACTTTAGTTTCCGCGAAGGTCGTCAACAACTCCTATTTGATTCCAAATATTAAAGCCATACACTTTTTACGAAGTTGTGAATTTAACTATGACTTTCAGCCCCTTGTTAATGATGACAGAGTAATAAAATAAATGTTTAACTAATAAAAATAGGATGCTACAAGGTTTGCAAGGGAACTAACCTTCTTGATCTGATAGGCCCTTTTCATGCCCCTCACGTTTTATGGATCTTACACCTCGTAATGCCCTCTATGTCATTCTCCATAGCTTTCAGTTATTAAAAAAAAAACTTTCAGTAAGATAATATAATCTATAACCCTTACTCGTCGAATTCTTCTTATTTAAAGTTCATGTACCGATCAGTTTTGAATGAGATATCCAATAATTGAAGAAACTTACCACAGAACGCTATCCCTATGAGCAAAGGGACAATCCATTCGCTAGTTCCTGGAATCAATGAACATCTATCTTAAATACACCCAAAGAAATGAACGTTACATAGGCTAATTGCATAGGGTGTGGAGAGGTTGAAACTATATCACATCATTTGTTTAATAGACCTCCTCATTCCCTGATAACATCCCACCACTTTGACATTGCTACCCTGCTGCTCTAAAGACACGTCTCCACTTTTTTCAAGGTTGGATCGGAGGTAAATATTTTTCATACTTAAAATATATGGGGAGAAGGTGTCCATTGTTCTGCTTAATCGTTTTCAGCTTTCCTAAAAAAAAAACACTTGAGTTTTAAGTATGATAGAATTAAACTGTAGTCTTAATCAATGAAAGGACATTGCTCAAAACAGAAAAGCAATGACTTCCCTCGGTTAGAAGAACCACACAGATTGACGCCACCCTATCTTTGAGGAAATGAAGGAAAACAAAACTATCTTTGAGACAAATAATCAATGACTTTAGAAACAAACAAATTGTAAACCTATCTTATTATGGCTTTTTTTTTAGTTTTTCAATAAGTGTTTGGATAGGAAAAGGTCAAACCTCATAGACAACATGGAAGAAGCGTTTATCTGGATAATGAATTCTTATCTGAATTCTTCCAATCCTCTTCTCCAACTTATTTCACAAAAGCCAAAAAGGGTTTCTACAGATAATGAATTCTTCCTTTTGAAAATAATCAAATTGTAAAGTCTACGGAATATAAGTGACTTTCTTACAGTGTTACACTGTCACTTTGTATGGAGTCGGCTTCCTGTCCGATTGAACGGTGTCGATCAGATTACCTATGAACAATTAGATGAAGATTGATAAACACTGCAACAGATTTAAGGAATCCATTTGTAACATGTGTATCTAAGAAGGCTAACTAAAAGAGATATCAAAGGTCAACTAAACGCTAAGGAGAAGAGGTTCCAACAGTTCAATTTCAATCATATATTTTGAGGAAGACGAAGAGAAGAGGGTTAAATATTTTTTAGAACCTGGCCGAAGACCCATAGTAGAACTTTTTCTCTGCTTTTTGTGGACTCTTTGTTTCTTCCTCACCAGTCACCATCGCTCTCAATCTAGAGTTACAAATTAACATGATAGAAGTGGAAAGTTTAGAGCGTGGGATTTAATTCGTCTGATTATATATTTACAGAGAGATTAGGGTTGTTTTGTTTTAGAATTTGATGACGTGGCCGAAAACTCTTAAGTAAATAACTAGAATTTTTCGAGGTGACGTGGCATACTTAGAAGAGAGCTTAAAAAAGCTGAGGTGGACACCTTTAGGAGCTTCAAAACCTCCTTTTTATTAGTGAGAGATGATTTAGGTAGTTTTAAAGTAAATTCGAGTAAAAAAATACTAAATATGTGAAAATCAGGAACTAAATTCTTTGACTTTACTGTCAGTGAATCATTTATTGAAATTTGTAAGATGATATATTAGACCACATGACCTAAAAAATGTGATATTTTTTTTCGGTACTTTTTCCATTTCCACTATTTTCTGATGAATCAAGCCACTGGTTTTGAATTGCAACCCTAAATCTTGGAAACGTGAAATTGAAAAGGACTAAAAATACCAAAATATGAGTCCATTAGAAATACATTAAAATAATTCTGAAAAATCTTGTTGTAGTTTCCTTCCGGTTTTGAGCATTATGTTTTGCAGGTTTTATTTGTAGCTTCTCTCGGGGAAGCTGTTGGTGATGCTTGATCTAAGGTTTTGAGGGCTGGGCTAGGCTGACATTGGCTCGTGGTAACTTTGATGAGATCAGGAGTTCGAAATCGTTGTTAGGCAATTGAGTTTGCTGGTTCTTCATTCTTCATTGTTGGGTTTCTTTGGTCGGTTTGTGCTGTTTTTTCCTTTTCTTGTGTTGGCTCTTACAGATTTTAGTCTTTCCCTTTTCTTTGTGTTATCTCTGTAACACTGTTAAAAAAAAAAAAAAATTGGTATAAAACTTAATGGTTTACCCAAAAAAATATATAGTTGTACTTAAAAATGAAGAAGTGATTTAATTTCTATTCCATGGAAAAATGAAATGTAGATATTGTCATATCAGTAAAAATAATTTGAAACCACATAGAAACCTATTAAGATTTATGGAAAACCCAACATGAAACTGTACCCAATACAATGACATACAATAGAGATTTCAAAAACTACAAATTAACCTCATCTCCTCTTCCCAGTAGGCGTGATCCCACACCATTAATATTATCCGCCGCTACCTCCACACATTACATATTGTATAATTCCATCATATTTAGGCATTAGCATGCTTCAACTAAATTTTGAGAACTAAAAAGAAAATAAAATAGGAATCCTGTAAGAGTCAAAGTTTTATGTGGGTCAAAACATTAGGCCCATTAAATAGTAAGCCCATTAGAATGTTAGTTAGGAGTATATAAAAGGAGACAAAAAAAAAAAAAAACCCTAAAGAAAAGGCATATAAGGGAGTCACAGAAAAAACCTAAAAAAAAAGATTGAGTGAAAGAAAGAGCTCCCCCCAGCCACCATCGCAGTCCCATAGCCGCTGCCACCAGCCCCACCATCGCTATGACAGAGCTTTTGTTTCCTCCTTATATGTGTGTGTCGCAAAGAAGAGATCTAAGTGAGAATGGAAGAAGAAGAGGAAAAAACAAAGATCTGCGAAGAGGAAGAAAAAGAGAAAGAGGAAGGAGAAGCTGAAAACAAAGATCGTGATGACTACGTTATGTTCTTCCAAAATTCAATCATAGGGCAAGGAAATTTTTTCAGAAACAGATACTGATGCTCTTTTCAGGCTAATAAAGGTACCAAACTCTGCCTCACAATCTCTGTAATCTATGTATTATTTGGTGTTATAAGAGATTAAGTTGGTCTACTCACTACAAAAAAAGATTGTGAGGTACCAAACACTGCCTCACAATCTCTGTAATAACAACAAAAATACAATAATATCAAAAATATGTCACTGGTGGCGACTACTTCGAGGATAAACACATCCATGAACAAAAAGTACAATTCATGTTCCCCTTTCATTTCCTTAGTTGATTAGTAAAGATACAATAATTCCTCATCAAACATTAACAACTTTAATAGCAAAATTCTGGAACATGAAGAAGATCTGAGATTTTGTTTCCCTAACTATGATTTTGAAGACATCGTAGAGATTGTGGGAGTTAATAGAGGGTAGATTGTTTATGATAAAAAAAATAATCAAAACAAAATCTAAAAAATGATTTTGTAGAACTTTTAAAATAAAAATGTTTTAAAAATAAATTATAGTTGTTTTTGACTTGTAGATAAATATTCAAAGAGTAGATATTGATATCTACTTCTCTATCTTTTAACGTGAACTACTTGTTTTTTTAATGATAATTATAGTTATGGTATTATGAAAAAATAATTTAATTTATCTTCCATGGAAAAACATAACTGGTAGATCATAAGAAAAATCAATAATGACACTAAGACATTACACAAAAACATATTAAACTTGAGCGAAAACCCAACATTAACCCTACCCAATCGATTGACACACAATAGAAAAATCAAGAACTACAGATTTAAAGTTTTATGTGGGTCAAGACATTAAGCCTATGAAACCCTAAGTCCTCTATAATGTTAATTAGGAGGTATATAAAGGAGTCACAATAAACCTTGAAGAGAAGGTATATAGAGGAGTAGAGGACTCACAACAAAAATCTAGAGAGAGTGAGAGAGAGAACGGCCACCCTTGAGCCACCATCGCAGTCGTATTGGTATTTTTTCTTATTGATGCCCCGCTCGTCTAGTACCAGCCATTATCTTTCCACTCTTTCCTCAGGTAAAACACGAAAATAGTTTAAAATCTCACATCCAAAACTAAAAATATGTGTAAAGAGACAAAAGATCATTAGTGCAAGCAATTTTTTTGATGTTGCAAGCACGCTCCAACCTGTTGTGAAACAATGTCTTTGTTTTATACATACATGCAATGAAAAGATCATTTGTTATTAATCACAATTTTCATTAGTTTTTTGTAAAGATAAAATATTGACTACCTCTAAATTTATTTGAAGCTTAAGCTTTGAGTTCGGTCAATAAAGAAATTAAGAAAAATACAAGTAGATGAAGACATTCAGTGGACTATCTTCTAAGAATAGAGAATCCACCATGTACACTGGAGTAAGATGTCATTCAAACTTAGTAAAATTGTGACCGTTTGGCTTATGTTGATCATCATAAGGAATATGAATCATAACGTCCTAAACATTTATAAATTTAGAAAATCCATTAGAGCAAATTGAAGTAAAATGGAATCAACTTTGAAATTATTCTTAAAATTCTCCTCTCACTCTTTAATCATCTATATAGTTTCCTATCTTTCTACTCCTAAAATCAAATATAAAGCAAGCAACACAGTATTTTGTTTTATAAAGAAAAAAAAAAGTAAGACTATAAAGCTCATGTGTATTCCCTGGAACATCATGAGACATACCTTAAGTTGAATAGCAATAACATATATCAATGTTTTGAAAGGAATATCGAAAATTGGTCTCATATCTAAAGTTGTTTAATTAGATGAGACCATTTTTTGGTATTACTTTTAAGCTTCGACATCACGTTATTGCTATTAAGTTTAAGATAGGTCTTTTTATCTTCAAGGGAATAAAAATAATCTATGCTGTTCTATTTTTAATGATTTTTTTTTTTTTTGTTATAGAAAGAATTAATTTGTGGCTTGTTATATGTTTAACTTTAAGTGTAAAAGAAAATATATGAGGTTTATATAGAGATGTTTTTGATGGCAGATACAACAATGAGTAGACGATCTAAAGATTTGATTTCAAAATTAATTATAATTTTCATAAGTTTCCTTTAACCAAATTCTGGATTTGTACATGTTTAGCAAAATATAATCTTCTATTCGTTATGGCTATCCACATAGGCTAATAGTTCATCATTTTACCAAGGTTTTTTGTGACATCTAACACTAGTAAACATGATCGATACTCTTGGTTGGAAACTTGCGTGGTTAGGTGGTTGGAAATTCGAGGGCCAAAATGGTTCTTGGTTGCTGAAAAAAAATATTTGATTCTCTTGGAGGGTGGATTCTCCGTCACTCGAAGGATATCTGGTTCTGAGAGTGAGAATACGAATCGTGAGCTGAGAAGCTTGGAGGTGAACTAAATGAGATCACTGGTGAGTGGATATGGTAGTTGAGCTGTGTTGGCCGGTGGTTGACAAGAGAAAAGAAAACTGATGTATGGTTGATGGTTGGGTCCTTCTGCGAGGGTTTTACAGTTGTCAGATTCGGGAATGAATCTATGTTAGTGGGGGGATAATTGTAACATCCGTGTTCCGAAAAACGGAAATTGGAGTTATATGACAAAAATAAAGTCGAAGGTCGGTTTTACACTGTCGGAATTAAGGAGTGGAGAGGGTTAATTCCAGTTTTGGTTTAAGAGGGATGAACGTCTTGATTAATATTAAACCAAGGAGGTTTAATTAGTTTCTAGTTTAATTCTAATATTTTCTCTGTTTTGATTTTTAACAAACCAGAAATACACCATTAGCCTATTTAAACCCTGAAAATCGTAGAAGCCCTAGGCTTTTCTCATAATTTTTGTGGCCACCTTCAAGGAGAGAAAGAGAGAGATCTGAGTTGTTTTTGTGGCTGTTGGCGTGAGAGAAAGAGAGAAAAGAAGAGGAAAAAGAGGAAGACAGATTCGACCGGTTATGGGAGAAAGAAGAAACGGATGAGCAAATAAATTTCTTTCCATCGACATCAAGAGCTAGCTACACCCGCGAGCGGATCTCTAATCGAGGTTATGGTCGGAAAGTTATGACCATTCTTCTTAGACGGATTTCTGAAGATCGGATTTCGCCATCATCTAACTTCAAGAGAATTTTTTTGACAAACCGCAGGGAGTTAGGAGCCGATCTACATATAAATGGAAAGCTCCAGATGTCAGCTATATATATAAACCAGCGTGTCTGAACTTAGATGTAAACTCTGGCAGGAATCAGGGTTTGAAGCTGATGGAGGACATGGCTATTTTCAGAAACCCTAATTCAGAAACAGTTATGATGAATCATCTTCAAGGCGCCGTTTGGATATTGAAATGTTGTCCGATCTGGCTCAAAATCGGTCGAGTTATTCATGGTACTTCAGGCTAGTGATTCAACGGTGGGATTGCGATTCTAACTTTTAGTTATTGGTTTATTAGTGTGTTTAGGAAGCACATTTCTATAGAGTAAATTAGGCTTCTGATTCAACGGTGGGATTGCGATTCTAATGGTTAGTTATTGGTTTATTAGTGTGTTTAGAAAGCACATTTCTATAGAGTAAATTGTAAAATGTTCTAGTGTTAGTTTGAAATCGAGATTGGTCTGAGCTGAAGCTTATGCAGGAGCATTCATGAGGCATGAATCTATGTCTTAGTGGTTGGAAAACCAAGTTGGAGCTTAAGAGTATGGAGAAACATGCATATAAAGTGGAAACAATAAATCTGTTTAAATGAGAAGAAGTGAGAAGCGAATTGATCTTCAATCAAGTGGCTAAGATGAATGCAGTACCGTTGCTTATATGGGTTTTACGGATTTCCCCTAGTCTAATAGATTTGTGCTAGAGTTTTCTGTGATGTTTGTTGATTGGCTCATTTAGTAAACTTGTTAATTTGATTTTTTTTTTGTGTTGAATTAAATTAATTAATTAATTTCTGTGAATTAAAATTTTCAAAAAATTTTGGAATTAATTATGTTGAATTAAATTGCTGAAATTAAATAAATTTAGTTATTGCTAAAGTTTTGCTGAATTAAATTAATTAATGAATTACTGATAATTAATTAATTGATGAAGTTGTTGTTGTGTTGGTTGTTGAATCATGTAAGCATATGTATTATGCTAGAAACTATTTGTTGGCCTTTGTTTATAGCTGTGAGATGAATTAATCGCCTCACTCAGTATTTATTAAATACTAATGCATCTCTTCGTAATGATGCATAAAAGTTTAGCTTATTGGAGCTCGTAGGACCAATGCTACGAAAAAGGGATGACATATCGGAGGTTGTTGTTTTCTGTACTGAGTAATAAATAATATTTCTCCAAATATAGAGTAATATTTTCATTATTCTATTTTATAGTAGTATATAAGGGTTTTACTTTATAACTGAGTTTAGAGGCAAAAATTGAGTGTGGTTTGAGATGCTCTTAGTAGAACATTATTTAATTATCATGGATATAAAACAAAAGTTTTAAACCGAATACCCGAAAACGGAAGAATGTAAGAAACATAGCACTTTGAGAGGCAAAACAAACCTAGAGACATGTTCAAATTATTGCATTACCTAGAATGCATGCCTCGAACATCTTATTGTTGAGTTCTATTATCACTTTCTCTTGTTGCTCATTGGTAGATTTAAAAATCTTACAAAGAAATAGCATACAAAAATATAATTCCATACCTTAAACCTATGGCATTTTCCTTAGACAAATCCCACAAACCATTGGACTTCCAATAATCCCTTCGAACCTTACCATCACGCTTACATCAACAACCAGGAGTGACCTGTTTTAAATATAGAATCTTATGTTCTCAGCACATCCCCTCCTTCGAAATAAGTGTCTCAGAGGATATTCTATTAAGAATATAGTTTCTTTGATTCATATCCCCCCAACTTTTATGAAGATAATGGTCTCATCTGCTAACAACAATAACAAAAGCTTCTATAATTGTGATCAACTTCTAAAATCAACCTCTTTATGAACCTCATCCAATATATTGTGAAAAAACCAAATCTATATAGTAAGAATTTTCAAAACCATAATTGATAGATGAGTGGAATATATAAGTTCTTCCCAATTCAAAATAAATATCAGTTTCCATGATTCAAAATACTAAAAACGGTTTGTAATATTACTGCATTATAAGTATTTAGGTAGTTTTAAAGTAAATTCGAGTAAAAAAATACTAAATATGTGAAAATCAGGAACTAAATTCTTTGACTTTACTGTCAGTGAATCATTTATTGAAATTTGTAAGATGATATATTAGACCACATGACCTAAAACAATGTGATATTTTTTTCTGTACTTTTTCCATTTCCACTATTTTCTGATGATTCAAGCCACTGGTTTTGAATTGCAACCCTAAATCATGGAAACGTGAAATTGAAAAGGACTAAACTTACCAAAATATGAGTCCATTAGAAATACATTAAAATAATTCTGAAAAATCTTTTTGTACTTTCCTTCCGGTTTTGAGCATTATGTTTTGCAGGTTTTATGTGTAGCTTCTCTCGGGGAAGCTGTTGGTGATGCTTGATCTAAGGTTTTGAGGACTGGGCTAGGCTGACATTGGCTCGTGGTAACTTTGATGAGATCAGGAGTTCGAAATCGGTGTTAGGCAATTGAGTTTGCTGGTTCTTCATTCTTCATTGTTGGGTTTCTTTAGTCGGTTTGTGCTGTTTTTTCCTTTTCTCTGTAACACTGTTAAAAAAAAAAAATTGGTATAAAACTTAACGGTTTACCCAAAAAAATATATAGTTGTACTTAGAAACGAAGAAGTGATTTTGATGCGGACATCAATCCGGTAACTGAACTATCTGACGAGGACACACGTGAGGAGCATACTGAAGTGACAAATATTCAAGAGAAGACTCAAGAAGGTCCAATAACCCGAGCAAAAGCCAAAGAGTTGAATATAGGATCACACAACAAGCAAGTAGCGGACCAAGTGCATCAAGTGGAGGACGACCATGTCATCAAGATTCCAGAAGTAGCTGGACCTATCACAAGAGCTAGGAGGGATAAACTAAGAGAAGAATTCAACGTATCCATACAAGCTCTACTCGACACAGCTGAAGATGTCCCGGACAACGGACCAACCATAGACCTAGCTGCGATGACTTCTCGTCCAAGTCAGGTACGATTTTTGTTTAATTATTTCTGTTTCCTTGCAGGTGATATGGCCTCGGCCTAGTGGCTCTAGTAAGCCCACAATGAGTCTAGTTCGAGTCCCAGTAGAGTCTTTTATTTTATTTCTTTTTATTTTGTGTCTGTAGCTACACTTTCCATATAAGGAAACAGCATGTTGTTTCCATTGAGAGTGTGTGCCGTTTTCTTTTATTTTCATACAAGTCCTGTTGTTTTTGCTTTGAGTCGCAACCCTAGAGGTTGTAGCCGTAAGGATCAAACTATAAGATCCCCGGCCGTGTATCTTTTTATTTACCCTACATCAATAAAGAACCGAATTTCTTTTAGCTTGAAAGTTGCTGAAACTTTTGTCTCAGATCTTGTCTTTGTGTGTGATTCACAAAGCCACGATTCTTAAGCTGTATCAAGGAGCCTTTCACACTCCCTGTGGTGCTTATCGATCCACCATCACGACCCCATTCATCAGGTTTCACAAGAGGAGCTTCGAGCTGCTTGTCTAGCCTTCCACACCGGTTTTGTGAGTTGTAGCGGAGGAGGAGCTTCGAGCTAACTTCGTTTCCACTTCAGATCCGGCTCAAAGACTAGTTCATTTCGAGTCTTATATCATTGGTATCAGAGCCAAAGGTTCCTGCCTTTGGTTTTCCTATCCCAGGTTGTTTCTTTTCATATTAGTTTTGTTTCAATTCAGTTTGTCTGTCTTGTTGTTTGAATTTTATAAAATCATAAAAAAATCATAAAAATATTTCGTCTTTTGTTGTTGCTTCTTTAAACTCTTCAGAAAATATAAAAATTGTTATTTTGATTTCTGAGCATCATTTCATATTTTTCCCATATCAAAACCTAAACGGCAATTTCCTTTGTTGTTTATCTGTTTTGTTTGAGAAAATTTGATTCTTGTGTTGATTCTTTTTGCTAGGAAAATCTACAGTATCCTTAGCACTTTGGATTCAAGTCGGATTGGAGTAAAGCATGGCTGACGGAGGTCCTGAATGTCAACAAGATATGATGGAAGTTTTACGTGCAATGCAAGCCGACATGAGAGCTATGACTCAACGCATTGTTGATAATCACCAAGAACTTGGCACTCGCCTCACCCGCTTGGAACAACCACAACAACACCCTCCTGATCCTGAAGAGGAAGTTCTCTCAGAATCCGATGGAGACTCACTCGACACGCTAGCTCGACAACCACGTCGAGTTGATCCTCTACGGAGACACCGACCAAGAGAGGTAGAACCTAGAGAAAATAATCACGATATCAAGCTAACTCCACCATCTTTTGCAGGCAAAACTGATCCCGAAGCTTACTTGGATTGGGAAAGGAGACTTGAGTATATCTTTGAATGCTATGGGTACCGAGAGAACAAAAGGGTGGCTGTAGCTGCGGCTCAACTCACGGGAAACGCCCTAGCATGGTGGGACAGAACAGTAGCTGAACGGAGACGACTTCACTTTGGAGCTGTCACCAACTGGCCCGACATGAAGTACCTAATGAGGTTAAGGTATGTCCCTGAACATTTTCATCGAGACTTACAAAAACGTTTCCGTAAGTTGACACAGGGAACAAGGAGCGTGGAGGACTATTTTGAGGAGTTTGAAAAACTAATGAACTCGCTGGAGTTGGAAGAATCCGAGGAGGCTATGATGGCTCAATTCATCGATGGATTACAAGATAGGATTCAAAGAAAAGTTGAGCGTGCCAAGTACAAGAGTTTACATGAACTCCTACACCTATCGGTCCAGATAGAGCAGCAGATTAGGCACAAGAATAACAGCAACAATCGTGCCAGAAATGTTCCACAAACATGGAAGAATGATGTGTCCAAAGTACAAGACAAAGGAAAAGCTGTTGAGATAGATTCCAGGTTCAAATCAAGGGCATCCGAACCACAAAGGAGTTTCCGTGACGAACAAGGTAAGTCTTCTAACCAATATAATCGAACTCGTGACATTACTTGTTTTAAGTGCCAGGGAAGAGGGCATATATCAAGAGACTGCCCAAACCGGAGAGTAATGATCGTCACCAACACGGGAGATTACGAGTCACAAGATGAGGCTGTAGACGAGTCCGAAGAACACGGGGAAGACATCGAGTATCCGGACACTGGGGAATCACTCATGATAAGACGGGTTCTCAATGTTCAAGTAGGACCTGAGGAGACCGCACAAAGAGAAAATCTCTTTCATACACGATGCACCATCAATGGCAAGGTTTGCAATTTAATTATAGATGGTGGTTCTTGTACTAACGTGGCCAGCAAGCTTCTTGTTGAGAAATTAGGTCTCGTGAAAACCAAGCATCCACGCCCATACAAGCTTCGGTGGCTCAATGACAAGGCCGAGATGAAGGTCTCCGAACAGGTAACGGTTCCATTTAGCATTGGTAAGTATGTTGATCAAGTTACTTGTGATGTAGTGCCCATGCAAGCCGGACACCTCCTCTTAGGGAGACCCTGGAAATTTGACCGAGAAACTCAACATGATGGACGTACTAACCAATACTCGGTGACACACCAAAACCGTAAGTTCACTCTTGCACCCCTCAGTCCCTCACAAGTTCATGCACTTCACGCAAAAATGGCTAAGGACGGAGAGGTAAGTACATCGAACCTTTACGTAAGCTACGGATCAGTTGGTAAGTCCCTTGGTGCCAAGGGCGCCCTACTACTAATGTTCTACCAAGAATGTCTAAGTACAGATACAGGTGATATAGAAATTCCTGAGGAAGTCCAACCCTTACTCCAGAGTTACTTGGACGTATTTCCCGAAGAACTACCACCCGGACTACCACCAATTAGAGGTATAGAACATCAAATCGATTTGGTTCCGGGAACAGCTCTGCCGAACAAACCCGCTTATAGGATGAATCCGGAGGAAAGCAAGGAATTGGAGAAACAAATCAGTGACTTATTAGACCAAGGTTACATCCGAGAAAGTCTTAGTCCATGTGCTGTGCCCGTTCTGCTCGTACCAAAGAAAGGAGGCACTTGGAGAATGTGTGTAGACTGTCGTGCCATCAACAACATAACCATCAAGTACCGGCACCCTATCCCACGTCTCGACGACATGTTAGACGAGCTCTGCGGTTCCACACTCTTCTCAAAGGTGGATCTTAAAAGTGGATATCATCAAGTACGTATGCGCGAAGGCGACGAATGGAAAACTGCTTTCAAAACAAAACAGGGGCTATACGAGTGGCTTGTCATGCCCTTTGGTCTCACCAACGCCCCCAGCACCTTCATGCGCTTGATGAACCAGGTTCTTCGTTCTTATATTGGAAAATTTGTAGTAGTTTATTTTGATGACATATTAATCTACAGCAAAAATCTTAAGGATCATTTAGAACACCTAGAACTTGTATTTAAATCACTTCGGAAGGAAAGCTTATACGCTAACCTAAAGAAGTGTGTCTTTTGTACTAACAAACTTGTGTTCTTAGGTTTTGTTATTAGTGAACAAGGAATACAGGTGGATGAAGAGAAGATAAAAGCTATCCGAGATTGGCCCACTCCCACTACCATCGGACATGTTCGGAGTTTCCACGGACTAGCTAGCTTCTATAGACGATTCGTCAAGGATTTTAGCACGGTAGCTGCACCACTCACAGCCGTGATCAAGAAGAATCAGCCATTTAAGTGGGGAGTTGCTCAAGAACAAGCCTTTAATACCTTGAAGGAGAAGCTAACACAAGCACCGGTTCTTTCTTTACCTAACTTTGACCTTATCTTCGAGATTGAATGTGATGCTTCAGGTCTAGGAATTGGAGCCGTGCTACACCAGAACAAGAAGCCCGTGGCCTTCTTCAGTGAGAAACTCAACGGAGCTGCACTCAACTACCCGACATATGACAAAGAGTTGTACGCCCTAGTCCGAGCCTTACAAACCTGGCAGCACTACCTACTGTCCAAGGAGTTCATCATCCACACCGATCATGAGACTCTCAAGCATCTCCGAGGACAAACAACACTCAAGAGGCGACATGCAAGATGGCTGGAGTTCATAGAAACGTTTCCTTACGTCATTAAGTACAAGAAGGGCGCGGAAAATGTGGTAGCTGATGCCTTATCCCGACGATACATACTAATCACCACGCTAGAAGCCAAGATCATGGGGTTTGAGCATCTCAAGGATCACTATGCCACGGATCCTGATTTTTCCGAGGCTTATGAAGCCTGTGGTAAGGGTGAATTCCATTCCTACTATTTGCATGATAGATTTCTTTTCAGGGATAAAAGACTATGCATACCAAGAGGATCCATGCGTGACTTGTTGCTCAAGGAAGCTCACGGAGGTGGTCTTATGGGTCATTTTGGCGTTGACAAGACATTGGCTGTAGTGACGGATCATTTCTATTGGCCTCATATCAAGAAGGACGTCGAGAAGACTTGTGCCAAATGTGTGACTTGCCACAAAGCCAAATCCAGGTCCCATCCTCACGGATTATACTTACCTTTGCCTATCCCTAACGCCCCTTGGGAAGATATTTCCATGGATTTTGTCTTAGGGTTACCACAGGTTCAGCACAAGGATTCAATCTTCGTGGTGGTTGATAGATTCTCGAAGATGGCACATTTCATACCGTGCAACAAGACCAATGATGCCTCCCAAATCGCCGATCTGTTCTTCAAAGAAGTGGTAAAATTACATGGTGTTCCTAGAACTATTGTCTCTGACCGTGATGTCAAATTTTTAGGACACTTTTGGAGAACCTTGTGGAGGAAGATGGGGACAAAGCTCTTGTTCTCAACTACTTGTCATCCACAAACGGATGGACAAACGGAAGTGGTAAACCGAACCCTTTCCACTTTACTTAGAGCCACACTCGGAAAGAACTTAAAAACATGGGTTCATTTTCTACCATTTGTTGAGTTCGCCTATAATCATGCCAAGCACTCTACTACTAATCTTTCTCCCTTTGAGATTGTCTATGGTTTCAGGCCCTTAACACCGATTGATTTAACTCCTATACCACACACCGAACAAATCAATGTCGATGGCAAGAACCGAGGCGAATACATCAAGAAACTACATGAACAAGCACGAGATAAGATTCTCAAGAAGAATGAGAAGATCAAAGCGCAAAGGGACAAAGGACGCAAGCGAGTCATCTTTGAGCCCGGAGAGTGGGTATGGATTCACATGCGACCGGAGAGGTTTCCTCGGAAGAGAAGTTCCAAACTAGCACCTCGAGGCGATGGACCGTTCAAAGTACTTGAGAAAATCAACGACAACGCCTACAAGCTGGAGCTTCCAGGTGAGTTCAACATTTCACATAGCTTTAATGTTGCTGACCTTTCACCTTATGTCTCAGATGAACAAGTTTTGAGGACAAAACCTTCTCAAGAGGGAGAGTATGATGCGGACATCAATCCGGTAACTGAACTATCTGACGAGGACACACGTGAGGAGCATACTGAAGTGACAAATATTCAAGAGAAGACTCAAGAAGGTCCAATAACCCGAGCAAAAGCCAAGGAGTTGAATATAGGATCACACAACAAGCAAGTAGCGGACCAAGTGCATCAAGTGGAGGACGACCATGTCATCAAGATTCCAGAAGTAGCTGGACCTATCACAAGAGCTAGGAGGGATAAACTAAGAGAAGAATTCAACGTATCCATACAAGCTCTACTCGACACAGCTGAAGATGTCCCGGACAACGGACCAACCATAGACCTAGCTGCGATGACTTCTCGTCCAAGTCAGGTACGATTTGTGTTTAATTATTTCTGTTTCCTTGCAGGTGATATGGCCTCGGCCTAGTGGCTCTAGTAAGCCCACAATGAGTCTAGTTCGAGTCCCAGTAGAGTCTTTTATTTTATTTCTTTTTATTTTGTGTCTGTAGCTACACTTTCCATATAAGGAAACAGCATGTTGTTTCCATTGAGAGTGTGTGCCGTTTTCTTTTATTTTCGTACAAGTCCTGTTGTTTTTGCTTTGAGTCGCAACCCTAGAGGTTGTAGCCGTAAGGATCAAACTATAAGATCCCCGGCCGTGTATCTTTTTATTTACCCTACATCAATAAAGAACCGAATTTCTTTTAGCTTGAAAGTTGCTGAAACTTTTGTCTCAGATCTTGTCTTTGTGTGTGATTCACAAAGCCACGATTCTTAAGCTGTATCAAGGAGCCTTTCACACTCCCTGTGGTGCTTATCGATCCACCATCACGACCCCATTCATCAGGTTTCACAAGAGGAGCTTCGAGCTGCTTGTCTAGCCTTCCACACCGGTTTTGTGAGTTGTAGCGGAGGAGGAGCTTCGAGCTAACTTCGTTTCCACTTCAGATCCGGCTCAAAGACTAGTTCATTTCGAGTCTTATATCAGATTTAATTTCTATTCCATGGAAAAATGAAATGTAGATATTGTCATAACAGTAAAAATAATTTGAAACCACATAGAAACCTATTAAGATTTATGGAAAACCCAACATGAAACTGTACCCAATACAATGACATACAATAGAGATTTCAGAAACTACAAATTAACCTCATCTCCTCTTCCCAGTAGGCGTGATCCCACACCATTAATATTATCCGTCGCTACCTCCACACATTACATATTGTATAATTCCATCATATTTAGGCATTAGCATGCTTCAACTAAATTTTGAGAACCAAAAAGAAAATAAAATAGGAATCTTGTAAGATTCAAAATTTTATGTGGGTCAAAACATTAGGCCCATTAAAAGTAAGCCCATTAGAATGTTATTTAGGAGAATATAAAAAGAGTCACAAAATAAAAAACCTAGAGAAAAAGTATATAAGGGAGTCACATAAAAAAACCTAAAAAAAAGATTGAGTGAAAGAAAGAGCTGCCCCCAGCCACCATCGCAGTCCCATAGCCGCTGCCACCAGCCCCACCGTCGCTATGACAGAGCTTTTGTATCCTCCTTATATGTGTGTGTCGCAAAGAAGAGTTCTAAGTGAGAATGGAAGAAGAAGAAGAAAAAACAAAGATCTGCGAAGAGGAAGAAGAAGAGAAAGAGGAAGGAGAAGCTGAAAACAAAGATCGTGATGACTACGTTATGTTCTTACAAAATTCAATCATAGGGCAAAGAAATTTTTTCAGAAACAGATATTGATGCTCTTTTCAGGCTAATAAAAGGTACCAAACTCTGCCTCACAATCTCTGTAATCTATGTATTATTTGGTATTAAAAGAGATTAAGTTGGTCTACTCACTACAAAAAAAGATTGTGAGTTACCATACTCTGCCTCACAATCTCTGTAATAACAACAAAAATACAATATATCAAAAATATGTCACTGGCGGCGACTACTTCGAGGATAAACACATCCATGAACAAAAAGTACAATTCATGTTCCCCTTTCATTTCCTTAGTTGATTAGTAAAGATACAATAATTCCTCATCAAACATTAACAACTTTAATAGCAAAATTCTGGACCATGTAATATCTTCCACGCCTTTCCCTTTAAGCTTAGCTTCATCACGATTATTCATTACATGTCTCATTAAAACCCTAAACTTATCCACAGATAACTCTGCCCATTGATGAACTTCAAAAGGACCTTTCTTCACTTCACCCATCTCCTCAACCACCAATGGGTAGTCATTCCGCTGAATTAGATACTCTGTTGGGATAAATAATAAAAAAGAAGACGGGATATGAAAATAGATTAATATGTAGATTATGAGGAGGAAAAAATATGCAAAGAAAAGGAGGAAGGTGAAGAAGAAGATCTGAGATTTTGTTTCCCTAACTATGATTTTGAAGACATCGTAGAGATTGTGGGAGTTAATAGAGGGTAGATTGTTTATGATAAAAAAGATAATCTAAACAAAATCTAAAAAATGATTTTGTAGAACTTTTAAAATAAAAATGTTTTAAAAATAAGTTATAGTTGTTTTTGACCTGTAGATAAATATTCAAAGAGTAGATATTGATATCTACTTCTCTATCTTTTGACGTGAACTACTTGTTTTTTTAAAGATAATTATAGTTATGGTATTATGAAAAATAATTTAATTTATATTCCATGGAAAAACATAACTGGTAGATCATAAGACAAATCAATAATGACACTAAGACATTACACAAAAACATATTAAACTTGATCGAAAATCCAACATGAACTCTACCCAATCGATTGACACACAATAGACAAATCATGAACTACAAATTAATTAACATGGTCTCCTCATCCCCAAAGGCGTGACCTAACACCATTGATATTATCGGCTTCTCCCTTAACACATCACATATTGAATAATCCCATTGTTTCTTAGGCATATTAGCATGATTCTATTAATATTTGAAAACCAAAAAAAGTAATTAAAATAGGAACAAACCCTCTTGTTCAAGGAATATGAAACATCTTGAACCCAGTCAGATTTAAAGTTTTCTGTGGGTCAAGACATTAAGCCTATGAAACCCTAAGTCCTCTATAATGTTAATTAGGAGGTATATAAAGGAGTCACAATAAACCTTGAAGAGAAGGTATATAGAGGAGTAGAGGATTCACAACAAAAATCTAGAGAGAGTGAGAGAGAGAACGGCCACCCTTGAGCCACCATCGCAGTCGTATTGGTATTTTTTCTTATTGATGCCCCGCTCGTCTAGTACCAGCCATTATCTTTCCACTCTTTCCTCTGGTAAAACACGAAATAGTTTAAAATCTCACATCCAAAACTAAAAATAGGTGTAAAGAGACAAAAGATCATTAGTGCAAGCAATTTTTTTGATGTTGCAAGCACGCTCCAACCTGTTGTGAAACAATGTCTTTGTTTTATACATACATGCAATGAAAAGATCATTTGTTATTAATCACAATTTTCATTAGTTTTTTGTAATGATAAAATATTGACTACCTCTAAATTTATTTGAAGCTTAAGCTTTGAGTTCGGTCAATAAAGAAATTAAGAAAAATACAAGTAGATGAAGACATTCAGTGGACTATCTTCTAAGAATAGAGAATCCACCATGTACACTGGAGTAAGATGTCATTCAAACTTAGTAAAATTGTGACCGTTTGGCTTATGTTGATCATCATAAGGAATATGAATCATAACGTCCTAAACATTTATAAATTTAGAAAATCCATTAGAGCGAATTGAAGTAAAATGGAATCAACTTTGAAATTATTCTTAAAATTCTCCTCTCACTCTTTAATCATCTATATAGTTTCCTATATTTCTACTCCTAAAATCAAATATAAAGCAAGCAACACAGTATTTTGTTTTATAAAGAAAAAAAAAAAGTAAGACTATAAAGCTCATGTGTATTCCCTGGAACATCATGAGACATACCTTAAGTTGAATAGCAATAACATATATCAATGTTTTGAAAGGAATATCGAAAATTGGTCTCATATCTAAAGTTGTTTAATTAGATGAGACCATTTTTTGGTATTACTTTTAAGCTTCGACATCACGTTATTGCTATTAAGTTTAAGATAGGTCTTTTTATCTTCAAGGGAATAAAAATAATCTATGCTGTTCTATTTTTAATGATTTTTTTTTTTTGTTATAGAAAGAATTAATTTGTGGCTTGTTATATGTTTAACTTTAAGTGTAAAAGAAAATATATGAGGTTTATATAGAGATGTTTTTGATGGCAGATACAACAATGAGTAGACGATCTAAAGATTTGATTTCAAAATTAATTATAATTTTCATAAGTTTCCTTTAACCAAAATTCTGGATTTGTACATGTTTAGCAAAATATAATCTTCTATTCATTATGGCTATCCACATAGGCTAATAGTTCATCATTTTACCAAGGTTTTTGTGACATCTAACACTAGTAAACATGATCGATACTCTTGGTTGGAAACTTGCGTGGTTAGGTGGTTGGAAATTCGAGGGCCAAAATGGTTCTTGGTTGCTGAAAAAAAATATTTGATTCTCTTGGAGGGTGGATTCTCCGTCACTCGAAGGATATCTGGTTCTGAGAGTGAGAATAAGAATCGTGAGCTGAGAAGCTTGGAGGTGAACTAAATGAGATCACTGGTGAGTGGATATGGTAGTTGAGCTGTGTTGGCCGGTGGTTGACAAGAGAAAAGAAAACTGATGTATGGTTGATGGTTGGGTCCTTCTGCGAGGGTTTTACAGTTGTCAGATTCGGGGATGAATCTATGTTAGTGGGGGGGAGAATTGTAACATCCGTGTTCCGAAAAACAGAAATTGGAGTTATATGATAGAAATAAAGTCGAAGGTCGGTTTTACACTGTCGGAATTAAGGAGTGGAGAGGGTTAATTCCAGTTTTGGTTTAAGAGGGATGAACTTCTTGATTAATATTAAACCAAGGAGGTTTAATTAGTTTCTAGTTTAATTCTAATATTTTTTCTGTTTTGATTTTTAACAAACCAGAAATACACCATTAGCCTATTAAAACCCTGAAAATCGTAGAAGCCCTAGGCTTTTCTCATAATTTTTGTGGCCACCTTCAAGGAGAGAAAGAGAGAGATCTGAGTTGTTTTTGTGGCTGTTGGCGTGAGAGAAAGAGAGAAAAGAAGAGGAAAAAGAGGAAGACAGATTCGACCGGTTATGAGAGAAAGAAGAAACGGATGAGCAAATAAATTTCTTTCCATCGACATCAAGAGCTAGCTACACCCGCGAGCGGATCTCTAATTGAGGTTCTGGTCGGAAAGTTATGACCATTCTTCTTAGACGGATTTCTGAAGATCGGATTTCGCCATCATCTAACTTCAAGAGAATTTTTTTGACAAACCGCAGGGAGTTAGGAGCCGATCTACAAATAAATGGAAAGCTCCAGATGTCAGCTATATATATAAACCAGCGTGTCTGAACTTAGATGTAAACTCTGGCAGGAATCAGGGTTTGAAGCTGATGGAGGACATGGCTATTTTCAGAAACCCTAATTCAGAAACAGTTATGATGAATCATCTTCAAGGCGCCGTTTGGATATTGAAATGTTGTCCGATCTGGCTCAAAATCGGTCGAGTTATTCATGGTACTTCAGGCTAGTGATTCAACGGTGGGATTGCGATTCTAACGGTTAGTTATTGGTTTATTAGTGTGTTTAGGAAGCACATTTCTATAGAGTAAATTAGGCTTCTGATTCAACGGTGGGATTGCGATTCTAATGGTTAGTTATTGGTTTATTAGTGTGTTTAGAAAGTACATTTCTATAGAGTAAATTGTAAAATGTTCTAGTGTTAGTTTGAAATCGAGATTGGTCTGAGCTGAAGCTTATGCAGGAGCATTCATGAAGCATGAATCTATGTCTTAGTGGTTGGAAAACCAAGTTGGAGCTTAAGAGTATGGAGAAACATGCATATAAAGTGGAAACGATAAATCTGTTTAAATGAGAAGAAGTGAGAAGCGAATTGATCTTCAATCAAGTGGCTAAGATGAATGCAGTACCGTAGCTTATATGGGTTTTACGGATTTCCCCTAGTCTAACAGATTTGTGCTAGAGTTTTCTGTGATGTTTGTTGATTGGCTCATTTGGTAAACTTGTTAATTTGATTTTTTTTTTGTGTTGAATTAAATTAATTAATTATTTTCTGTGAATTAAAATTGTCAAAAATTGTTGGAATTAATTATGTTGAATTAAATTGCTGAAATTAAATAAATTTAGTTATTGCTAAAGTTTTGCTGAATTAAATTAATTAATGACTTACTGATAATTAATTAATTGATGAAATTGTTGTTGTGTTGGTTGTTGAATCCTGTAAGCATATGTATTATGTTAGAAACTATTTGTTGGCCTTTGTTTATAGCTGTGAGATGAATTACTCGCCTCACTCAGTATTTATTAAATACTAATGCATCTCTTCGTAATGATGCATAAAAGTTTAGCTTATTGGAGCTCGTAGGACCAATGCTACGAAAAAGGGATGACATATCGGAGGTTGTTGTTTGTTTATTTTGATGTTGGTGTTGTTGTATGGTGATGAATTTGCGGTGAACCGTTAGGTTGCTAGTTATTGTTGTGCAATTTATTGGTTATTAATAAATCATGAATGCTGAATTTGATTGTTTAAAATTAATTGTGTTACGCTGCTGAGGATTTATTATTATTTGTGAGAATGGTAAAAAAAAAATTCGGGTCGGGGCGTTTCAAGAATGGTCAACTTTACTATTGACTCTATATCTTAATTGGAGTCTTCATTGTGAATATTCCCGATAAATTTCTCAGTAATTCCTAGCGAGTATACTCGACAAATACAGAGCAAGGTTTACCACCAAAATGTGATTTTCCGGATACTTTACAAAGTGTGTCTGCTTCAAGTGTAATCAAGCTATCAGGGATAGAATCTAGAGAGATCACCTCTAGAAGATCTAACGGGAATACTAGTCTCAACCCCACCATTCCTAAACTAACATACATCTCTTCCGAAATCTGCAATGGGAAAAATTTGGTTCTCATCTGGTCTGGAAACTGGGGAGGTCAACAACTATTCAAGAGAAAGAAAATGTGATTATCATTGGTGATTGTTATTTAAAGGAATCTCTACTTTTTTTTATTAGCATTTAGTATAGCTTAGTCTTTGTCCACTTCCTCGATCTATGCTTCTTTGATTCTCTTTAAAAAGAAGATTTTTTTTTTTCATATTTTAGTGATTCCTCGAAACCCTTTTCCTAGGGTTTGTTTCCTTCTCCAGAAATCAACCTATTTCTGTTTCTTAAAGTTTGAAGCTTTATTCAATCTTAGCACACCCAAATGCGCTAAATCGGACAAAAGAGGTGTAAGGAATTCTTCATTGATGATCAATAGTTTGAGAGATTCGATACATGTTTTGATAAGTGTTTTGCTTTGTAAGATCCAGTGCCTTGGAAAGGATCTCACTCTATATATACCCCTTAGTTTAATAGCTAGTCTTGATCATAAGGAAATAAGATCTTCTTTATCATGTTATATATGTAAAATCACATGTGTAATCATTAAGTCATGTATAATATTTTTTTTTCACCAAAAGTTAGTCTTTTCACAATAGCAAAACGCGGTAGGAGAACTCCGAAAGCATGTTCTACATATTTTCTACATGTTTATTTGTTTCACATAAAATTGTCTTTTTTAGAGCTCTCGGTTTGTGAATATTTTGCACCATTGTACACTATTTTGGGGATTCATATGTTTGTTTTAGGTTTTCTATTAAATAAAACTTGTTGTAATTTAAAATTTGAAATTTTGGGAAAATGCCCTATTTAGGTTTTACAATTTGAAAAGATCATCTCATTATTTTATTTTAACAAAATAACTTTACACACTAAACAATAGTTTGAGAGAAATATATATATCTTTTAAAAAAAATCAATTGTTTTTTTTTATAGAAAATTTTATTTTATACAGAAAAATTAGTCAAAAATAATTTATTTTTGAATGAATGTCAAAGAAAATCTTTGAAAAAGTCCCCAAAATATTTGTGAAAAAATCATAAATTTATCTTCTCCAAAAAAATCTTTATACAAAAATTTACTTCTAAATTCAATATGTTTCTCCTTCAATACACTTCTAAATTTTATACGATTCATCTAACCCTCTCCTACTATGTAACCCTCACAAGCTTGTTCCATTTTTATATATATATGAAGTATGTAATTATGAGATACAAAGTGATAATATATATATATATATATATATATATATGTATATATATACTTATCTTTTATTTATTTTTATGGTCTATTTCTACATACTTATCCATGAGTGAATTTTAATACATAAAATCAATAAAAATATATTAACCTAAATTTATTTAAAATAATAATTGTAATTAATTAGAATTTTCACTTTTATTTATTAAAAATATAACTTTTAAATCAAATGCGGGCAAAAATTTCATTTCATATATAAAAAGTTATTAAAAAAAATAATGGGTGCAGTTTCCAAATTATAAAACATAAACATGAAAGTTTTCAAGAAATCCCTTACACTTTAAAATTTTATTTAATTATAAAAATAATTTTAATAAAATAAATTATCTACAATTAGTTAAATACATAACTAAATTTTTTATTAATATTTTTTTAATTCTACAATAAAAAATATAAAATTTACGACTGCTTTATGAATAACAAAAATTTTACTCTATACTGAGTAATAAATAATATTTCTCCAAATATAGAGTAATATTTTCATTATTCTATTTTATAGTAGTATATAAGGGTTTTACTTTATAACTGAGTTTAGAGGCAAAAATTGAGTGTGGTTTGAGATGCTCTTAGTAGAACATTATTTAATTATCATGGATATAAAACAAAAGTTTTAAACCGAATACCCGAAAACGGAAGAATGTAAGAAACATAGCACTTTGAGAGGCAAAACAAACCTAGAGACATGTTCAAATTATTGCATTACCTAGAATGCATGCCTCGAACATCTTATTGTTGAGTTCTATTATCACTTTCTCTTGTTGCTCATTGGTAGATTTAAAAATCTTACAAAGAAATAGCATACAAAAATATAATTCCATACCTTAAACCTATGGCATTTTCCTTAGACAAATCCCACAAACCATTGGACTTCCAATAATCCCTTCGAACCTTACCATCACGCTTACATCAACAACCAGGAGTGACCTGTTTTAAATATAGAATCTTATGTTCTCAGCACATCCCCTCCTTCGAAATAAGTGTCTCAGAGGATATTCTATTAAGAATATAGTTTCTTTGATTCATATCCCCCAAACTTTTATGAAGATAATGGTCTCATCTGCTAACAACAATAACAAAAGCTTCTATAATTGTGATCAACTTCTAAAATCAACCTCTTTATGAACCTCATCCAATATATTGTGAAAAAAACCAAATCTATATAGTAAGAATTTTCAAAACCATAATTGATAGATGAGTGGAATATATAAGTTCTTCCCAATTCAAAATAAATATCAGTTTCCATGATTCAAAATACTAAAAACCGTTTGTAATATTACTGCATTATAAGTATTTAGGTAGTTTTAAAGTAAATTCGAGTAAAAAATACTAAATATGTGAAAATCAGGAACTAAATTCTTTGACTTTACTGTCAGTGAATCATTTATTGAAATTTGTAAGATGATATATTAGATCACATGACCTAAAACAATGTGATATTTCTTCTGTACTTTTTCCATTTCCACTATTTTCTGATGATTCAAGCCACTGGTTTTGAATTGCAACCCTAAATCATGGAAACGTGAAATTGAAAAGGACTAAACTTACCAAAATATGAGTCCATTAGAAATACATTAAAATAATTCTGAAAAATCTTTTTGTACTTTCCTTCCGGTTTTGAGCATTATGTTTTGCAGGTTTTATTTGTAGCTTCTCTCAGGGAAGCTGTTGGTGATGCTTGATCTAAGGTTTTGAGGACTGGGCTAGGCTGACATTGGCTCGTGGTAACTTTGATGAGATCAGGAGTTCGAAATCGGTGTTAGGCAATTGAGTTTGCTGGTTCTTCATTCTTCATTGTTGGGTTTCTTTACTCGGTTTGTGCTGTTTTTTTCCTTTTCTTGTGTTGGCTCTTACAGATTTTAGTCTTTCCCCTTTCTTTGTATTATCTCTGTAACACTGTTAAAAAAAAAAAATTGGTATAAAACTTAACGGTTTACCCAAAAAAATATATAGTTGTACTTAGAAACAAAGAAGTGATTTAATTTCTATTCCATGGAAGAATGAAATGTAGATATTGTCATAACAGACTTAACAGTAAAAATAATTTGAAACCACATAGAAACCTATTAAGATTTATGGAAAACCCAACATGAAACTGTACCCAATACAATGACATACAATAGAGATTTCAGAAACTACAAATTAACCTCATCTCCTCTTCCCAGTAGGCGTGATCCCACACCATTAATATTATCCATCGCTACCTCCACACATTACATATTGTATAATTCCATCATATTTAGGCATTAGCATGCTTCAACTAAATTTTGAGAACCATAAAGAAAATAAAATAGGAATCTTGTAAGATTCAAAGTTTTATGTGGGTCAAAACATTAGGCCCATTAAAAAGTAAGACCCATTAGAATGTTATTTAGGAGAATATAAAAAGAGTCACAAAATAAAAAACCTAGAGAAAAGGTATATAAGGGAGTCACATAAAAAAACCTAAAAAAAAGATTGAGTGAAAGAAAGAGCTGCCCCCAGCCACCATCGCAGTCCCATAGCCGCTGCCACCAGCCCCACCGTCGCTATGACAGAGCTTTTGTATCCTCCTTATATGTGTGTGTCGCAAAGAAGAGTTCTAAGTGAGAATGGAAGAAGAAGAAGAAAAAACAAAGATCTGCGAAGAGGAAGAAGAAGAGAAAGAGGAAGGAGAAGCTGAAAACAAAGATCGTGATGACTACGTTATGTTCTTACAAAATTCAATCATAGGGCAAAGAAATTTTTTCAGAAACAGATATTGATGCTCTTTTCAGGCTAATAAAGGTACCAAACTCTGCCTCACAATCTCTGTAATCTATGTATTATTTGGTGTTATAAGAGATTAAGTTGGTCTACTCACTACAAAAAAAGATTGTGAGGTACCAAACTCTGCCTCACAATCTCTGTAATAACAACAAAAATACAATATATCAAAAATATGTCACTGGCGGCGACTACTTCGAGGATAAACACATCCATGAACAAAAAGTACAATTCATGTTCCCCTTTCATTTCCTTAGTTGATTAGTAAAGATACAATAATTCCTCATCAAACATTAACAACTTTAATAGCAAAATTCTGGACCATGTAATATCTTCCACGCCTTTCCCTTTAAGCTTAGCTTCATCACGATTATTCATTACATGTCTCATTAAAACCCTAAGCTTATCCACAGATAACTCTGCCCATTGATGAACTTCAAAAGGACCTTTCTTCACTTCACCCATCTCCTCAACCACCAATGGGTAGTCATTCCGCTGAATTAGATACTCTGTTGGGATAAATAATAAAAAAGAAGACGGGATATGAAAATAGATTAATATGTAGATTATGAGGAGGAAAAAATATGCAAAGAAAAGGAGGAAGGTGATGAAGAAGATCTGAGATTTTGTTTCCCTAACTATGATTTTGAAGACATCGTAGAGATTGTGGGAGTTAATAGAGGGTAGATTGTTTATGATAAAAAAGATAATCTAAACAAAATCTAAAAAATGATTTTGTAGAACTTTTAAAATAAAAATGTTTTAAAAATAAGTTATAGTTGTTTTTGACCTGTAGATAAATATTCAAAGAGTAGATATTGATATCTACTTCTCTATCTTTTGACGTGAACTACTTGTTTTTTTAAAGATAATTATAGTTATGGTATTATGAAAAATAATTTAATTTATATTCCATGGAAAAACATAACTGGTAGATCATAAGACAAATCAATAATGACACTAAGACATTACACAAAAACATATTAAACTTGATCGAAAATCCAAGGAATATGAATCATAACGTCCTAAACATTTATAAATTTAGAAAATCCATTAGAGCGAATTGAAGTAAAATGGAATCAACTTTGAAATTATTCTTAAAATTCTCCTCTCACTCTTTAATCATCTATATAGTTTCCTATATTTCTACTCCTAAAATCAAATATAAAGCAAGCAACACAGTATTTTGTTTTATAAAGAAAAAAAAAAGTAAGACTATAAAGCTCATGTGTATTCCCTGGAACATCATGAGACATACCTTAAGTTGAATAGCAATAACATATATCAATGTTTTGAAAGGAATATCGAAAATTGGTCTCATATCTAAAGTTGTTTAATTAGATGAGACCATTTTTTGGTATTACTTTTAAGCTTCGACATCACGTTATTGCTATTAAGTTTAAGATAGGTCTTTTTATCTTCAAGGGAATAAAAATAATCTATGCTGTTCTATTTTTAATGATTTTTTTTTTTGTTATAGAAAGAATTAATTTGTGGCTTGTTATATGTTTAACTTTAAGTGTAAAAGAAAATATATGAGGTTTATATAGAGATGTTTTTGATGGCAGATACAACAATGAGTAGACGATCTAAAGATTTGATTTCAAAATTAATTATAATTTTCATAAGTTTCCTTTAACCAAAATTCTGGATTTGTACATGTTTAGCAAAATATAATCTTCTATTCATTATGGCTATCCACATAGGCTAATAGTTCATCATTTTACCAAGGTTTTTGTGACATCTAACACTAGTAAACATGATCGATACTCTTGGTTGGAAACTTGCGTGGTTAGGTGGTTGGAAATTCGAGGGCCAAAATGGTTCTTGGTTGCTGAAAAAAAATATTTGATTCTCTTGGAGGGTGGATTCTCCGTCACTCGAAGGATATCTGGTTCTGAGAGTGAGAATAAGAATCGTGAGCTGAGAAGCTTGGAGGTGAACTAAATGAGATCACTGGTGAGTGGATATGGTAGTTGAGCTGTGTTGGCCGGTGGTTGACAAGAGAAAAGAAAACTGATGTATGGTTGATGGTTGGGTCCTTCTGCGAGGGTTTTACAGTTGTCAGATTCGGGGATGAATCTATGTTAGTGGGGGGAGAATTGTAACATCCGTGTTCCGAAAAACAGAAATTGGAGTTATATGACAGAAATAAAGTCGAAGGTCGGTTTTACACTGTCGGAATTAAGGAGTGGAGAGGGTTAATTCCAGTTTTGGTTTAAGAGGGATGAACTTCTTGATTAATATTAAACCAAGGAGGTTTAATTAGTTTCTAGTTTAATTCTAATATTTTTTCTGTTTTGATTTTTAACAAACCAGAAATACACCATTAGCCTATTTAAACCCTAAAAATCGTAGAAGCCCTAGGCTTTTCTCATAATTTTTGTGGCCACCTTCAAGGAGAGAAAGAGAGAGATCTGAGTTGTTTTTGTGGCTGTTGGCGTGAGAGAAAGAGAGAAAAGAAGAGGAAAAAGAGGAAGACAGATTCGACCGGTTATGGGAGAAAGAAGAAACGGATGAGCAAATAAATTTCTTTCCATCGACATCAAGAGCTAGCTACACCCGCGAGCGGATCTCTAATCGAGGTTCTGGTCGGAAAGTTATGACCATTCTTCGTAGACGGATTTCTGAAGATCGGATTTCGCCATCATCTAACTTCAAGAGAATTTTTTTGACAAACCGCAGGGAGTTAGGAGCCGATCTACAAATAAATGGAAAGCTCCAGATGTCAGCTATATATATAAACCAGCGTGTCTGAACTTAGATGTAAACTCTGGCAGGAATCAGGGTTTGAAGCTGATGGAGGACATGGCTATTTTCAGAAACCCTAATTCAGAAACAGTTATGATGAATCATCTTCAAGGCGCCGTTTGGATCTTGAAATGTTGTCCGATCTGGCTCAAAATCGGTCGAGTTATTCATGGTACTTCAGGCTACTGATTCAACGGTGGGATTGCGATTCTAACGGTTAGTTATTGGTTTATTAGTGTGTTTAGGAAGCACATTTCTATAGAGTAAATTAGGCTTCTGATTCAACGGTGGGATTGCGATTCTAATGGTTAGTTATTGGTTTATTAGTGTGTTTAGAAAGTACATTTCTATAGAGTAAATTGTAAAATGTTCTAGTGTTAGTTTGAAATCGAGATTGGTCTGAGCTGAAGCTTATGCAGGAGCATTCATGAGGCATGAATCTATGTCTTAGTGGTTGGAAAACCAAGTTGGAGCTTAAGAGTATGGAGAAACATGCATATAAAGTGGAAACGATAAATCTGTTTAAATGAGAAGAAGTGAGAAGCGAATTGATCTTCAATCAAGTGGCTAAGATGAATGCAGTACCGTAGCTTATATGGGTTTTACGGATTTCCCCTAGTCTAACAGATTTGTGCTAGAGTTTTCTGTGATGTTTGTTGATTGGCTCATTTGGTAAACTTGTTAATTTGATTTTTTTTTTGTGTTGAATTAAATTAATTAATTAATTTCTGTGAATTAAAATTGTCAAAAATTGTTGGAATTAATTATGTTGAATTAAATTGCTGAAATTAAATAAATTTAGTTATTGCTAAAGTTTTGCTGAATTAAATTAATTAATGAATTACTGATAATTAATTAATTGATGAAGTTGTTGTTGTTGTTGTGTTGGTTGTTGAATCCTGTAAGCATATGTATTATGTTAGAAACTATTTGTTGGCCTTTGTTTATAGCTGTGAGATGAATTACTCGCCTCACTCAGTATTTATTAAATACTAATGCATCTCTTCGTAATGATGCATAAAAGTTTAGCTTATTGGAGCTCGTAGGACCAATGCTACGAAAAAGGGATGACATATCGGAGGTTGTTGTTTGTTTATTTTGATGTTGGTGTTGTTGTATGGTGATGAATTTGCGGTGAACCGTTAGGTTGCTAGTTATTGTTGTGCAATTTATTGGTTATTAATAAATCATGAATGCTGAATTTGATTGTTTAAAATTAATTGTGTTACGCTGCTGAGGATTTATTATTATTTGTGAGAATAGTAAAAAAAAAATTCGGGTCGGGGCGTTTCAAGAATGGTCAACTTTACTATTGACTCTATATCTTAATTGGAGTCTTCATTGTGAATATTCCCGATAAATTTCTCAGTAATTCCTAGCGAGTATACTCGACAAATACAGAGCAGGTTTACCACCAAAATGTGATTTTCCGGATACTTTACAAAGTGTGTCTGCTTCAAGTGTAATCAAACTATCAGGGATAGAATCTAGAGAGATCACCTCTAGAAGATCTAACGGGAATACTAGTCTCAACCCCACCATTCCTAAACTAACATACATCTCTTCCGAAATCTGCAATGGGAAAAATTTGGTTCTCATCTGGTCTGGAAACTGGGGAGGTCAACAACTATTCAAGAGAAAGAAAATGTGATTATCATTGGTGATTGTTATTTAAAGGAATCTCTACTTTTTTTTTATTAGCATTTAGTATAGCTTAGTCTTTGTCCACTTCCTCGATCTATGCTTCTTTGATTCTCTTTAAAAAGAAGATTTTTTTTTTTCATATTTTAGTGATTCCTCGAAACCCTTTTCCTAGGGTTTGTTTCCTTCTCCAGAAATCAACATATTTCTGTTTCTTAAAGTTTGAAGCTTTATTCAATCTTAGCACACCCAAATGTGCTAAATCGGACAAAAGAGGTGTAAGGAATTCTTCATTGATGATCAATAGTTTGAGAGATTCGATACATGTTTTGATAAGTGTTTTGCTTTGTAAGATCCAGTGCCTTGGAAAGGATCTCACTCTATATATACCCCTTAGTTTAATAGCTAGTCTTGATCATAAGGAAATAAGATCTTCTTTATCATGTTATATATGTAAAATCACATGTGTAATCATTAAGTCATGTATAATATTTTTTTTTCACCAAAAGTTAGTCTTTTCACAATAGCAAAACGCGGTAGGAGAACTCCGAAAGCATGTTCTACATATTTTCTACATGTTTATTTGTTTCACATAAAATTATCTTTTTTAGAGCTCTCGGTTTGTGAATATTTTGCACCATTGTACACTATTTTGGGGATTCATATGTTTGTTTTAGGTTTTCTATTAAATAAAACTTGTTGTAATTTAAAAATTTGAAATTTTGGGAAAATGCCCTATTTAGGTTTTACAATTTGAAAAGATCATCTCATTATTTTATTTTAACAAAATAACTTTACACACTAAACAATAGTTTGAGAGAAATATATATATCTTTTAAAAAAAATCAATTGTTTTTTTTTATAGAAAATTTTATTTTATACAGAAAAATTTGTCAAAAATAATTTATTTTTGAATGAATGTCTAAGAAAATCTTTGAAAAAATCCCCAAAATATTTGTGAAAAAATCATAAATTTATCTTCTCCAAAAAAATCTTTATACAAAAATTTACTTCTAAATTCAATATGTTTCTCCTTCAATACACTTCTAAATTTTATACGATTCATCTAACCCTCTCCTACTATGTAACCCTCACAAGCTTGTTCCATTTTTATATATATATGAAGTATGTAATTATGAGATACAAAGTGATAATATATATATATATATATATATATATATATATATATACTTATCTTTTATTTATTTTTATGGTCTATTTCTACATACTTATCCATGAGTGAATTTTAATACATAAAATCAATAAAAATATATTAACCTAAATTTATTTAAAATAATAATTGTAATTAATTAGAATTTTCACTTTTATTTATTAAAAATATAACTTTTAAATCAAATGCGGGCAAAAATTTCATTTCATATATAAAAAGTTATTTAAAAAAAATAAAGGGTGCAGTTTCCAAATTATAAAACATAAACATGACAGTTTTCAAGAAATCCCTTAAACTTTAAAATTTTATTTAATTATAAAAATAATTTTAATAAAATAAATTATCTACAATTAGTTAAATACATAACTAAATTTTTTATTAATATTTTTTTAATTCTACAATAAAAAATATAAAATTTACGACTGCTTTATGAATAACAAAAATTTTACTCTATACTGAGTAATAAATAATATTTCTCCAAATATAGAGTAATATTTTCATTATTCTATTTTATAGTAGTATATAAGGGTTTTACTTTATAACTGAGTTTAGAGGCAAAAATTGAGTGTGGTTTGAGATGCTCTTAGTAGAACATTATTTAATTATCATGGATATAAAACAAAAGTTTTAAACCGAATACCCGAAAACGGAAGAATGTAAGAAACATAGCACTTTGAGAGGAAAAAACAAACCTAGAGACATGTTCAAATTATTGCATTACCTAGAATGCATGCCTCGAACATCTTATTGTTGAGTTCTATTATCACTTTCTCTTGTTGCTCATTGGTAGATTTAAAAATCTTACAAAGAAATAGCATACAAAAATATAATTCCATACCTTAAACCTATGGCATTTTCCTTAGACAAATCCCACAAACCATTGGACTTCCAATAATCCCTTCGAACCTTACCATCACGCTTACATCAACAACCAGGAGTGACCTGTTTTAAATATAGAATCTTATGTTCTCAGCACATCCCCTCCTTCGAAATAAGTGTCTCAGAGGATATTCTATTAAGAATATAGTTTCTTTGATTCATATCCCCCCAACTTTTATGAAGATAATGGTCTCATCTGCTAACAACAATAACAAAAGCTTCTATAATTGTGATCAACTTCTAAAATCAACCTCTTTATGAACCTCATCCAATATATTGTGAAAAAACCCAAATCTATATAGTAAGAATTTTCAAAACCATAATTGATAGATGAGTGGAATATATAAGTTCTTCCCAATTTAAAATAAATATCAGTTTCCATGATTCAAAATACTAAAAACGGTTTGTAATATTACTGCATTATAAGTATTTAGGTAGTTTTAAAGTAAATTCGAGTAAAAAAATACTAAATATGTGAAAATCAGGAACTATATTCTTTGACTTTACTGTCAGTGAATCATTTATTGAAATTTGTAAGATGATATATTAGACCACATGACCTAAAACAATGTGATATTTTTTTCTGTACTTTTTCCATTTCCACTATTTTCTGATGATTCAAGCCACTGGTTTTGAATTGCAACCCTAAATCATGGAAACGTTAAATTGAAAAGGACAAAAATTATCAAAATATGAGTCCATTAGAAATACATTAAAATAATTCTGAAAAATCTTGTTGTACTTTCCTTCCGGTTTTGAGCATTATGTTTTGCAGGTTTTATTTGTAGCTTCTCTCGGGGAAGCTGTTGGTGATGCTTGATCTAAGGTTTTGAGGGCTGGGCTAGGCTGACATTGGCTCGTGGTAACTTTGATGAGATCAGGAGTTCGAAATCGGTGTTAGGCAATTGAGTTTGCTGGTTCTTCATTCTTCATTGTTGGGTTTCTTTAGTCGGTTTGTGCTGTTTTTTCCTTTTCTTGTGTTGGCTCTTACATATTTTAGTCTTTCCCCTTTCTTTGTATTATCTCTGTAACACTGTTAAAAACAAAAAATTGGTATAAAACTTAACGGTTTACCCAAAAAAATATATAGTTGTACTTAGAAACGAAGAAGTGATTTAATTTCTATTCCATGGAAAAATGAAATGTAGATATTGTCATAACAGTAAAAATAATTTGAAACCACATAGAAACCTATTAAGATTTAT
This sequence comes from Barbarea vulgaris, assembly GCA_963667165.1. Taxonomy (NCBI): domain Eukaryota; kingdom Viridiplantae; phylum Streptophyta; class Magnoliopsida; order Brassicales; family Brassicaceae; genus Barbarea; species Barbarea vulgaris. Next base: position 16,237,551 of record OY763889.1, read on the forward strand.
GGAAAACCCAACATGAAACTGTACCCAATACAATGACATACAATAGAGATTTCAGAAACTACAAATTAACCTCATCTCCTCTTCCCAGTAGGCGTGATCCCACACCATTAATATTATCCGTCGCCACTGATATGCTCAAATTTACCCTGAGCTACTCTCTCAAATTAAGAGATCACTGTAGTACTTAGGGATTGAATCCACAAGGACTATGAAATACCCAATAAATCCCAGTAAAAGTATTATGCTAAATAAGTATAATGTAATGAAATTGCAATGCGAATAATTAAACAAAGTGTAAATCAATGGAGAAAAGCGCTAGGCATAGGGAAATCTCAGGAATCTTCAGAACTGTGAATACATTGAATTATGAGGATTATAATTAAGAACCGTTCTAGAACTCAAACACAATTGTAAAACCTACCAGCTTTCGCTGCGTAAACTATCTATCCCTGAATCTAGAATTCAAAATTCCTTTGCTAAATTCTAAGATCCAGACAAGCAGTAATGATCAGGTTCAATTTGTTCACAAAATCCCTAAATCAAATTCCTTTGCAGATAGGTATTTTGCTCACCTAAGATAGATCTAGCAATCAATTACACTTTCATGTCAATTGATAACCCTAAATCAGATTCTAGGTCGCGAATCTAGAATAAACAATAAGTTCAATCCTAGATGAAGAACTCTATCAATTGACCCTAATAATCCAATGATTCAACAATTCCTCAGAAACCCTTGAAAACCCATAACCTAACAGGGGAACTACTCAGACATGGTGAAAGCAACAATCATCATGATATGAATAGAAATCATTCAATATAATAGCAAATAAAAGTAGAGAACAAAGAGTATCAGTGATTAGAGAAAGATGATACAAGCTTGAGATAGATAGAGGGTCTGCTACTTGATAATCTCCAAAAACCCTGATCTAAAACACAATAAATAGCTAAAAACTCGTACAGGGACTAATGCTGAAATATTAAAAACTTCTGGGCAAAATTGTAAATCTTCCAAAATTTCCGAAGTTGTCCGCCTGTGGTGTCGATCGACACTCATGGCTGGTGTCGATCGACACCAAGTCACACATCGCCTCAAAACATGATTCTTCGATGCAACTTCTTGGACTTTGCTCCAAAATCTCCCATATTCTTCACATTAGTCCTAAATGCATACCTGAAGATAAAAGACTCTAATAGACTCTAAAAACACCAAAAAAACTCGATTAAAGACTCTTATATCATGGTTAAAACCCATAAAAACCATGATATATCAGCTACCTTCACACATTACATATTGTATAATTCCATCATATTTAGGCATTAGCATGCTTCAACTAAATTTTGAGAACCATAAAGAAAATAAAATAGGAATCTTGTAAGATTCAAAGTTTTATGTGGGTCAAAACATTAGGCCCATTAAAAAGTAAGCCCATTAGAATGTTATTTAGGAGAATATAAAAAGAGTCACAAAATAAAAAACCTAGAGAAAAGGTATATAAGGGAGTCACATAAAAAAACCTAAAAAAAAGATTGAGTGAAAGAAAGAGCTGCCCCCAGCCACCATCGCAGTCCCATAGCCGCTGCCACCAGCCCCACCGTCGCTATGACAGAGCTTTTGTATCCTCCTTATATGTGTGTGTCGCAAAGAAGAGTTCTAAGTGAGAATGGAAGAAGAAGAAGAAGAAAAAACAAAGATCTGCGAAGAGGAAGAAGAAGAGAAAGAGGAAGGAGAAGCTGAAAACAAAGATCGTGATGACTACGTTATGTTCTTACAAAATTCAATCATAGGGCAAAGAAATTTTTTCAGAAACAGATATTGATGCTCTTTTCAGGCTAATAAAGGTACCAAACTCTGCCTCACAATCTCTGTAATCTATGTATTATTTGGTGTTATAAGAGATTAAGTTGGTCTACTCACTACAAAAAAAGATTGTGAGGTACCAAACTCTGCCTCACAATCTCTGTAATAACAACAAAAATACAATATATCAAAAATATGTCACTGGCGGCGACTACTTCGAGGATAAACACATCCATGAACAAAAAGTACAATTCATGTTCCCCTTTCATTTCCTTAGTTGATTAGTAAAGATACAATAATTCCTCATCAAACATTAACAACTTTAATAGCAAAATTCTGGACCATGTAATATCTTCCACGCCTTTCCCTTTAAGCTTAGCTTCATCACGATTATTCATTACATGTCTCATTAAAACCCTAAGCTTATCCACAGATAACTCTGCCCATTGATGAACTTCAAAAGGACCTTTCTTCACTTCACCCATCTCCTCAACCACCAATGGGTAGTCATTCCGCTGAATTAGATACTCTGTTGGGATAAATAATAAAAAAGAAGACGGGATATGAAAATAGATTAATATGTAGATTATGAGGAGGAAAAAATATGCAAAGAAAAGGAGGAAGGTGATGAAGAAGATCTGAGATTTTGTTTCCCTAACTATGATTTTGAAGACATCGTAGAGATTGTGGGAGTTAATAGAGGGTAGATTGTTTATGATAAAAAAGATAATGTAAACAAAATCTAAAAAATGATTTTGTAGAACTTTTAAAATAAAAATGTTTTAAAAATAAGTTATAGTTGTTTTTGACCTGTAGATAAATATTCAAAGAGTAGATATTGATATCTACTTCTCTATCTTTTGACGTGAACTACTTGTTTTTTTAAAGATAATTATAGTTATGGTATTATGAAAAATAATTTAATTTATATTCCATGGAAAAACATAACTGGTAGATCATAAGACAAATCAATAATGACACTAAGACATTACACAAAAACATATTAAACTTGATCGAAAATCCAACATGAACTCTAGCCAATCGATTGACACACAATAGACAAATCATGAACTACAAATTAATTAACATGGTCTCCTCATCCCCAAAGGCGTGACCTAACACCATTGATATTATCGGCTTCTCCCTTAACACATCACATATTGAATAATCCCATTGTTTCTTAGGCATATTAGCATGATTCTATTAATATTTAAAAACCAAAAAAAGTAATTAAAATAGGAACTAACCCTCTTGTTCAAGGAATATGAAACATCTTGAATCCAGTCAGATTTAAAGTTTTCTGTGGGTCAAGACATTAAGCCTATGAAACCCTAAGTCCTCTATAATGTTAATTAGGAGGTATATAAAGGAGTCACAATAAACCTTGAAGAGAAGGTATATAGAGGAGTAGAGGATTCACAACAAAAATCTAGAGAGAGTGAGAGAGAGAACGGCCACCCTTGAGCCACCATCGCAGTCGTATTGGTATTTTTTCTTATTGATGCCCCGCTCGTCTAGTACCAGCCATTATCTTTCCACTCTTTCCTCTGGTAAAACATGAAAATAGTTTAAAATCTCACATCCAAAACTAAAAATATGTGTAAAGAGACAAAAGATCATTAGTGCAAGCAATTTTTTTGATGTTGCAAGCACGCTCCAACCTGTTGTGAAACAATGTCTTTGTTTTATACATACATGCAATGAAAAGATCATTTGTTATTAATCACAATTTTCATTAGTTTTTTGTAAAGATAAAATATTGACTACCTCTAAATTTATTTGAAGCTTACGCTTTGAGTTCGGTCAATAAAGAAATTAAGAAAAATACAAGTAGATGAAGACATTCAGTGGACTATCTTCTAAGAATAGAGAATCCACCATGTACACTGGAGTAAGATGTCATTCAAACTTAGTAAAATTGTGACCGTTTGGCTTATGTTGATCATCATAAGGAATATGAATCAAAACGTCCTAAACATTTATAAATTTAGAAAATCCATTAGAGCGAATTGAAGTAAAATGGAATCAACTTTGAAATTATTCTTAAAATTCTCCTCTCACTCTTTAATCATCTATATAGTTTCCTATCTTTCTACTCCTAAAATCAAATATAAAGCAAGCAACACAGTATTTTGTTTTATAAAGAAAAAAAAAAGTAAGACTATAAAGCTCATGTGTATTCCCTGGAACATCATGAGACATACCTTAAGTTCAATAGCAATAACATATATCAATGTTTTGAAAGGAATATCGAAAATTGGTCTCATATTTAAAGTTGTTTAAATAGATGAGACCAGTTTTTGGTATTACTTTTAAGCTTCGACATCACGTTATTGCTATTAAGTTTAAGATATGTCTTTTTATATTCAAGGGAATAAAAATAATCTATGCTGTTCTATTTTTAATAATTTTTTTTTTTTTTGTTATAGAAAGAATTAATTTGTGGCTTGTTATATGTTTAACTTTAAGTGTAAAAGAAAATATATGAGGTTTATATAGAGATTTCTTTGATGGCAGATACAACAATGAGTAGACGATCTAAAGATTTGATTTCAAAATTAATTATAATTTTCATAAGTTTCCTTCAACCAAAATTCTGGATTTGTACATGTTTAGCAAAATATAATCTTCTATTCGTTATGGCTATCCACATAGGCTAATAGTTCATCATTTTACCAAGGTTTTTGTGACATCTAACACTAGTAAACATGGTTGGAAACTTGCGTGGTTAGGTGGTTGGAAATTCGAGGGCCAAAATGGTTCTTGATTGCTGAAAAAAAATATTTGATTCTCTTGGAGGGTGGATTCTCCGTCACTTGAAGGATATCTGGTTCTGAGAGTGAGAATACGAATCGTGAGCTGAGAAGCTTGGAGGTGAACTAAATGAGATCACTGGTGAGTGGATATGGTAGTTGAGCTGTGTTGGCCGGTGGTTGACAAGAGAAAAGAAAACTGATGTATGGTTGATGGCTGGGTCCTTCTGCGAGGATTTTACAGTTGTCAGATTCGGGGGTGAATCTATGTTAGTGGGGGAGAATTGTAACATCCGTGTTCCGAAAAACGGAAATTGGAGTTATATGACGGAAATAAAGTCGAAGGTCGGTTTTATACTGTCGGAATTAAGGAGTGGAGAGGGTTAATTCCAGTTTTGGTTTAAGAGGGATAAACTTCTTGATTAATATTAAACCAAGGAGGTTTAATTAGTTTCTAGTTTAATTCTAATATTTTTCTGTTTTTGATTTTTAACAAACCAGAAATACACCATTAGCCAATTTAAACCCTGAAAATCGTAGAAGCCCTAGGCTTTTCTCATAATTTTTGTGGCCACCTTCAAGGAGAGAAAGAGAGAGATCTGAGTTGTTTTTGTGGCTGTTGGCGTGAGAGAAAGAGAGAAAATAAGAGGAAAAAGAGGAAGACAGATTCGACCGGTTATGGGAGAAAGAAGAAACGGATGAGCAAATAAATTTCTTTCCATCAACATCAAGAGCTAGCTACACCCGCGAGCGGATCTCTAATCGAGGTTCTGGTCGGAAAGTTATGACCATTCTTCTTAGACGGATTTCTGAAGATCGGATTTCGCCATCATCTAACTTCAAGAGAATTTTTTTGACAAAGAGCAGGGAGTTAGGAGCCGATCTACATATAAATGGAAAGCTCCAGATGTCAGCTATATATATAAACCAACGTGTCTGAACTTAGATGTAAACTCTGGCAGGAATCAGGGTTTGAAGCTGATGGAGGACATGGCTATTTTCAGAAACCCTAATTCAGAAACAGTTATGATGAATCATCTTCAAGGCGCCGTTTGGATATTGAAATGTTGTCCGATCTGGCTCAAAATCGGTCGAATTATTCATGGTACTTCAGGCTAGTGATTCAACGGTGGGATTGCGATTCTAACAGTTAGTTATTGGTTTATTAGTGTGTTTAGGAAGCACATTTCTATAGAGTAAATTAGGCTTCTGATTCAACGGTGGGATTGCGATTCTAATGGTTAGTTATTGGTTTATTAGTGTGTTTAGAAAGCACATTTCTATAGAGTAAATTGTAAAATGTTCTAGTGTTAGTTTGAAATTAAGATTGGTCTGAGCTGAAGCTTATGCAGGAGCATTCATGAGGCATGAATCTATGTCTTAGTGGTTGGAAAACCAAGTTGGAGCTTAAGAGTATGGAGAAACATGCATATAAAGTGGAAACAATATATCTGTTTAAATGAGAAGAAGTGAGAAGCGAGTTGATCATCAATCAAGTGGCTAAGATGAATCCAGTACCGTGGCTTATATGGGTTTTACGGATTGCCCCTAGTCTAATAGATTTGTGCTAGAGTTTTCTGTGATGTTTGTTGATTGGCTCATTTGGTAAACTTGTTAATTTGATTTTTTTTTTGTGCTGAATTAAATTAATTAATTAATTAATTAATTTCTGTGAATTAAATTGCCAAAAATTGTTGGAATTAATTATGTTGAATTAAATTGCTGAAATTAAATAAATTTAGTTATTGCTAAAGTTTTGCTGAATTAAATTAATTAATGAATTACTGATAATTAATTAATTGATGAAGTTGTTGTTGTGTTGGTTGTTGAATCCTGTAAGCATATGTATTATGTTAGAAACTATTTGTTGGCCTTTGTTTATAGCTGTGAGATGAATTAATCGCTTCACTCAGTATTTATTAAATACAAATGCATCTCTTCGTAATGATGCATAAAAGTTTAGCTTATTGGAGCTCGTAGGACCAATGCTGCGAAAAAGGGATGACATATCGGAGGATGTTGTTTATTTATTTTGATGTTGGTGTTGTTGTATGGTGATGAATTTGCGGTGAACCGTTAGGTTTCTATTGTGTAATTTATTGGTTATTAATAAATCATGAATGCTGAATTTGATTGTCTAAAATTAATTGTGTTACGCTGCTGAGGATTTATTATTATTTATGACAATAGTAAAAAAAAAAAATCGGGTCGGGGCGTTTCAAGAATGGTCAACTTTACTATTGACTCTATATCTTAATTGGAGTCTTCATTGTGAATATTCCTGACAAATTTCTTATTAATTCCTAGCGAGTATACTCGACAAATACAGAGCAGGTTTACCACCGAAATGTGATTTTTCGGATACTTTACAAAGTGTGTCTGCTTCAAGTGTAATCAAACTATCAGGGATAGAATCTAGAGAGATCACCTCTAGAAGATCTAACGGGAATACTAGTCTCGACTCCACCATTCCTAAACTCACATACATCTCTTCCGAAATTTGCAATGGGAAAAATGTGGTTCTCATCTGGTCTGGAAAGTGGGGAGGTCAACAACTATTCAAGAGAAAGAACATGTGGTTATCATTGGTGATTGTTATTTAAAGGAATCTCTACTTTTTTTATTAGCATTTAGTATAGCTTAGTCTTTGTCCACTTCCTCGATCTATGCTTCTTTGATTCTCTTAAAAAAGAAGATTTTTTTTTACATATTTTAGTGATTCCTCGAAACCCTTTTCCTAGGGTTTGTTTCCTTCTCCAGAAATCAACCTAGTTCTGTTTCTTAAAGTTTGAAGCTTTATTCAATCTTAACACACCCAAATGTGCTAAATCGGACAAAAGAGGTGTAAAAAATTCTTCATTGATGATCAACAGTTTGAGAGATTCGATACATGTTTTGATAAGTGTTTTGCTTTGTAAGATCCAGTGCCTTGGAAAGGATCTCACTCTATATATACCCCTCAGTTTAATAGCTAGTCTTGATCATAAGGAAATAAGATCTTCTTTATCATGTTATATATGTAAAATCACATGTGTAATCATTAAGTCATGTATAATATTTTTTTTCACCAAAAGTTAGTCTTTTCACAATAGCAAAACGCGGTAGGAGAACTCCGAAAGCATGTTCGACATATGTGTCTCACTTTTGGTGATGGAACCTGGATCAATATGTACCCAAATTTATGAAATTTATGTGTCTCACTTTTTTGTGATTCCAAAATTTGGAGAAAATTTCCGTTATATTCTTCAAGCACATCAAACTTGTGAGTCTTTATTTCTATATCTCATTTATTTGGTTTGTAAGACATTTTGATATCAATGCTAGGTCGAGATATCTAAAGTTGTTTAATCAGATGAGACCATTTTTTTGTATTACTTTTAAGCTTCGACATCATGTTATTGCTATTAAGTTTAAGATAGGTCTTTTTATCTTCAAGGGAATAAAAAAAGGGAAAATTAGATATAAAGAAACTTTTTTGAAATCTTTGTCTATCTATACCTTTTTTTTAATTATTTGGTATATTAATCTTTTTGAAATATAAATTTCCATTTTACCCTCAATTTTAATTTTTTTTTTAACTAAATCATAAGATCTAAATCCTCTAATTCATAAAAAATCTTCACTCTAAATAAACAATAAAATATTTTTATTTTTTATTTAATCAGATATTAAACCAAAAAAGTAAAAAAAAAAAAAAAAAAAAAAAAATTTAAAAAAAACTTTACCAAATCGCGACAAAAATCAGATTTTTTTAAAAAAGGGATTTTTGAAAAGTTCTTATTTATATTTCATAATTTGAAAAAAAAAAATTTCATTTTTTTTTTGAAAACTAAATTTTTTAATATATGATATGACAATATTATCATCATTAAATTTACAAGACTTTTATATTTTTAGTAAATAAAAACGAATTTTTTAAATAACAAAAATTATTATTATTTTTTTAAAGTTTATTTATAAATAGAAAACGAATTTTTTAAACAATTAGAATTATTATTATAACTTTAAAAAGTTAATATCTAAAGATTTTTTGATTTTGTGTATTAAAATATTTTTATGGATAAGTCTCTAGAAATTAACTAAAAAGATAAAATAAAATAAAAATAAATCTATATAATATTTTAGAATTAATTTTCTCTCCATATATTTTTTCTGCATAAAATTTTTATTAATATTAGTTTTAATATTTATAAAATATAAAATTTCTGTATATACTCTTTTAACTCCAAAAAAAAATTGATTTTATTTTTTAAAAAATTGACTTTTCTAAAAGTTATTATTTCAGTTTTAAAAGTGTTTTAGGTAAACAACATCAGTGGGTAAAAAGACAAAAAAATGAGAAGGTCTTTTCAAATTATTTTTTAGTAAATGAAGCCGATTTTTATTAAATTAATTTAAATAAAATTAAATCAATTTTTATTAAATTAACCAATTTTTATTAAATTCAATCGATTTTTTTACAATTATCCATAATTAAAAAGATTTAGTTTCCTTATTTTTAGATTCACTTACTTTATTTTTAAATTTTCAGAATATGTGATCTAATATTTACATAATATGTATTCTAAAAATTTCAGTAAAATTTTCAGAATATGTGATCTAATATTTACATAATATGTATTCTAAAAATTTCAGAAGATATAAAAAATTTAGAATGCATATTCTAATTCTAACAGAACATGAACAAATTCTAGAATATGTATTCTAAATTTTCCAGAATTTGTATTCTTAAATTTTTAGAACACATATTCTAAATTTTTTATCTGAATTTTTTTAGAACACGTACAAATTTTAGAATATGAATTCTAATATTTTTAGAACATGTACAAATTTTAGAATATGACTTCCAATATTTTCAGAAAGCTAGAAAACATATCCTAAATATTTTAGAACAACTTTAAAACCTCTCAAAACCTATTTAAAACTGTTTAAAATGAAAAAGTTTCTTTTTCAAACTCTCTTCAAAATTATGTTTCTACGTGTTTATCTGAATTTTTTTTTCAAAACTAATATTTAATCTGTAGTAGGGATAGTTTAGGAAAGAGTGACAATTTAAAAATAAAAGTATAGATGGACAAAGATTTAGGTAGAACTCCTTTATTTCTAATTTTCCCATAAAAGAATCTATGATGTTCTATTTTTAATGATTTTCTTTCTTTTTTTGTTATAGAAAGAATTAATTTGCGGCTTGTTATATGTTTAACTTTAAGTGAAAAAGAAAACATATGAGGTTTATATAGAGATTTTTTTTTATGGCATATACGACAATGAGTGGACGATCTAAAGATTTGATTTCAAAGTTAATTATAATTTTCATAAGTTTCCTTTAACCAAAATTCTGGATTTGTACATGTTTAGCAAATTATAATCTTCTATTCGTTATGGCTATCCACATAGGCTAATAGTTCATCATTTTACCAAGGTTATGTGACATCTAAAACTAGTAAACATGATCGATACTCTTGGTTGGAAACTTGCGTGGTTAGGTGGTTGGAAATTCGAGGGCCGAAATGGTTCTTGGTTGCTGAAAAAAAATATTTGGTTCTCTTGGAGGGTGGATTCTCCATCACTCGAAGAATATCTGGTTCTAGGAGTGAGGATACGAATCGTGAGCTGAGAAGCTTGGAGGTGAACTAAGTGAGGTCACTGGTGAGTGGATCTAGTAGTTGAGCAGTGTTGCCGGTGGTTGCCAAGAGAAAAGAAAACTGATGTAAGGTTGATGGCTGGGACCTTCTGCGAGGGTTTTAGAGTTGTCAGATTCGGGGATGAATATATGTTAGTGGGGGAGAATTGTAACACCCGTGTTCCAAAAAAAACAGAAATTGGAGTTATATGACGGAAGTTGGTTAAGGAAATAAAGTCGAAGGTCGGTTTTATGCTGTCGGAATTAAGGAGTGAATTCCAATTTTGGTTTAAGAAGGATGAACTTCTGAATTAATATTAAACCAAGGAGGTTTACTACAAGAAAATCGAGTATCCTTAGCGCCAGAATAACGCTATCTAACGCTACGATGACAGTTTTTGAAACGCTATGACAAGACCCATGATAATAGGTCGACGGATTTAGATAGCGGTTTTTGGTGGTGTTATTGTATTGTCACCTATTATAGCGTCTTTTTAATGTAATGTTATAGTATTTAATAGCGAGTCTGTTTTATTATTAATTACTTAAATACAACGTTTTTGAACTGTTAATTAAAATATTACCATAGCATTTTTAATAGGTAATTTATTACGTTAACATAGCATTTTTATTATGCAATTCTTTCAATTTAAATTGCACATGTATTATGCAATATTTTTTATTAAAATAGCATATGTATTTTGCTATATCTTTTGGTTTAGTTTTTGTGAAATTTGACTAGAATGACTCTTATTTTATATGATATTACTAGAATGACTCTTCTTCTAAAGGGTTAACTAAAAAGAGGGGTAAAATACAATATTATCTACTCCATCTAACAAAATAACAATATTGCCATTATGTAAAAAAAATAAAAAAAATAAAAATAAAAAATAAAAAACGTTTTTTAAAAAAAAAAAATAAAAAAAAAAAAAATAAAAAAAAAATAAAAATAAAAAACGTTTTTAAAAAAATAAAAAAATAAAAAAATAAAAAAAATAAAAAATAAAAAAATAAAAAAAATAAAAAAAATAAAAAATTAAAAAAATTAAAAAAAAAAATTAAAAAAAAAAAATAAATAAATAAAATAAAAAAATAAAAAAAAATAAAACGAAACAAATTAAAAATTAAAAAACTCAAAAACTAAAAATTTTAAAAATAAAAAATTACAAAATTTAAAAAAAAAAACAAAAAAGAATAAAAAACAAAAAAAAAATTGTTAAAAAACTAAAACAAAAAAAATTATTAAAAACAAATAATTATAAAATATAACATATTAAAAAAATTGGAAATTCCAAAAAAAAAAAAAAAATTTAAATCTAAACTAATTCAAAAATATCTTATTTAAAAATAAAATAAAAATTACTAACATATTTAAAAATATCTTACACAATTCATAAATAAAAAAATAAACATAAAAATATATTATACAAAAATAGTTCAAAAATAACTAAATTATTAAAATATTTTAAAAATATCTTTAAAATAATTTATTAACATAATTTAAAAATAAATAAATAAGATCTTAGTCGAAAATAAAAATTATTAACATAATTTCAAATATCTAACAAAATTCAAAAATAAATAATTCAAAAATAAGTCTATAAATAAAATAAATCTGCAATGACGTTAATAAATCTGTGATAACTTTGTAAGTCTAATAAATCTGCAATAATAGAAAAATAAGTCTACGATAAAAATAAATTTGCGGTAACGTTAATAAATCTATGATAACTTGGTAAGTCTAATAAATCTGTAGTAATGGAAAAATAAGTCTACGATAAAATTAAATATGCGATAACGTTAATAAATCTGTGATAACTTGGTAAGTCTAATAAATCTGCAGTAATGGAAAAATAAGTCTACGATAAAAATAAATCTGCGATTACGTTAATAAATCGGTGATAACTTGGTAAGTCTAATAAATCTGCAGTAATAGAAAAATAAGTCTAAAACGTAAAATACGTCTGTCATGACGTTATTAAATCTGCGATAACTTAATAAATCTAGTAAATCTGCAATAATGGAAAAATAAGTCGGCAAGTTAAATTAAGTCTGCCATGACGTTATTAAATCTGCGGTAACTATTTTTGTTAAATAACTCGGCGACAAAGGAAAATAACTCGGCAACTAGAAATAAATCTACCGTGACGATAACAAGTATGCGGTAACTAAGTTAGTCAAATAACTCTGCCGTAAAGGAAAATAACTCTGCAAGGAAAATAAATCTGCCATGACGTTAAATAAGTTTGCGGTAACTAAGTTAGTCAAATAACTCTGCGGTAAATGAAAATAACTCGGCAACTATCAAATAAGTCTGCGATGACGTTAAATAAGTATGTGGTCACTAAATTTGTTTAATACATCTGCGGTAAAGAAAAATAAATCTGCGAGAAAATAAGTCTGCGATAACTAAGACGGAATGGCATTTTCGTAAATATTAGGGACGCTGGAATTAATTCATTAATGGCATTTCTGTGATTCCGTTTTTTCCTATCAAAGATTTCAGGGGTATTTATGTATTTAAAAAAAGCAAAAAACAGTGTAGTAATTATAAAAAAATATGAGTCATTCTAGCTATTAATCCATTTTTTAGAGTCATTCTAGTAATCCTCTAGCTACCTAATTCACAATTCGTTCTATAATCATAACACATCACAATAGATAGTGAAAAAACGATAAAGAAAATACCTTAATAATTGAAAACATGAACCATGTCAAGGTTTCACAACATTAGTTTCAACTTCAACCAAAACCTAACCGAAATAACAACATTTGTTTCAAACAACCACAAGTTCAAACTTAAACTACTACAAAACCTAACCACGAATAACATTAGCAGTTTCAGATAAAGACGATCTTATCATTTTACTAAGTCACTGTAGTACCTATTGCATCGGCTATGCTTTCATCCCACAAGGTATCACAAGTCTCATCAGGCAGCTTCCTCCAATCATCAAGTAGGACAGACACATGCTCCCTCACAAATTGAAATCTGAAGCTATGATTAGAGCTGTGGGAAAAGAAAACAATTCATGTCAAAGTAATGAACATGTCGTCATTAATAATACAAGAGAAGCAGGTAAACGGGGAAGAAAACCTTTAGTCGCTGGTTTGTTGAGTCTTGAAAACCTAGAGAGATATAGCTTTAAGCACTGCCCCTTTGAGAATGAATGCCTCATCAGACAAAGAGCTATATCTAAATTTTTTGACTAAGTAAGTCACAGTAAAAACACCAAGTTGCTAAATAACAACCAGCAGTAAGAAAAAATTGCCGAAATATCAACAAGCAGCAAGACACGAATGCTTTGGTATCCATATTTTTCATTATGAAAGTTTCAGAATTTTGCATTCTAAGCTAAGAAAATAAAATCCTACAAGAGAACATGCTTAAAATAAACTATAAGAAAACGTGCTTAAATAAGCTATACTGAGATTGGGCAAAATAAATTGGAATTGAATTAGATGAATAAGATATTAATAGAAAAAAACAATAGTGTGATTACCTAACGGAGGAGAATCTTTGTTGTTGGTGTTCATCTTAGATGCAGAACATGTCTTGTTCTTCTTTTGCAGGTTCTGATTCAGTCGAAAAGAACAGTAAGACCACAATCTCTTATGGTAGATGATCGAAGACCCATTAAATCGTCTCAGGTTCTTTTGCAGGTTCTGATGCAGGTTCTTATGGTTTTATGGGTTTTTAACTTTAACAATGATGCCTTGGCTCTCCACAATGGAGTCTACATATAGACCAGATCCAGAGCAAGTGGCACAAAGCAATGCACGGTATTTAGCTCACCTTGCTTCTATATGTGCAAAAAAAAGTTCAGTGAGTCAGTAAGTACACTTAGATCAAGTAGATCACAGTAAAAGGAGAAGCTTCTTAGCTCAGCTTAGATATGAGTAGAGCTGTCAGAGAGAGTATGAGAGATTGTTTTCTTTACCTCAAGTGTAAGAGGAGAAGTAGTTGGATAATAACGTTCAACAGCTTGACCATTCTTGTCAACAAGAAACTTAGTAAAGTTCCATTGAATGTCGTCGCCGAAGATTCCCCATTTTCCTTTCTTCAAGAACTTATATAAAGGAGAAGCATTCTCTCCATTCACTTCAATCTAATACACAACAAAGACAGGTTCCACTGTTTTGAAAAAACCTCAAGGCAGAGTGAATAGTAAATGAATTCGTCGAGCGATCTACCTTGTTGAAAATGGGGAATTCAGATTTGAAACGAGTACAAACAAAGTCAGTAATTTGGTCAGTAGTTCCTGGTTCCTCTTCACCAAATTTGTTACAAGGAAATGCTAGAATCTCCAGACCTACAACAGAACAACATCAATGGAGTTTAGCTCACCTTGCTTCTATATGTGCAAACAAAAGTTTAGTGAGTCAGTGAGTACACTTAGATTGAGTCAATCCCAAGTCCTAATCTATCAAGATTCAGTTCAACCATAAATCCATCTGTAACACAGTCCAAATGAGCAAAACAAAATCCCAAGTCCTAATCGACCAAAAGAGCAATCGAAGATGAATTCAATCCTTAGCAATCTACACAAAATTCACCAGGAAATTCAATCCTTAGCAATCTACATAAAATTCACCAAGAAATTGATACAAATTGATACAAACTAAAGCACTGCGAAATTCTCCTCGAAATTATCCAATTGATTGCGAATTTCTCAGAATAAACGAACCTGGGAGATCATCGACGCTTGATTCAACACTATTCCACCACGAATCCACCGTGAAACCACCGGAAATGGACATGCAACTCGGCTAACTCTCTTGAACAGAACTCTCTCGGCGAACTCTCATGGAACCCGCGGGCCGACCCGTATACCCGCAAGAGGTTAGCGGGGCGGGTATGGACACTAGATCTGACGACGGCGGTCTCAGACGGGCGACCCGCGGCGGTCTGTGGATTTGGCGGACTCCGGCGGGCGACGTCCAGGCGGGCGGCGGGTGACCCGTCTGACAGCTCTAAATGCACCTTTAGCTTCACAACAAGTTTAACGCTGATTATCACCAATCTCTCTCTCTGACAGAGATAATCCTACTGGCTCCTCGATTATCTCCTCCGGTATTGGTTTATCATAACAGAACATCGACTCCAGACTGCTTCTTTGTCTGTTCATGCCTCTTTTTAAGAATGACTCAGCCTACAGAATCAAAAGAAATTTCTTCAACTTAGCAAACAATGATTTTATCTCTCTTAGGAGAATTAGGATTCTATTTCTTTAGTTTCCCATTATCATCATCATGACAACGTATACATTACAGATTCTAATAAAGCATAATCATCATTATCATTGAAACGACCGCACTCGTTTTTTTTTTTTTTTTTTTTTTAAAACAAATAATTAATATTCCCATAAATATTAATTACTACCCCAAACAAATATTATTCAACTACTCATGAATAATAAATACACACTCCAACAATAAATACCCTTTTATTGTTCAACCGAAAAGATATTAAATCGATCGATCTTTCCAGAATACGACGACTTGAGTTGAGAGTCGAAGTTGGTCTGTATAGCCACCTTGGCTTTCATAGACAATTTCTGTTGTCTATAGCAGTTCTCGATAAACGAGAAACCGGACTCGAGATCGATAGATCATTTATCCATAAATACTAAACAACACAAATCCTTTTATAGCGGAAGACTCTTAGACAAACAACCGAGTTCCTAGATCATCCCCTCTTCTTCGCCATAATTCCACGGTCACACAATTTCTTTCTCTGCATCAAATAAAATGATATGCATAAGTATTTCAACAAATACTTAGTGAGGCAATCCTCCCATCTACAAGCTATACACACAAACGATTTTAATTATTCAATGTATTAAACACGAAATTACTGAAATAAATCAACCATCTCAAGAAACACTCGATCTAGATCCACCATGAGATCATACGGCCTAAATCATGCAAACACATCAAACAATCAAACCGCTCAGATAAGTTTATGGTCATGCACTCACCTTAACCAAATGCAGAAACTTTTATGACAAAATTCTGCAAAATTGGAAAATAACAGAAACAATCAGCCTTAAAGATTGAGTCACGAATTCACATCTAACCGTTGAAATCTCAATCCCACCGTTGAAACTCAACCCCTAAATGTCCTGAAGCTCACCTCAAAGTTTTGTAATGATCCGACCACAGACGAACTCGCGATTGTTCTCTGAATCCACGTTGGTCCGGTTCGCGTCTGAAACAGAGCGCTTCACGGAAACGTGAATAACTTTCAGAATATTAACTCAAATCCAATTCCGCAAATTGGTACATCTAGATATAAGACTTAACTACAACTCCACAAATTTTCGTTACCTTCAGAAACGATTTGCTAGGTCGAACCTCTTTTTCCTTCTCACTCACGGAACAACCACCAACACCCCCACTCTCCTCTTCTCTTCAATCACCCTCAACTCCCTCTCTGGCTCTCTACGCCAGCATAGCCACCAAGCTCACTCCTCTCTTACTCTCCACACCACACAGCACTAGCCCACTCCTCTTCTTTGTTCTCCACACCACACAACACCAGCCCACTTCTCTTCTTTGTTCTCCACACCACACAAAGCTCTCTCCCTCTCTCTCTCTCTCTCTCTCTCTCTCTCTCTCTCTCTCTCTCTCTCTCTCTTTTCTTTCTCTGAAATGGAGTGTCGGCAGATGCAGGCTGATGGAGAAGTAGCCTTAATGTCTAGAGTGGAGAGAATGGGTGAAGGTGGAGAGGTGGGGAACTCTACAAGGCTAGGGGAGGCTGCTTTGTAGGGAAAGTGGAAAAAGATGGTGGAATGGTTGGTAAAAATCTGATCTAATCAGATTGACTTTTATTTAGAGTCTAGTCCCTGAACTCCCAAAAGTTCACGAAATGACCCTAAACTTCCAAATCGATCCCGAACACCCCTACGGGAAAAATGCGGTGTAATTTCCAAATTACTCCAAAAATTCTCGGAAATATTTTCCAGAATATCTACGCATAAATCCCGAATGTAATTCCGAAATTTCCATTTTTCGGAACACGGGCGTTACAATTCTCCCCCACTAACATAGATTCGTCCTCGAATCTAACGGCACAGTTCATCCCCAATGAACTCAACCACACATCTCATAACACAGTGGTCACACTTGACCCTACTGGCCACACCGCCAGTCCCGAGATTAAACACTATTGACCTCCGATATCTACATTCAGTCATTAGCTTAAGACTCTGGTCATAGATCATTGCTCACAACTCAAACTCATACCCCTCCACTCTAAGACACCAAGTCCTACGAGTCCTGGGTATCAATACCACTCCGCTCTCAGGCCATACAGTCCTTATGAGCTCTTGGTATCCAATTCATGCCCCTCCACTCTGGGCACTATAACCTTACGACCTCTCGGTAATCACATACCACTCCACTCTGGGCTATACACCTTACGAGTTCTCGACATCACACTCATACCCCTCCACTCTGGGCTATATAACCTTACGGATTCTCGATATCACATACCACTCCATCATGGGCTATATACCTTCCGAGTTCAGGGTATCACACTCATACCCGTCCACTCTGGGCTACATACCTTTCGGATTCTCGATATCACATACCACTCCATCATGGGCTATATACCTTCCGAGTCCTGGGTATCACACTCACACCATCCCACTCTGGATAGTATAACCTTACGGGTTCTCGGTATCACATACCATCCCACCCTGGGCTATACACCTTACGAGTGCTGGGTATCAGAGGAACTATCCATCCTCTCTAGAGTTGTACAGGACCAAACTGTCCTTTGAGCAACCATGACCCACCATACGTCTATAAACACTCATGACTGAACTGACCTCCCGTGATCCGCATACGACCTCGCAAGGTAATACCGACATCACACACATTCGAACATGGAATATCATCCTTTCATAACCACTACTCAGGTTATCTCTCAACATACCCCGTCCTTCAGGGTACCCACATAATCCTTTTTCGATTATTACTCAAGTTTTTAATTCCTCATAAAAACTATTACTAGAACCTCATGTTCACTTAAACTCATGGCAACACTGGCCATCCACAATAAGAATTACTCATCTTATTCACGAGAAGAACATAATGTATTAATCGTTTACCACACCAAAACGAATACATAATGTTCAACAATACTAACTCAAAACTGGGAACCATCGATGAAAGCTCAAGCCTCTGATTGCTTCTCAAACCACTTTTTGAACTTTGCTTTCATCCTCGCCTCTGGTTCCCAAGTTTCCTCCTCAACCCCGTCACAATCCCACAAGACCTTGATCATCGGAACTTTCTTCCTACGATCCTGCTTGATTCTCTTCTCGAGGATCCTTACCGGTCTTGCCTCTAAGGTCATATTAAGCTGAAGATCTGACGGAATCTTAGCTAAAACCTCATCATCCTTATGCAAGCACTTCTTCAGCATTGACACATGGAAAACCTTGTGAAATGCTCGCATAACCTCGGGTAACTCCAACCGATACGCAACCGGTCCAACCCACTCTACAATCCTGAGCGGTCCCATATACCTCGGACTCAACTTAGTCTCCGAAATGGACCTATTAGGACCCCGCAACATAGCCATCTTGAGATACACCCTATCTCCCACCTCAAACTCGAGGTCTTTCCTCCTCTTATCGGCATAACTCTTTTGCCGATCCTGCGCTTCTTTCATGTTCAGCTTCAAAACCCGGATCTTCTCCGTAGTTTCCTGAACAAAGTCTACACCAAACATGCTCATCTCCCCCACTTGGGTCCAGCATAATGGTGTACGACATGGCCTCCCATACAGCGCCTCATATGGAGCCATCCCTATACTCGCCTGGTAGCTATTACTATAAGCAAACTCTACCAAGCTCAGGTAGTCCACCCAATGACCACCCCAGTCAAGCACACACATCCTCAGCAAATCCTCGAGAGTCTGGATGGTCCTCTCGGATTGTCCATCTGTCTGAGGATGATAGGCCGTACTCATGTGTACCTTCGTGCCCATCTCAGCCTGAAAGGCCTTCCAAAACACCGAAGTGAACTTGGAATCACGGTCTGAGACTATACTCACAGGTACTCCATGAAGCCTCACAATCTCATTGACATACTTCCTAGCCAACACCGCAGCTCCATCGGTTTTCTTAATGGCCAGGAAATGTGCTGACTTGGTCAAACGATCAACAATGACCCAAAAAGAATCCTTGGTCCGAGAGACGAGCAAGCCGACCACGAAATCCATCGTGATCATATCCCACTTCCACTCTAGCTCTTAAACATCGCCAAGCAATTGTTAGAGACTCAACTTCATTGAGTACACATCACCAGTTATATTCACCCTCTTGTGTATTTTGAGTGGTCGTAACTCCATTGTTGGAACTATCAGCTTGTAAATGGCCAAATCCTTGTCTATCAAAGCTTTGCTTCTTCATATTAATATCAATAGGTGCTGGTTTAGTCTCAATATGTGTCCTCTTTCTACAACTCCCAACTTCACCCTCATAAACTCCTATGGGATTCAAAGAAGTATCAGAATTATGGGATAAGGTATAACGTTAGTTTCTTACCTTGGCTTTCTTCTCCACCTTGGTAGCAAGCTGTATCACGGGATCAAGAGTCCAAATAGGCTGAAGCTCAGCCATTGATGAAGATTCATCACTCAATCTTTGTACAAAGCCTACAATGCCTCCCTGTTTAAGCTCTTGAACATCGCCAAGCAATTGTTAGAGACCCAACTTCATTGAGTACACTTCAGCAGTTATATTCACCCTCTTGTGTATTTTGAGTGGTCTTAACTCTATTGTTGGGACTATCAGCTTGTAAATGGCTAAATCCTTGTCTATTTAACAGAAACAATCAGCCTTAAAGATTGAGTCACGAATTCACATCTAACCGTTGAAATCTCAATCCCACCGTTGAAACTCAACCCCTAAATGTCCTGAAGCTCACCTCAAAGTTTTGTAATGATCCGACCACAGACGAACTCGCGATTGTTCTCTGAATCCACGTTGGTCCGGTTCGCGTCTGAAACAGAGCGCTTCACGGAAACGTGAATAACTTTCAGAATATTAAGTCAAATCCAATTCCGCAAATTGGTACATCTATATATAAGACTTAACTACAACTCCACAAATTTTCGTTACCTTTAGAAACGATTTGCTAGGTCGAACCTCTTTTTCCTTCTCACTCACGGAACAACCACCAACACCCCCACTCTCCTCTTCTCTTCAATCACCCTCAACTCCCTCTCTGGCTCTCTACGCCAGCATAGCCACCAAGCTCACTCCTCTCTTACTCTCCACACCACACAGCACTAGCCCACTCCTCTTCTTTGTTCTCCACACCACACAACACCAGCCCACTTCTCTTCTTTGTTCTCCACACCACACAAAGCTCTCTCCCTCTCTCTCTTTCTCTCTCTCTCTCTCTCTCTCTCTCTCTCTCTCTCTCTCTCTCTCTCTCTCTTTCTTTCTCTGAAATGGAGTGTCGGCAGATGCAGGCTGATGGAGAAGTAGCCTTAATGTCTAGAGTGGAGAGAATGGGTGAAGGTGGAGAGGTGGGGAACTCTACAAGGCTAGGGGAGGCTGCTTTGTAGGGAAAGTGGAAAAAGATGGTGGAATGGTTGGTAAAAATCTGATCTAATCAGATTGACTTTTATTTAGAGTCTAGTCCCTGAACTCCCAAAAGTTCACGAAATGACCCTAAACTTCCAAATCGATCCCGAACACCCCTACGGGAAAAATGCGGTGTAATTTCCAAATTACTCCAAAAATTCTCGGAAATATTTTCCAGAATATCTACGCATAAATCCCGAATGTAATTCCGAAATTTCTATTTTTCGGAACACGGGCGTTACAATTCTCCCCCACTAACATAGATTCGTCCTCGAATCTAACGGCACAGTTCATCCCCAATGAACTCAACCACACATCTCATAACACAGTGGTCACACTTGACCCTACTGGCCACACCGCCAGTCCCGAGATTAAACACTATTGACCTCCGATATCTACATTCAGTCATTAGCTTAAGACTCTGGTCATAGATCATTGCTCACAACTCAAACTCATACCCCTCCACTCTAAGACACCAAGTCCTACGAGTCCTGGGTATCAATACCACTCCGCTCTCAGGCCATACAGTCCTTATGAGCTCTTGGTATCCAATTCATGCCCCTCCACTCTGGGCACTATAACCTTACGACCTCTCGGTAATCACATACCACTCCACTCTGGGCTATACACCTTACGAGTTCTCGACATCACACTCATACCCCTCCACTCTGGGCTATATAACCTTACGGATTCTCGATATCACATACCACTCCATCATGGGCTATATACCTTCCGAGTTCAGGGTATCACACTCATACCCGTCCACTCTGGGCTACATACCTTTCGGATTCTCGATATCACATACCACTCCATCATGGGCTATATACCTTCCGAGTCCTGGGTATCACACTCACACCATCCCACTCTGGATAGTATAACCTTACGGGTTCTCGGTATCACATACCATCCCACCCTGGGCTATACACCTTACGAGTGCTGGGTATTAGAGGAACTATCCATCCTCTCTAGAGTTGTACAGGACCAAACTGTCCTTTGAGCAACCATGACCCACCATACGTCTATAAACACTCATGACTGAACTGACCTCCCGTGATCCGCATACGACCTCGCAAGGTAATACCGGCATCACACACATTCGAACATGGAATATCATCCTTTCATAACCACTACTCAGGTTATCTCTCAACATACCCCGTCCTTCAGGGTACCCACATAATCCTTTTTCGATTATTACTCAAGTTTTTAATTCCTCATAAAAACTATTACTAGAACCTCATGTTCACTTAAACTCATGGCAACACTGGCCATCCACAATAAGAATTACTCATCTTATTCACGAGAAGAACATAATGTATTAATCGTTTACCACACCAAAACGAATACATAATGTTCAACAATACTAACTCAAAACTGGGAACCATCGATGAAAGCTCAAGCCTCTGATTGCTTCTCAAACCACTTTTTGAACTTTGCTTTCATCCTCGCCTCTGGTTCCCAAGTTTCCTCCTCAACCCCGTCACAATCCCACAAGACCTTGATCATCGGAACTTTCTTCCTACGATCCTGCTTGATTCTCTTCTCGAGGATCCTTACCGGTCTTGCCTCTAAGGTCATATTAAGCTGAAGATCTGACGGAATCTTAGCTAAAACCTCATCATCCTTATGCAAGCACTTCTTCAGCATTGACACATGGAAAACCTTGTGAAATGCTCGCATAACCTCGGGTAACTCCAACCGATACGCAACCGGTCCAACCCACTCTACAATCCTGAGCGGTCCCATATACCTCGGACTCAACTTAATCTCCGAAATGGACCTATTAGGACCCCGCAACATAGCCATCTTGAGATACACCCTATCTCCCACCTCAAACTCGAGGTCTTTCCTCCTCTTATCGGCATAACTCTTTTGCCGATCCTGCGCTTCTTTCATGTTCAGCTTCAAAACCCGGATCTTCTCCGTAGTTTCCTGAACAAAGTCTACACCAAACATGCTCATCTCCCCCACTTGGGTCCAGCATAATGGTGTACGACATGGCCTCCCATACAGCGCCTCATATGGAGCCATCCCTATACTCGCCTGGTAGCTATTACTATAAGCAAACTCTACCAAGCTCAGGTAGTCCACCCAATGACCACCCCAGTCAAGCACACACATCCTCAGCAAATCCTCGAGAGTCTGGATGGTCCTCTCGGATTGTCCATCTGTCTGAGGATGATAGGCCGTACTCATGTGTACCTTCGTGCCCATCTCAGCCTGAAAGGCCTTCCAAAACACCGAAGTGAACTTGGAATCACGGTCTGAGACTATACTCACAGGTACTCCATGAAGCCTCACAATCTCATTGACATACTTCCTAGCCAACACCGCATCTCCATCGGTTTTCTTAATGGCCAGGAAATGTGCTGACTTGGTCAAACGATCAACAATGACCCAAAAAGAATCCTTGGTCCGAGAGACGAGCAAGCCGACCACGAAATCCATCGTGATCATATCCCACTTCCACTCTAGCTCTTAAACATCGCCAAGAAATTGTTAGAGACTCAACTTCATTGAGTACACATCACCAGTTATATTCACCCTCTTGTGTATTTTGAGTGATCGTAACTCCATTGTTGGAACTATCAGCTTGTAAATGGCCAAATCCTTGTCTATCAAAGCTTTGCTTCTTCATATTAATATCAATAGGTGCTGGTTTAGTCTCAATATGTGTCCTCTTTCTACAACTCCCAACTTCACCCTCATAAACTCCTATGGGATTCAAAGAAGTATCAGAATTATGGGATAAGGTATAACGTTAGTTTCTTACCTTGGCTTTCTTCTCCACCTTGGTAGCAAGCTGTATCACGGGATCAAGAGTCCAAATAGGCTGAAGCTCAGCCATTGATGAAGATTCATCACTCAATCTTTGTACAAAGCCTACAATGCCTCCCTGTTTAAGCTCTTGAACATCGCCAAGCAATTGTTAGAGACCCAACTTCATTGAGTACACTTCAGCAGTTATATTCACCCTCTTGTGTATTTTGAGTGGTCTTAACTCTATTGTTGGGACTATCAGCTTGTAAATGGCTAAATCCTTGTCTATTTAACAGAAACAATCAGCCTTAAAGATTGAGTCACGAATTCACATCTAACCGTTGAAATCTCAATCCCACCGTTGAAACTCAACCCCTAAATGTCCTGAAGCTCACCTCAAAGTTTTTTAATGATCCGACCACAGACGAACTCGCGATTGTTCTCTGAATCCACGTTGGTCCGGTTCGCGTCTGAAACAGAGCGCTTCACGGAAACGTGAATAACTTTCAGAATATTAAGTCAAATCCAATTCCGCAAATTGGTACATCTAGATATAAGACTTAACTACAACTCCACAAATTTTCGTTACCTTTAGAAACGATTTGCTAGGTCGAACCTCTTTTTCCTTCTCACTCACGGAACAACCACCAACACCCCCACTCTCCTCTTCTCTTCAATCACCCTCAACTCCCTCTCTGGCTCTCTACGCCAGCATAGCCACCAAGCTCAGTCCTCTCTTACTCTCCACACCACACAGCACTAGCCCACTCCTCTTCTTTGTTCTCCACACCACACAACACCAGCCCACTTCTCTTCTTTGTTCTCCACACCACACAAAGCTCTCTCCCTCTCTCTCTTTCTCTCTCTCTCTCTCTCTCTCTCTCTCTCTCTCTTTTCTTTCTCTGAAATGGAGTGTCGGCAGATGCAGGCTGATGGAGAAGTAGCCTTAATGTCTAGAGTGGAGAGAATGGGTGAAGGTGGAGAGGTGGGGAACTCTACAAGGCTAGGGGAGGCTGCTTTGTAGGGAAAGTGGAAAAAGATGGTGGAATGGTTGGTAAAAATCTGATCTAATCAGATTGACTTTTATTTAGAGTCTAGTCCCTGAACTCCCAAAAGTTCACGAAATGACCCTAAACTTCCAAATCGATCCCGAACACCCCTACGGGAAAAATGCGGTGTAATTTCCAAATTACTCCAAAAATTCTCGGAAATATTTTCCAGAATATCTACGCATAAATCCCGAATGTAATTCCGAAATTTCTATTTTTCGGAACACGGGCGTTACAATTCTCCCCCACTAACATAGATTCGTCCTCGAATCTAACGGCACAGTTCATCCCCAATGAACTCAACCACACATCTCATAACACAGTGGTCACACTTGACCCTACTGGCCACACCGCCAGTCCCGAGATTAAACACTATTGACCTCCGATATCTACATTCAGTCATTAGCTTAAGACTCTGGTCATAGATCATTGCTCACAACTCAAACTCATACCCCTCCACTCTAAGACACCAAGTCCTACGAGTCCTGGGTATCAATACCACTCCGCTCTCAGGCCATACAGTCCTTATGAGCTCTTGGTATCCAATTCATGCCCCTCCACTCTGGGCACTATAACCTTACGACCTCTCGGTAATCACATACCACTCCACTCTGGGCTATACACCTTACGAGTTCTCGACATCACACTCATACCCCTCCACTCTGGGCTATATAACCTTACGGATTCTCGATATCACATACCACTCCATCATGGGCTATATACCTTCCGAGTTCAGGGTATCACACTCATACCCGTCCACTCTGGGCTACATACCTTTCGGATTCTCGATATCACATACCACTCCATCATGGGCTATATACCTTCCGAGTTCAGGGTATCACACTCATACCCGTCCACTCTGGGCTACATACCTTTCGGATTCTCGATATCACATACCACTCCATCATGGGCTATATACCTTCCGAGTCCTGGGTATCACACTCACACCATCCCACTCTGGATAGTATAACCTTACGGGTTCTCGGTATCACATACCATCCCACCCTGGGCTATACACCTTACGAGTGCTGGGTATTAGAGGAACTATCCATCCTCTCTAGAGTTGTACAGGACCAAACTGTCCTTTGAGCAACCATGACCCACCATACGTCTATAAACACTCATGACTGAACTGACCTCCCGTGATCCGCATACGACCTCGCAAGGTAATACCGGCATCACACACATTCGAACATGGAATATCATCCTTTCATAACCACTACTCAGGTTATCTCTCAACATACCCCGTCCTTCAGGGTACCCACATAATCCTTTTTCGATTATTACTCAAGTTTTTAATTCCTCATAAAAACTATTACTAGAACCTCATGTTCACTTAAACTCATGGCAACACTGGCCATCCACAATAAGAATTACTCATCTTATTCACGAGAAGAACATAATGTATTAATCGTTTACCACACCAAAACGAATACATAATGTTCAACAATACTAACTCAAAACTGGGAACCATCGATGAAAGCTCAAGCCTCTGATTGCTTCTCAAACCACTTTTTGAACTTTGCTTTCATCCTCGCCTCTGGTTCCCAAGTTTCCTCCTCAACCCCGTCACAATCCCACAAGACCTTGATCATCGGAACTTTCTTCCTACGATCCTGCTTGATTCTCTTCTCGAGGATCCTTACCGGTCTTGCCTCTAAGGTCATATTAAGCTGAAGATCTGACGGAATCTTAGCTAAAACCTCATCATCCTTATGCAAGCACTTCTTCAGCATTGACACATGGAAAACCTTGTGAAATGCTCGCATAACCTCGGGTAACTCCAACCGATACGCAACCGGTCCAACCCACTCTACAATCCTGAGCGGTCCCATATACCTCGGACTCAACTTAATCTCCGAAATGGACCTATTAGGACCCCGCAACATAGCCATCTTGAGATACACCCTATCTCCCACCTCAAACTCGAGGTCTTTCCTCCTCTTATCGGCATAACTCTTTTGCCGATCCTGCGCTTCTTTCATGTTCAGCTTCAAAACCCGGATCTTCTCCGTAGTTTCCTGAACAAAGTCTACACCAAACATGCTCATCTCCCCCACTTGGGTCCAGCATAATGGTGTACGACATGGCCTCCCATACAGCGCCTCATATGGAGCCATCCCTATACTCGCCTGGTAGCTATTACTATAAGCAAACTCTACCAAGCTCAGGTAGTCCACCCAATGACCACCCCAGTCAAGCACACACATCCTCAGCAAATCCTCGAGAGTCTGGATGGTCCTCTCGGATTGTCCATCTGTCTGAGGATGATAGGCCGTACTCATGTGTACCTTCGTGCCCATCTCAGCCTGAAAGGCCTTCCAAAACACCGAAGTGAACTTGGAATCACGGTCTGAGACTATACTCACAGGTACTCCATGAAGCCTCACAATCTCATTGACATACTTCCTAGCCAACACCGCAGCTCCATCGGTTTTCTTAATGGCCAGGAAATGTGCTGACTTGGTCAAACGATCAACAATGACCCAAAAAGAATCCTTGGTCCGAGAGACGAGCAAGCCGACCACGAAATCCATCGTGATCATATCCCACTTCCACTCTAGCTCTTAAACATCGCCAAGCAATTGTTAGAGACTCAACTTCATTGAGTACACATCACCAGTTATATTCACCCTCTTGTGTATTTTGAGTGGTCGTAACTCCATTGTTGGAACTATCAGCTTGTAAATGGCCAAATCCTTGTCTATCAAAGCTTTGCTTCTTCATATTAATATCAATAGGTGCTGGTTTAGTCTCAATATGTGTCCTCTTTCTACAACTCCCAACTTCACCCTCATAAACTCCTATGGGATTCAAAGAAGTATCAGAATTATGGGATAAGGTATAACGTTAGTTTCTTACCTTGGCTTTCTTCTCCACCTTGGTAGCAAGCTGTATCACGGGATCAAGAGTCCAAATAGGCTGAAGCTCAGCCATTGATGAAGATTCATCACTCAATCTTTGTACAAAGCCTACAATGCCTCCCTGTTTAAGCTCTTGAACATCGCCAAGCAATTGTTAGAGACCCAACTTCATTGAGTACACTTCAGCAGTTATATTCACCCTCTTGTGTATTTTGAGTGGTCTTAACTCTATTGTTGGGACTATCAGCTTGTAAATGGCTAAATCCTTGTCTATTTAACAGAAACAATCAGCCTTAAAGATTGAGTCACGAATTCACATCTAACCGTTGAAATCTCAATCCCACCGTTGAAACTCAACCCCTAAATGTCCTGAAGCTCACCTCAAAGTTTTGTAATGATCCGACCACAGACGAACTCGCGATTGTTCTCTGAATCCACGTTGGTCCGGTTCGCGTCTGAAACAGAGCGCTTCACGGAAACGTGAATAACTTTCAGAATATTAAGTCAAATCCAATTCCGCAAATTGGTACATCTATATATAAGACTTAACTACAACTCCACAAATTTTCGTTACCTTTAGAAACGATTTGCTAGGTCGAACCTCTTTTTCCTTCTCACTCACGGAACAACCACCAACACCCCCACTCTCCTCTTCTCTTCAATCACCCTCAACTCCCTCTCTGGCTCTCTACGCCAGCATAGCCACCAAGCTCACTCCTCTCTTACTCTCCACACCACACAGCACTAGCCCACTCCTCTTCTTTGTTCTCCACACCACACAACACCAGCCCACTTCTCTTCTTTGTTCTCCACACCACACAAAGCTCTCTCCCTCTCTCTCTTTCTCTCTCTCTCTCTCTCTCTCTCTCTCTCTCTCTTTTCTTTCTCTGAAATGGAGTGTCGGCAGATGCAGGCTGATGGAGAAGTAGCCTTAATGTCTAGAGTGGAGAGAATGGGTGAAGGTGGAGAGGTGGGGAACTCTACAAGGCTAGGGGAGGCTGCTTTGTAGGGAAAGTGGAAAAAGATGGTGGAATGGTTGGTAAAAATCTGATCTAATCAGATTGACTTTTATTTAGAGTCTAGTCCCTGAACTCCCAAAAGTTCACGAAATGACCCTAAACTTCCAAATCGATCCCGAACACCCCTACGGAAAAAATGCGGTGTAATTTCCAAATTACTCCAAAAATTCTCGGAAATATTTTCCAGAATATCTACGCATAAATCCCGAATGTAATTCCGAAATTTCTATTTTTCGGAACACGGGCGTTACAATTCTCCCCCACTAACATAGATTCGTCCTCGAATCTAACGGCACAGTTCATCCCCAATGAACTCAACCACACATCTCATAACACAGTGGTCACACTTGACCCTACTGGCCACACCGCCAGTCCCGAGATTAAACACTATTGACCTCCGATATCTACATTCAGTCATTAGCTTAAGACTCTGGTCATAGATCATTGCTCACAACTCAAACTCATACCCCTCCACTCTAAGACACCAAGTCCTACGAGTCCTGGGTATCAATACCACTCCGCTCTCAGGCCATACAGTCCTTATGAGCTCTTGGTATCCAATTCATGCCCCTCCACTCTGGGCACTATAACCTTACGACCTCTCGGTAATCACATACCACTCCACTCTGGGCTATACACCTTACGAGTTCTCGACATCACACTCATACCCCTCCACTCTGGGCTATATAACCTTACGGATTCTCGATATCACATACCACTCCATCATGGGCTATATACCTTCCGAGTTCAGGGTATCACACTCATACCCGTCCACTCTGGGCTACATACCTTTCGGATTCTCGATATCACATACCACTCCATCATGGGCTATATACCTTCCGAGTCCTGGGTATCACACTCACACCATCCCACTCTGGATAGTATAACCTTACGGGTTCTCGGTATCACATACCATCCCACCCTGGGCTATACACCTTACGAGTGCTGGGTATCAGAGGAACTATCCATCCTCTCTAGAGTTGTACAGGACCAAACTGTCCTTTGAGCAACCATGACCCACCATACGTCTATAAACACTCATGACTGAACTGACCTCCCGTGATCCGCATACGACCTCGCAAGGTAATACCGGCATCACACACATTCGAACATGGAATATCATCCTTTCATAACCACTACTCAGGTTATCTCTCAACATACCCCGTCCTTCAGGGTACCCACATAATCCTTTTTCGATTATTACTCAAGTTTTTAATTCCTCATAAAAACTATTACTAGAACCTCATGTTCACTTAAACTCATGGCAACACTGGCCATCCACAATAAGAATTACTCATCTTATTCACGAGAAGAACATAATGTATTAATCGTTTACCACACCAAAACGAATACATAATGTTCAACAATACTAACTCAAAACTGGGAACCATCGATGAAAGCTCAAGCCTCTGATTGCTTCTCAAACCACTTTTTGAACTTTGCTTTCATCCTCGCCTCTGGTTCCCAAGTTTCCTCCTCAACCCCGTCACAATCCCACAAGACCTTGATCATCGGAACTTTCTTCCTACGATCCTGCTTGATTCTCTTCTCGAGGATCCTTACCGGTCTTGCCTCTAAGGTCATATTAAGCTGAAGATCTGACGGAATCTTAGCTAAAACCTCATCATCCTTATGCAAGCACTTCTTCAGCATTGACACATGGAAAACCTTGTGAAATGCTCGCATAACCTCGGGTAACTCCAACCGATACGCAACCGGTCCAACCCACTCTACAATCCTGAGCGGTCCCATATACCTCGGACTCAACTTAGTCTCCGAAATGGACCTATTAGGACCCCGCAACATAGCCATCTTGAGATACACCCTATCTCCCACCTCAAACTCGAGGTCTTTCCTCCTCTTATCGGCATAACTCTTTTGCCGATCCTGCGCTTCTTTCATGTTCAGCTTCAAAACCCGGATCTTCTCCGTAGTTTCCTGAACAAAGTCTACACCAAACATGCTCATCTCCCCCACTTGGGTCCAGCATAATGGTGTACGACATGGCCTCCCATACATCGCCTCATATGGAGCCATCCCTATACTCGCCTGGTAGCTATTACTATAAGCAAACTCTACCAAGCTCAGGTAGTCCACCCAATGACCACCCCAGTCAAGCACACACATCCTCAGCAAATCCTCGAGAGTCTGGATGGTCCTCTCGGATTGTCCATCTGTCTGAGGATGATAGGCCGTACTTATGTGTACCTTCGTGCCCATCTCAGCCTGAAAGGCCTTCCAAAACACCGAAGTGAACTTGGAATCACGGTCTGAGACTATACTCACAGGTACTCCATGAAGCCTCACAATCTCATTGACATACTTCCTAGCCAACACCGCAGCTCCATCGGTTTTCTTAATGGCTAGGAAATGTGCTGACTTGGTCAAACGATCAACAATGACCCAAAAAGAATCCTTGGTCCGAGAGACGAGCAAGCCGACCACGAAATCCATCGTGATCATATCCCACTTCCACTCTGGAATGGGTAAACTCCGCAATAACCCGCTCGGAACCTGATGCTCAGCCTTCACTAGCTGGCACACATCGCAAGCCGCGACCCAGTTAGCCACATCTTTCTTCATCCCAACCCAATGATAATACCTCTTGAAATCCCGGTACATCTTGGTTGCTCCTGGATGAATCGAAAACATACTCGCATGGGCCTCACTCAGGATCTCTCGCCTTAATTCCTCATCCTTGGGTACCATACCCGCCCATGAACCAGAATAGTCCCATTCACAGAGACCTGATATTCTGATCCCGCCTCCCCGGAAGGCTTTAATCAGACCTTCATTTTTTTTTTTTTTTTTTTTTTCTGGGCCATCCGAACCCTACTCAAAAGATCCGTCTGATTTACTGCCTCCAAACCTAACGGTTCCTCAACTCGACCCAAAGACCTATCAAAAACCGCCTCTCCTGGGCCTGCTCATCATCCAGTATATGACCCCCATATACTCTGAGACGGTTAAACTCCACCTCATACTCACAAACCGACCGGTTCCCTTGAGTCAATCCTAGAAACCGTCTCTCCAACCGATCCATAGCCTCTTGGGGAAAAAATACTTGGAGTTAAACTCCACCACAAAATCCTCCCAAGACATCTCTGTTTGGACCCTCCGGGCCGCAACACCTCTCCACCAGAGATGTGCGTCACCCTCCAGATAGTGGACTGCGAGATCCACTTGGTATCCCGCTGGACACCTAATCGAACGGAAATTCCGCTCCATCCGCATCCTCCACTCATCTGCCTCTTCAGGCTTGGCACCACCCTGAAAGAATCTCGTGCCAATCCTCTGCAACTGCTCCATCATCTTAAGGTATGATGGACGCTCTTCCGCAACCGCAACCCTCGGCTGCACCTCAGCTACCGGTGGTACAACTGGAACCTGCACTGGTACCCTTTCTGGTAACCGCTCCAACAGCAAAGCCAAGAAATTCGCAATACGATCCTCTTGGGCCAGAGCTACACCTGCTGC
The DNA here is from genome assembly GCA_963667165.1 of Barbarea vulgaris. NCBI lineage: Eukaryota > Viridiplantae > Streptophyta > Magnoliopsida > Brassicales > Brassicaceae > Barbarea > Barbarea vulgaris. The sequence continues at coordinate 16,269,501 of OY763889.1, forward strand.
CACACCCGCAGCACCTGCTGGACCTCCAGCAACACCGGCACCAACACCGGCCACACCCTCCGTGCCAACCTGGTCCTCATGCGAGTTCCCGACCCGCTCAAACGTAACACTTTGTGTCACGCTCTCCTCCACTACCGGAGTCCTCGCGTTCCTCCGACCGCGATCTCTACCTCTTCTAGCCATCTATACCCAATAGATAACTCTTCGATCAATCCTAAACTACCACAGAAACCGGCTCAACAACAGACTCGAACTTCCATGGTTTAGATTAACCGATCAAGGATTAAATCCTTATTAATGACCCAAAACTAAACCATGGTTAAACTCTTAACCTAACCAATCCATAGTCCTGGTTTAATTTAAAAACAGTAATTCCTCAACTGAATTACTTTAATCCGGTTCACGGATTAACCCGACCCAAACCGGACACCACAGCTTAAATCACATAAAATATTATGTGATTAAAACTTCGGCCCCAAAAGACTATTCCAAGAGTCTTTTATCTAAACACAACAAACAACCAAACAGAAACGAAACAACTTACCGTGGAATCTCATTAAAGGCTCGAAGAGGATGATCTAAAACTCCATACCCAAACAATTGACTAACTCACATAGTCAAATCCCTCATGCTACACATAGCACCAGAAAAATTAAATCTAATTTAATTTAATTTTTCTAAACCATCCTAGAAGCGTAAAGGCTCTGATACCAAACTGAAACGACCGCACTCGTTTTTTTTTTTTTTTTTTTTTAAACAAATAATTAATATTCCCATAAATATTAATTACTACCCCAAACAAATATTATTCAACTACTCATGAATAATAAATACACACTCCAACAATAAATACCCTTTTATTGTTCAACCGAAAAGATATTAAATCGATCGATCTTTCCAGAATACGACGACTTGAGTTGAGAGTCGAAGTTGGTATGTATAGCCACCTTGGCTTTCATAGACAATTTCTGTTGTCTATAGCAGTTCTCGATAAACGAGAAACCGGACTCGAGATCGATAGATCATTTATCCATAAATACTAAACAACACAAATCCTTTTATAGCGGAAGACTCTTAGACAAACAACCGAGTTCCTAGATCATCCCCTCTTCTTCGCCATAATTCCACGGTCACACAATTTCTTTCTCTGCATCAAATAAAATGAGATGCATAAGTATTTCAACAAATACTTAGTGAGACAATCCTCCCATCTACAAGCTATACACACAAACGATTATAATTATTCAATGTATTAAACACGAAATTACCGAAATAAATCAACCATCTCAAGAAACACTCGATCTAGATCCACCATGAGATCATACGGCCTAAATCATGCAAACACATCAAACAATCAAACCGCTCAGATAAGTTTATGGTCATGCACTCACCTTAACCAAATGCAGAAACTTTTATGACAAAATTCTGCAAAATTGGAAAATAACAGAAACAATCAGCCTTAAAGATTGAGTCACGAATTTACATCTAACCGTTGAAATCTCAATCCCACCGTTGAAACTCAACCCCTAAATGTCCTGAAGCTAACCTCAAAGTTTTGTGATGATCCGACTACAGACGAACTCGCGATTGTTCTCTAAATCCACGTTGGTCCGGTTCGCGTCTGAAACAGAGCGCTTCACGGAAACGTGAATAACTTTCAGAATATTAACTCAAATCCAATTCCGCAAATTGGTACATCTAGATATAAGACTTAACTACAACTCCACAAAGTTTCGTTACCTTTGGAAACGATTTGCTAGGTCGAACCTCTTTTTCCTTCTCACTCACGGAACAACCACCAACACCCCCACTCTCCTCTTCTCTTCAATCACCCTCAACTCCCTCTCTGGCTCTCTACGCCAGCACAGCCACCAAGCTCACTCCTCTCTTACTCTCCACACCACACAGCACCAGACCGCTCCTCTTCTTTGTTCTCCACACCACACAACACCAGCCCACTTCTCTTCTTTGTTCTCCACACCACACAAAGCTCTCTCCCTCTCTCTCTTTCTCTCTCTCTCTCTCTCTCTCTCTTTTCTTTCTCTGAAATGGAGTGTCGGCAGATGCAGGCTGATGGAGAAGTAGCCTTAATGTCTAGAGTGGAGAGAATGGGTGAAGGTGGAGAGGTGGGGAACTCTACAAGGCTAGGGGAGGCTGCTTTGTAGGGAAAGTGGAAAAAGATGGTGGAATGGTTGGTAAAAATCTGATTTAATCAGATTGACTTTTATTTAGAGTCTAGTCCCTGAACTCCCAAAAGTTCACAAACTGACCCCAAACTTCCAAATCGATCCCGAACACCCCTACGGGAAAAATGCGGTGTAATTTCCAAATTACTCCAAAAATTTCCGGAAATATTTTTCAGAATATCTACGCATAAATCCTGAATGTAATTCCGAAATTTCCATTTTTCGGAACACGGGCGTTACAATCATCATCATGACAAGTGAAATTAGCTCAACTTTTGCTAAAAACGTTTCTATTTTGCTACAAGATAGTAACGCTGCAAATTTACAAGACAAGTACATTGGTATGATTCAGCTTTCCCAGGGAAAACTAGCTTTAACATTCAAAAATGGCTTAATTTCAGATACAGAACATTTGAATAACAAGCCAAAGCATAGAAAGACACTGATACGACAAGTAATTCCGTAATCCTATTGAGCTCCCATATGAATCAAACAATTAGAAAAAAAAATCGAAGCAGAAGAGAAAGGCAAAAAGAGATAAACCAGACGCACACATAGACAAGTGACGAATCAAAACATCAGAGATCATTGGAGCTCAAACGAATCACATGACAAAGCGCAACGAATTCTTGATTCTACATCCTTTGAAGAGACTATCAAGATCTGTCAGCAAATTTAAGTATATGTAGAGTTTTAGAGATTTTACATGTTCTTGGACCAAAAGCAACAAAAAGATGCAAACCGAGCTGCATGACAGTTTCAGGGAATTATGATTTTGTCATCCATTGAAGGCATTCACATGCACCAAATTTAACAGTCTTGGAGTCATTAGAAAGCTAGAAGAGTCACCTTTCACCTCCAAGTGAAATCGGACCAAACCGCCAAGCCTTTCAAAAGATACAACTGTTCCCGTGAAGCCATCTCCTGTCGTGCCAAGAGAGGAGCATGGCATGGCAAAAGCCCTCTCCACTGCGCCTCCAAGGCCCGATGGCGTGCGGTGATGCTCCACAACCAGTCACGAGACCAAAATGATAGAACTTCATTTATTTCATCTTGAGAAGCCCTAAACCTAATTCAACCGCCTCAAACACTATAAATACAAGTCCTTATGCATCTAGAGAACGAGCAGAGGCGAGATCAGCACCCATTGAAGACAACCTTCATGTACGAGTTCCTCTACATCCATTGATTCACCGTTTGTCTCGTTTCTCACCTCTTTTCATCTTGTTTTCGATTTCCTATTTTTTAAAGGAGAAGCTTCTTTTACTCTACAGAGAAGATCCCTAAAACCCTCTTAATACTTATATTTGATTATGTTTTTTATTACATCAATTGATTTGTTTTTTTGTCATGTGTGAGTAGTTTATTTGTTGGGTTTAGTGGGTTAAATTGAAGGGGATTCAGTTTGATATTTATAGGTTGTTAGACTTGATTTTCTCATATTCATATGATTATGATTATTTGTCTAAACTTATTCTTTATGCTTATTTCTTGATTGATCACTAGCAACTGAACCACCACAAACAATGAGCTATGTTCCCCTGAACTAGTTTAGAAGATCAGATTTTGCCATGGCATGCCAACTATTTGAGTCATGGAGTGCTATGAATTAAGACCACTAGAAAACATCACATGTCATTCTGTGTTGTGGTCTGCTAATTGGTTGACTTTCAAAGTTGTTTAGGTATAGTTAATTGAAGGGGTAAATTTGCTAATAAGCTAACTTTTATGTTTATATATATTTAGAGAAAGAGGTAGTTTTAATTTTATATTTGAGAAATATGTAGTTTTTAGGATAGTTTGGAAAAATTATTTGAGAATAATGACTATAGTCCCTTTATTTCTTACAGAGAGATAGGAATAAAATGTGGAGAGAGATAAAGGAAAAAAAATGTGGGGACCAACAGAAAGAGAAATGTGGGGACCAATGGAAATAGAAATGTGGGGACCAAAAGCATTGAGTCTACATGTATTAGGTGTACACCGTTGGTGTACATGCATCATGTGTACATCGTCAGTGTACACAAGTTAATACATGTGTACACCAATTAATACATGTGTACATCATTTTATATACAAGTCGGTGTACATACATATGATGTACAAAACATGCATCGGGTGTACATCGTCGGTGTACACCCGATGTTTGTACAATAATGTCATGTACACCAACACAATTACTCCAAAATACATTTAAAATTATACATAATATATAATTATAAATATATAAACATAGAATAATAAAAATATCGGCGTACACCATTTAATATAGATATATACTATTCTATATACAAGTTGGTGTACATACATTTGATGTATAAAAATTGATGATAAAAATATCGTTACACATAGACATTTGGTGTACATTGTATAATAATATGTATATTATAAACGATGGTGTACACCATACATTAGTACGTACACTATAAATCGGACATTCATTTCATATACAAACATTAGAAATTAAAAATAAATTTTTTAGATTTATGCTTCCAGTCATTTTTGAATAATCAAACGTTCGTTAACTTATTATTCATTTTCTGTTTTGAAATTTTTTTTATGAGAGGGTGGTTAGAGACATACACACCATAGAATTGATAGGAATAAAATTCTATTAAAATTGATAGTGAACATATATATATACCTATACAAGTGATCTTATATTTGTGTACATGTATAAGACTGTGTGCACCTATATAAAACAGTGTATATATGTATAAGATAAAATATATATAAATATAAATGATGTACACTTATATAAGACGGTGTACACCTATATAAGATGATATAAGTATAAATAAATATATATATATATATATATATATATAATTATAGAGAAAAAGCACGAAAAAGAGAGAGAAAAAGAGAGTGAGAGAACGAGAAGATACCCTATATAAGAAATGAATTAGTGCTGAAACGTCTTATAAACATTGCATACAACATGTAAACAATCTCCATGTTCCACTATTTTGCCTTTATGCAAAAAAGGTTTGGAAACAAGTTTGATATGCTTAAAACGAGTACATATGTGCATGTATTGGTAGTCCAGGGAGCTAGACCGATGATAAACTTCCCACCTATAGGTTTATCCTCTGGCTATTTATATCCCTATCTATTTTGGAACATGTGGAAAGCAAGAGAACAAATGCTCTATGGGGATCGCTGGCTCTCGTAGGAGAAAACTATTCTGAGATCCCTTTGATATCCTTCCCTAACCAACTCTACATGTGCTCCACAAATCCCTTTAACGCCCGCTTCTAATAGGACCAATTATTTCATCAATGGTGTTTAGAAGGGAAATTTTTGAATGGGTTTGGTCAATTTAGGATAGTAGTGAGTGTAATTTGGTCCAAAAATTTGCATCATGCTGCTTTGTACTCTCCTTAGTGGCTGTCAAGACACTAGCTATTAAAATTGCCTTGCTGGATGCGATTTCCTTTGGTATATATATATATATGGGAAGAATGTCAAAAAAACATGAACTTTCAAAAAGTGGACGAAAAAAACATGAACTTCCAAAATACTATTTAAATCTCAAACTTGTTGTTGACTTTTAAATTAAATACCAAACTTTGTTGACTCGGAAGAATGAGGCATGCCGTTAAGTCAACTGACGAAAAAACTAAGCATAGACTTTAACCGTTAGTTGACTTAACGACATGTCTCAAATTATCCAGTCAACAAAAATTTCCTATTTAATTTGAAATTCAACAAAATTTCGGGATTTAAATGGCATTACGAAAGTTCATATTTTTTTCGTCCACTTTTTGAAAGTTCGTGTTTTTTTACTTTTTTAATTTTCTAAATATATTTCTCAAATAATAATATAGTGATTTCTTATTTTATAGAGTTTAAATAATATTAATATTTTAAAGTTTTTATAGTGTGTAAATATTATTAATATTTTAAATGTTCTAAAATGTAAATATTTATAATATTTTGAAATGTTTTAAAGTTTTAAATTATTCAACTAAAGAATCGGATAAAACCGAATTTTTTTTTTTAATTTGGACGCCTGATAAGTCAATTGTCCTGATCACTCGTATTTGGAATCATTTTGGTCATTTTTATAATAGGATTTTGAACTATTGTCTAATATTTTTAGCCGATATGGGACACTAAACTAACACAATTTTTTCTTCATCGATTGAGTAATATATATCCTTTTAAAAAAATTTGAATCACAACATACATAGTATTTATCATCACTTCCATGACGTTAAAGAACTAAACAATTTTAATCATTAATTTGAAACACTATAAATGAAAATGAAATTGAAGCCATGTGATCTAAATACAAGCAAAGATGAAGATATTTACATCATAGAGACAACAAAATCAATTAAAGACAACACTAAGATAAAAAAAATTCTAATAAATCAATTGTATAATCATGAGATGTTTTGAATTAGCTGTTAATTCCCAAATTTTAAACCTATTCAAATTATGATGTTGATATTTACTTCAAATAATATTTTGTTTCTTTACTATTGATATTTACTTCATATGTTGTGATTCAATTTTTTAAAAATGGACATATGTTATTCAATCAATGAAGAAAAAGTTGTGTTAGTTCAATGTCCCACATCGGCTAAAAAGAATTGGGTAATAGTTCAGAGTCCTACTATAAAAATGACCAAATCCGATTCTTTAGTTGAATAATTTAAAACTTTTTAAAAAGTTTCAAAATATTATAAATATTTACATTTTAAAATGTTTAAAATATTAATAATATTTACACACTATAAAAAATTTAAAATATTAATATTATTTAAACTCTATAAAAACAAGAAATCTCTATATTATTATTTGAGAATTACATTTAGAAATTAAAAAAAGGTAAAAAAGCATGAATTTTCAAAAAATAGACGAAAAAAACATGAACTTCCAAAATGTCATTTAAATCCTAAACTTTTTGTTGACTTTCAAATTAAATAGAAAATTTTTGTTGACTGGGTAATTTGAAGCATGTCGTTAAGTCAACTAACGGAAAAACTAACGATTAAAGTCTCCAGTTAGTTTTTCTGTCAGCTGACTTAAATGCATACCTCATTCTTCCGAGTCAACAAAAGTTTGGTATTTAATTTAAAAGTCAACAACAAATTTGAGATTTAAATGGCATTTTAAAAGTTCATGCTTTTTTAATCCACTTTTCGATAGTTCATGTTTTTTTTTACATTTTTCCTATATATATATATATATATATATATATATATGAACTTAATACTTTATTATTTTGAAATCATTACCTTTTCACTCAACTCCAAGAACATTATAAATAAACTCATAGGACTTCTCCACGACATCAAAGATTTGTGTGATTCATTTAAATCCATATGATTTTACTTGATCCTCCATTTAAGTAATGGCATAGTTGATTCGCTTTCGAAACTGGCTCTGCTAAATGTAAAAAATTCTTTCTTCGATGAAGGTATAGACTTTTCTTATCTATAAGATGTTATTTTGATTCCATGCAGCAAATGAACAACAAAAGATTCTACGATAGATACTCATTGATCCTTGACGATTCTACATGCACCAAGATAAATATCTCTGATAAATTTACTTCCAAAAATCTGCACAATTTCCATCTTTGAGAACTGAATGTTAAAAATGATGTAGAATGTTTTTTATTTTATTTTTATTTTGTTTACCGCAAAAACATGAATCCATTAAAAGAAAATCAATCAGATGTTTAAGAGGTTATATGGGAAAAGATCATACCTCATGTTCGAGCTTTCTTGGACAGAAATTTGGCCCAGACTTTCAAAATATGTGGTAGAATAAGATAGAGAAAAAGATGAAAATAAAAGTGTAAGATTACGAAAATCATCAAATTCAGAAGCTAAAGAAAGTCAATCTTCCGGGGAATTTGTAACCGCAATCAAGTCTATGCAATATATCTTAATGTTGGTGTGGAGTATAAGAATCTTGCTTAAGCATCTTAAAGCCCATAGTAAAGAATCCAGCTCCGCGTATAGAGGTGAAAGACTCCGCCGGCTGCAATGATGTAGAATAGTTAAATAAACCCCTTGAATAAAACTTTTCTAAAAGATACTCGTATTATTTTAGGTTACTAATTAATTTAGAGGGTATTATTGGTTTTGTGATTTTTAAAGAGTTGTAACTTTTTAAAAGTTTAGTGTTATTCAATCATGAATTACAAAAACTATTAAAGTCATATGTTATTAGTTCAATATTTATAAAACGTTGTTAAAAGTCATGCGTTATTAGATTAATAATAACTTTAACTAACTTTTAGATTATACTAAGGTTTATTAAAGTAAATGTTATTGGTTGATTGATTTTAAAGTTTTTTATTAATCTGAAACAATTTTTGTATACTTTCGAAAATATTACATGTTAGGATGATATTCTCAAAAACTTTCGGTGAGAATATATAAAATGTTTAAATTATTCTCTATAAATTTTTTAAATTCTGCGATTCTAATAATCATTACAAGTATACATAAATCTCAATCCAATAACATCCCCTAAAAGAATTCTTTCTATGTATTCATCTTATTTTGTTTTTCTCGTCTGATGATTATTTCATTTTATTCCACAAAAAAATTGTTTTCATATCCGGTGTTACGCTCAAAACCATAATTAAGAAAAATCGAATTGAACCAACAAATATTTTAGATACAAAAATACGGTTGGAAGTTCATAACATTTATGGCTGCATTCAATTGAATTGATTGCTACACCTTTTTCCAAAATATCCCCGATATAAAAAAATGTCATTTAATAATAAGCTTAACAACATATACAACAAATAAATGAAACCTTTCTCCTACATAATCTGTGAATCTTCTTTCCATGTTACTCTTGTTACCATTCTTCTCGTTCCCTTCTATAAAAAAACCTTCCACTAATCCCGTTTTAATAATAAGTTACCTACTCTCCTAAACATAAAATAAAAATAAAAGTTCTTTTTGGGTACATAATTTAAAAAATGGGAAACGAAGCAGCGCTGAAATCTTCAATGGTAGGTCTTGCAGTGGTGATGGTTGTGGTATGGTTATGGACACAGTCTTTAAAGAAAACGTTCGTTACTTATGCCGTTGGTGTATCTCTAATCGGTGGCATACTTTTGCCGGATTGGGACTTCTTTGATCGGAGTTTCTCCCGGTGGCCTTATCCTGTAACGGCCGAGGAAAGAGCCGCCGCTCTCGCCCACAAATCTCATCCTTCAAGGTTCTTTATATCCTTTTTATTTTATTTTTTTTGTGGGTGATCCGGACAAACCAGGCTATTTCCATGGATATATACAAGTTCCTAGGACACCTAGGGTTCCTTTATATTTTTATTTGAATATCAGATTAGTTGAAGTACATTTTTATATAATTAGATCCAATATATAAACATTCGTACAATGTTAGGTTCCATGTATTAATGTATAGCTACTAATTAGGTTTAAAAGTTATGTATATTTTCTGTGATGGTTGAATTTTTGTTTATTTTATGTAAATTATATGCAGGTTTAGAGTGTATCCTATGAGGGTGATTGTATACGGTACGGTCTACGGATATGCAATGTATAGGTGGTGGATGTTCGTATCAAATTATTGACTTTGTATCCCTCGTCCATCTTTCTATATGTTGAATGTTGATTAACAAAATTATGTATACTCTCTTCTTTTTTTTTGGTTCATAAAATTCAATTTTCTTTTGGAGTCTTAGTACAAAATAAAAACTAATAGACTAAATATCTTAAAAATTTTACAATAATTCTTTAGTTACATGTACACTGATTTAAATCTATTTAAAGTGTGATCTAGTTATGATTACCAATACACCAACAAAAATAACTAAGGGTTTTTCGTGTGGATACTAAAGTAAAAATGTTTTGGTATTAATAATGATGAATTATTTTAGTAGTGTGTAGTTATCATATAGTTCCAGAAATACAAGTTATTCAAGTATACATATGACTAACTGTAGAAAGGTTTTTTTTTTTTTTTTTTTTTTTTTTGGGTAGAATTTCAATATCATCACTTCTTGCATTTGTAGGAGTTTCTTCATTTGTTTCTTGAAAATAAAAACTTGCAAGAAATTGTTATTTTTACAACTTCCAAAACTTTCAAGTGGGTTAAGCATCATTGTTAAAAAAAAGTGGGGTTAGAGTTAGAGATGAACTACAAAAATTGGCATATGGCTTTAAAAGTTTCATTCAACATATCCCAAAACCCAAAACAAAACTCCTAACTGAACATTCTACCACCAAATTCTATCCCACAATCAAAGATCTTTAGATGAAAATGACAATTTTCAAGACTTCTCAAACTCCCCTATAACCTCTGTTTTACCCTCTGAAGTCGATAAATTAGAAAGTCAATGTCTCTCAGACGTTTCGCAAGGCGGAGAAGGAGTAGAAGGAGGAGGAACACCAAAAACCCAATCTAGAACATTCAAGTATTTTGATCGAAATACCTCTCTTTCCTGCGCGTAACAGTGCATTATAATAGCTGTTGAAACGCTGAACACGACCACATCTGCTCGTCTTAGACTCTTGGGCGGTCGAATGTAACCTGCATCTGTCATGCAAGTGAAGAAACTCTCTATTGCTCTTGCTAAGCAGTAGAGTGATATCTCTATCCTTCTGCTTTTCTTCTCAATTGCTAAGGCTAGACCGGTTGGGAACTACAGGATAAAACAGACTCATGTTAAGTATAATATAAATGCCATATACATGTATGTGATGTGGATGGATTTGGTTTTGTACCGTCGCTATGGCTACCAGCGGTATGTTGCATGTCTCGAAAGTTCGGAAAAGTAAGCAAGTCCAAGCCCTAGTTTTAGATAATTATAGGGATAGTATAAGTTTCCGTATCAAGGGAGAACAGAAAACAAGCTTTTCAAGATTTGATTCTAACCAGGCAGAAGTGCAGTACGTAGAGAGAAACAAACTTGATCTAGCTGTGCCCAGAAGACCCTTTCCAAGTATAGAGTATTGCCTGTGACATTGGGGATGAGAGATTTTATGAGGTGATGAATAAATCAGCATACAGAGAAACTAAATACCATTCAATGAGCAAAGGATTCTGCAAGATATATATATGTTACTTTTTAAGCAGGTCTTGCCGATGGACGATCAGCGCTGGAATCAAGTAGACAGGGACATAGACAGGTAATGCCCTCTTGTAAGCTTGAAGAAAAAATGTAATACCATGCTTAGCACATGACTCATTTCCATGTATCATCTGCAAGAAACAACATAAGCATTGAGTAAAACTTTGCTAAAAGATTAAAGCCAATAACAACCATGCAAGCAGACTCATTGAAGATATATCAACTATCAACAAAGATGTAACAAAAATAGGTAATGCAAGAAGATGAAAAGAAAGACATACTTCTGCATATAACAAGGACGACTATGCAGTTTCAGATTGTCATTGCTCTATTAAAATCTTCTATTGATTTCAATAACAAATGCCCTGTTCCTTTTAATAACCAAGACAGATGCAAGTAATGATTTATATTGATATTTGATAGAACCAAAGATACAATATCAACATACCGAACAGGGGACTTTCATGTTAGGATCCAGTTTGATATCAACTCCAACAGACTTATAATATTTCTCAATTGCTCCTAAATTGGTGAATGGTTTGGCGCTTGCAATTTCTTTTACGCCTTGTAAGATAGAAAGATCCTTCCCACCATGTTTATTGAGGAAAGACTTGTATGATAAAGGAAGGCTTTCTTGACTTAAAATATAAGCAGACCTGAAAAAACCACAAAATTTGAGGATGAATTCACTAGTCTGCATAATCAAGAACTATAAAGTAAAAAAAAAAAAAAAAAGAACTTCAAAGAAACTGAGCTAACTCAGCTTTACTATAACCATTTCTGCTCTATGTATCTAAAAGCTAATATCTTTATATAGAAAAAGAGAAAAAAACACAAAATTTCAAATCTGAGAATGAATTCACTACTCTGCATAATCAAGAACTAGAGAATAAAAAAACAAGAACTTCAAAGAACCTAGTAAAAAACTGAGCGAACTCAGCTTGACTATAACTAGTTCTGCTCTAAGTATCTAAAAGCTAATATCTTTATAGAGAGAAAGAGAAAACATACAAAATCTGTGAAGACGAGAGACACATGAGAAACAAGTCACCATGTTTCCAAGTAAGCGGCTTACAAATCGAACCAAACCGTTTACTTTTAATACCACAACGTGAGGCAAGAACCGCAGCACGCATCAATATATAGACAGCCAAACTCGTATGTTGTGTATTTGGCCCTGTGAGAAGCATCGATGGTCCAGCCACCAATCCAGCAAACAAAGCCCTCCACTTTGCAGTTCTGGTGATTCATATAAATTACTTCACAGTGATCAAATCTGAATGAAATTGATTCATTTCTAAATTCACTAATCTTGATTTTTAATCTCAAAATTAAAAAAAAAAAACAAAAAAACAAAAAAATCCAAAGATAGTGAGTACATACCTCTTATCTCCTACTAAAGCAGCAATAGCTTCATCAACAGTAACAAAAGTTCCAGCAAAAGTTCCTAAAAACAATCCATATCTTAATGTCTCTTTAATCCCCAAAGCAATAGCTTCACTATTAGAGAATTCTCCGGTTTTCCTAAACCGATTCAAACAAATTCCACAAATTCAGATCAGAATCAGATCAAACCCAAAACCGGAAAATTGAAAAAAAAAAGCTCCAAAGGTCCGATTCTGATACCTCGATTGAGAAGAAGATCTACGACGGCGAGCGAAACGAGATACGATTGAGAAAATAGCTAATCCACCTTTAATTCCAGTACCTATAGAGAATCCTTTAATCGAAGCGATGATGATTCTTCGTAGCTTCTCTGATTCATCAACCGATTTCGAGAGATTCAATCGATCGGAGCTTTTGCAATGTATGCATGTAAACTCATCGGATTTACCGAAATTCTCGCCCGGGATTTTACCGTGGATGCATGGTGAAGGATGAGAACCGTTGGTGGAGTCGCCGGTGGACGGCGACATGACGAGTGATGACGTCGTCGTCGTCGGCGAGAATAAGGTTAATATATATTATTGCGCCAAAGTGATAGGTAAGCTTTGGTGGGAAATTGGGAATTGGCTTTTGAATAAAAATACAACAGAGGAAGAAGAAAAAGTGAAAAAAGAGAGAGTTTGAGAATGACGAAGACAGCATATACAGATTTTAGAGCCACTGAGGATTGTACAGCTGTCATGGTTTGACTGACACGTGTCGGTTTTGATTTGTTTGTACTTTTCATTCAGTTTGTGATTAGATTCTGATTCTTTTGTCTCGGGAATAGTGATGATTGAAGTATGGGTTGCGAAGGTTATGGGCTTTATATTATGGGCTTTGTTTGTGTATATTATCCTATTTTTTATATTATTATTTTTCTTTTTTTTTTTTGTCGTCAACTCCGTATAAACTAAAAAGAAATTAACCAAACATGATACATTATCTTATAAAATAAAACCTTACACTAACAAAAGAAAGCTTTTGAAGTTCCTGGATGTGTCTACATCAGCTTTTCTAACTATTCCTAAAACTGTGACACATCAGCATGCTATTTTTTTTTTTTTTTGTCAAACACATCTATTGATAATAGACTCAAACCCCATTAAAGGGGGAGTAAGTACAAACAAAGGTAATACACACCCAAATGGCAATAGTTGTCCAAATTAAAACCAAACATATGGCAACTAAAAAGGTAAAGATAGATTGAGAATAACATTTAATAACGGAGTCTAACAAAGACTTCTTATCATATGAAATCTCATAAGCTTTATGAACTCCAAATCGTATTCCTTCTGAAGCTAGAAGGAGGATGAGATCTTCAACAACCACAAAGGCTAAGGAAGAAGCTGTGCCAAAGACAACGGAGAGACAATATCGGGAGGAAAAACCTTGCAATACCAACGCGTCTTGAGCCACGAGACCACTCACTGCAAGTGGGACTTTTGGGCTGAACACAAACTTTCTTATCGCCATCGAGATGGCCACAAGGGCTGAATACACTAATCTGCAAGCTGAGGGGCTTTGAAAAAGAGTAGTGACTCGAGCAACTACAAGATAATAGGCATCATAGCTAATAAAAGGAACTACGCCCTTAGCAAAATGAGTTACTATAACTTGTCTAAAACAAATCTTAAAACAAGGTAAAGTAGTAACACCTCCTATGTTATCGTCACATTCTTCAATACCCACTAAACCAAGGGTTAGTTCACAAAAAACCAAAGAGATTAACGGTAAATGCCACTTCATTAGAAATGAGACATGAACATATATGGAACAAGAACTGCATTCAGCAGTAAAGATCCGCACTAAGGCGGTAATAAAGCCACGAGAGGGCACACAAGCCAACAAAACCATCTGAGACAAGCTAGCTAATCCTGTAGTCCTCAAAGCCAGGTCGTCTAGATACGATTTCCTATTCCGATACAAATCCAAGATAGGAGAGTCGGGGGATAACGTAGATTGTATCTGATGGAGTGATAGGGTCGGAGCTGTTGCAGAAAAGACGGTGAGCGACAGTACAAAAGCTTCTGGAGACACCGGGGATACCTTCCGGTCCGGCGAGACAAATCCCAGCGGCGGATAGGAGGAAATTGTGATGCAGTCCGGTAAACCGTTAGAGCTTTTGGAGAGGAAACTGCATATTGCAGTAACTGAAGACCTGATTGTGAACAGCCTATCACCAATGAACTCAAAGGACAAAGCTATTGAGGCCAGCGAGAGGACCACACATAAAGTTAACAGATCCAAAACTGAAATCAGAACAGGAGCAAGGACCAAGAAGGAGAAGGTGGGAAGTGGCGGCTGAGCAAGAGATTCTTTGGGCGAAAAACAGATCTGGTAGTCTGGTGGGTCTGGTAGTTCCGGCGGATTCGGCAGAGCTGGAGGGTCCGGTGGTGGAGACGAAGTAAGCCTCAGATTGAGGAAAGTGACCGAAAGCTTCGGGAAGGGGCGAGAGTGGCTCGAAAAGAACAAAGAGATCGAAGTCATCTCAGGGGTAGAGTCGCCGGAAAAACCAACTACCACACCGGAGGCGGAGGCTCGCCTGAGAGATCTCTCTTTGGTAACACCGGTTAGGAGAGCAGACTGGCGGAGGAGGAGCAACGGAGCTGGAGGGAGTTCATCTCGTCAGGGGGTGCGGCTCCTTGGTTTCTGTGCCTGGGAGAATTTTTTTTAGGGCGAACGTGGTTCTCTTTCTCAAATTATTCCAGCATGCTATTTTAAACAAACTATTTTTGTATATAATTTAAATTGGACAGAATTTAAATCCAAACAAACCCATGTCATATTTTAATTCTCAAGGTCCATAAAATCATAACAAATCTAGCCCATCTAATTATCTAAAAAACTTAACATAAATCTCATTAAAAAAAGGTCAAAAGACGATTCCTCCGGCGGTGTCATGTGATCTATCATCATCTCCATCCTCTAAACTATATCGATTCACTTTTCTACCACTGACGTTATCAACTTTAATAGTGTACTTACCCTCTTCGTCGATCTTTCTTAGAAATCAATACAAGTAATCCGATCCAACCCGTCCAATTCTCTCTTAATCGATTCTCTATATTTAGACATGGATTGAACGTTGTCGATGAGGATGGATGTAGAAACAGTCAGAGATAGTTTAGGGGCTCTTCGTCAAAAGTTTAGAGGAAGTGACTTTGAGAGGAAATTTTTTGCTTCTTGTATTAATGTGTTGTTGTTGTTATTACAATATATGAATCTATTTATTTATACTACAAATATATAAATATAAAATTAAAAACTTAAAGTCTAAGGAGGGTGTATTGGACTGAGTATTTGGTGAGATTTGAGTTAAAATGATAAATCATGTGTTATTGAAACATTAATTTCAAAATATCTTTTAAATTTCAGTGTTATTGGATTAATGATTTTAAAATATACAATCAAATCCACTGTTATTGAAAACGTTATTAGAATTTTATTTAAAAGTTTCAGCTCAGATTTGAGGGGAATTTTTAGTTAAAAATACAAAGACTCAATTCTCATAGTTTTAGCTGAGATTTCAGAGAATTTAATAACAAAATTCCTAATTCACCAAAATTTAACCAAATCCTATCAGAATTCATTAAAACTCAAATCTCCCTAAATATTCAGTCCAATACACCCTTGTAAGATACTTAGACCACCTCCAATGGTGTATCTTAGAGGATTCTTAGAGAAGTTCTTAGCATTAAAACAATTTAAATTAAAACAAAATTAATAATTAGCTTAAGAACCGGTTCTAATGTTAGAGTTTTAAGAAATATTAATAACCCCTAATGGGTCACTGTATTAGTGGTTGAGAGTTAGAACAAAACCAAAAAAAAAAAATTATGCGTGAAACATTTTTTTCCTCTTTTCTCTCATTTCGAAAGTATTGATGAGAGGCTCCAATTTCTTGGCTCGATCCGTTGAATTGAGAGCAGGTATAAGTCAGGAAATCATTTTTGATATGTCCTTATCATCAATCCACCGACGGTGGTGACCATCGGCGAAGCTTCTCAAGACGGCTGCATGCAACAGGTCCGCCGTTGCCGGAAGTTAGGGCTGCGTCGCTCCAGGTAAAATCCCTTAAATCGAATTTGAGCTTATGATATTGAAATTCCTAAATATAAATTTGGTTTATGACATCGAAACCCCTAAATCCGATTTTGAGGTTATAAATCGAAATCCCCAAATTAGATTTTGAGCTTAAGAATTTGAAATCTCTAAAACGATTTTGAGCTAATGAAATTGAAATCTCTAAACTCGGTTTTGAGCTAATGAAACTGAAATCCCTAAAATCGATTTTGAGCCATGAAATCGAAATGTCTTAATCGATTTTGAGTTATGAAATCGAAATGTCTAAATTGAATATTTTCTGAAAATTTTCTCAACGGGATAGGCTTAGAAGATGAAAGTGGCGGAGTAATTTGGTCGGAGGATGCTCCAATCTTATTCCAATGATACGTTTCATTGAACCTCTGAATTTGGTTTGATTAGATTAGGTGAATGAATACAAAGGCTTTATTGTTGGTTTGATATGTTCAAGTATGATGGCTTGGCTTTATTCTATTGATTATGTCGATTTGCATCTTCCATATTTGTATTTTACTTAATAGTTATAGCTTATTTAGGCCATGAATGGTTGGAAGTTTTTGAATGGTTTTTAGTTTTTGGTTTTAGGTTTTTAGTTTTTGGTTTTTGAGGTTTTTGGTTTTTGATTTTAACACAACAAAATCTCTTAAAAACTACTAAAACATGGATTCTATATTTTTTTCACAAATATGCAAAAAACCATCAAAATCTAGATTCCCTATTTTTTAGAAAATCTATTTTTTTTTCAAAATCATGAATGGCTATAAAGTAGATTTTGGGAAAATCTAAATCCAAAAACCACTTCAAAAACTATTGCCATTCATGGCCTTAGATTTTTGCAGAATAAGGATGGGACTAAAGTTGAATACAGAGTTTAGAATCCTTTTAGAAACCTGGTGCTAAAGTTCTTGACCTTGGTGTTGCTTCTGGACCTATCGTTGCTCATGTGTATGATCTTCTTGGCCCTGTAAGTGAAGCCTTTAATTACTACTCAATGATGTTTTCTTCAGCTGTAGTTTCATGTCCTCTTATTATTGAATGCTTATTGTGATTTGACATCGTAGTTTGAGATTAGGTGAAGTAATTGAGATGCTTTAAATTGATTGTCTATATCATAGATTGGTAGTTGTCATTGATTGCTTGTTAGGTTAATTTTTATACTTTGCTTGGTAGTTGTCACTCACTTCATCTCATTTAACACACAATAAAACACACTTAAACCTCACCTAATTGTGCTCTTCCTTCTCCTTTAAATACCTCATTGTTCTCTTCCTTCTCCTTTAAACACACTGAAACCTCACCGCTTTTGTGCTCTCCTTCTTCGTCTCCTTCTACTTCACCTTCATTTTGCTCTTCCATCTCCTTTAAACACCTAACCAGAACCTGAACTATGGATTCTATGAATCCATATAGTCATGCTTCAGGTTTTATGGACCTCTTAACTAGTCAACAAGAAAACCCCACTCTTCAAACCAATCTGTGTGCTGAACCAAGCCTAGATGAACACAAACCTAAGGAGCGTAGAGAAAGAAGGAAATGGTCTCAGACAGAAGATGTGGTGCTCATCAGTGCTTGGCTCAACAGTAGTAAGGATGCAATTGTTGGGAATGAGGAAAAAGGCAATGCATTTTGGTCACACATTGCAGCCTATTATGCTGCAAGTCCTAAGCTAGCTGGTCTGGAAAAGAGAGAGCCCTCTCACTGTAAGCAAAGGTGGCAGAAGATCAACGACCAAGTTTGCAAATTTGTAGGAAGCTACGAGGCTGCAACAAAGGAGAAATCAAGTGGCCAGAATGAGGATGATGTCATGAAGTTGGCTTACCAGATCTTCTTCAACGATTAAAAGGTGAAGTTCACCCTTGAGCATGCTTGGAGGGAGCTTCGCTATGATCAGAAATGGTGTGGATCTTCATCTACTAAAGATAGTAGACCATCAAAGAGAAGAAAGTGTGATGAGCACTCTGCACAATCATCAAGCTCTGTGTCGGTTAGCCATGAAGAGGATCAAGCACGTCCTCCTGGTGTTACGGCATCAAAAGCCAAAGCCAAAAGATCTGTGACCAAGGGAACCACTGTGGAAGAAGAAGGCCAAGAGCTTGATGGAGTTTCAGAGCATGTAAGAAATTAAGAAGGAGGATTTACAAATGAAAGAGAGGCTTGCTAAGAACAAGATATTGGACAGTCTCCTAGCTAAAATATAGCCACTTTCTTATATGGAAATGGCTCTCAAGGACAAACTAATAAATGACATGTTGTCAAACTCGTGATTTCAATTCATAGTCATGTATTTCGTTTGTATGCATTTTGAGTTTATCTAATGAATAAGTTATTTCCATTTCTGTGAACATGATTGATTTATCTAATTTTTTCTGTTTATTGCGTATTTGATATGTTCAAGTATGATGGATTGGTTTTATTCTGTTTATTGTGTATTTGTGTAGTTTATCTATGGGTTTTCAATGGCTTGGCTTTATTCTCACTGAGTGTTCTTTGTGTTGTGCAGATTGGAATGGCTTTTTTGGAAAGAGTAAAAGATGATTTTAACAAGATATATGGTGGGGGAAAGGCTGGAACTACTCAAGCTAACAGTTTGAGTAAGGAGTTTAGGTACTTTTTAAACTTTGATATGTTCTATTGATTATGTGATTTTTCTCTTCCATATTTGCATTATGTATCTGTTCTATGTTATTTGCTTGAATCAATAAGTAAATATGGTTTTGCTTAACTTGATCTGGTTGCTTTATTTGTTTAACTTATTATTTCATAGGTTATGGATTTTGAATGGAAAACATTAAAAAAGTTTGAACCCGATCTTATGTAAATATGTTGATCTGAATGTTGTTGTTCTAAAAACATGATAAACTTGTTTGTCTATGTTTTTTGCTTGAATTAATAAGTAGTTGTTCTGAATGTTCAATTAGAGGCGATTTCCTTTGCTATTCTTGTGTATTTTTGTAAATTTTTTAAATGTGATTTGGCATTCTTGTTTCAGTGTCTTCTCCAAACCAAAGTATTTTGTTGATTGATTGTCAATTCTCTTTATCTCTGTTTTGAATCAAATTTTCTTGATGTGTGCTCTCTCTCTCTCTCTTTTTGTTTAGGTTAATTGGAGCCACTGCAAATGGAGTATCCTAGAGTTGGCGTTTCACCAATGACAATGAAGCAAGGTAAAGCTTTCTTTGTATCTGACTTGAGGTTGAAAAAGTTTGAAACCTTTGGAACTTGAATTTGGTTCGGCGAATCCACATAGGGTTAGGAATGATCAATAATAACTTCAGAGTGTATGTCAAGTTTTGAAAAACACTTTACTCACAATATTTCAAAAAGTTTTAATTTTAAGAACCTCATTATTGGTTCTACCATTGGAGCTTGTTTTAGTTTAGAAACCCCCATGAGTTTGTACACTATTCAAGTTGCAATATTTCAATTATAAATATGGTTAAGATCCCCTCTCTTAGAGCCTAAGATATACAAATAGATAATCATAAATAATATTATCTATAACACTCCCTCTTGATTATCCATAATAATGTATTACGTACTGTCTCGTTAAAAATTTTATCGTGGAAAAACCTATTAGGATAAAAACCACAATAAAGAAAAAAGAGTACAGTGAACGCAATCTCCCCCTGGAAAAGATTCCTCTATAAATCTCGTAGATGACACATTCCAATGCTACGAATATGTTTTCTGAATATTGTAGTATGAAGCGCCTTTGTAAAGAGATTTGTTGCGTTGTCGCTTGAACGAAAGTATTGGATATCAACTTCTTGATTCTTCTCGAGTTCTTGAGTATAAGAGAAAAAACCTTGGGGGGATATGCTTCGTTCTGTCGCTCTTGATAAAACCTTCTTTAATTTGAGCGACACATGCAGCATTATCTCCATGAATAGTTGTCGGCCCTTTATTTTTTGCTACTCCACTTGCTTTTATATGTGACAGATCATAGATCTGAGCCAGATACATTCTCTACATGCTTCATGGAGAGCAATGGTTTCCGCATGGTTTGAGGAAGTGGCCACAAACGTCTGCTTTTGTGAAAGCCACGAGATTGTTGTTCCTCCAATTGTGAAAATATATCCGGTTTGAGATCGAGCTTTATGCGGGTTTGATAAATAACCTGCATCTGCAAAACCAACTAGACCAAATTCGGATTTTCTAGGATAAAATAATCCTAAGTCAATCGTGCCTTGAAGATAAAGGAAAATGTGTTTGATACCATTCCAATGTCTCTGTGTTGGAGATGAATATTGTATCTTGCAAGCAGAATTGTATTTGGGAATGAATCTCTAGTATTCTTAGAGAGAATACATGATTATATATATGGTCCTATCCATCCATCATGTGGGCCGTTTCGATATTTTATGGTATTAATTGACGCATCTAGTAGATGGTCACATGTGTGTCTATTGACAACACGAAATACGGCTTTCATAACATTTATTGTCCAAATAATCAGGTTTAAGGTAAAATTTCCTGATTATGCCATAAATAAAGTTAGGCTTGATAATGCAGGTGAATTTACTTCACAAGCCTTTAATGACTATTGTATGTTAATGGGAATCTATGTTGAGAATCCGGTTCCTCATGTTTATACACAAAATGGCATGGCTGAATCTTTGATTAAACGACTGAAACTCATTGCTAGACCGTTGATATTGAGAACAAAACTCCTAATTTTTATATGGGGTCATGCAATATTGCATGCTGCAGCGTTGGTCCAGATACTGCCAAGTGCTCAAAATACATATTCTCCTTTACAATTAATATCTAGTCAAGAACCAAATGTGTCTCATCTCCATCTCTTTGGATGTGCGGTTTATGTTCCTATATCTCCAGCGCAAAGAACAAAAATGGGGCTACAAAGGAGATTGGGTATATACATCGGTTATGCATCACCGAGTATAATTAGATATGTTGAACCAAAAACTGGTGATATATTCACGGCAAGTTTTGGTGATTGTCATTTTATAGAAGATGAATTACCATCGTTAGGAGGAGAAATTAAAAAAATACCAAAAGATATTACGTGGTTTACACCATCTTTGATACATCTTGATCCTCCTACTAAAAAATACGAAATGAAAGTACAAAAGATTGTACATTTACAACATATGTCAAATCAATTACCAGATGCGTTCACAGATACAAAAATGGTGATAAAGTCTTATATCCCGGCTGCAAATGCCCCATCAAGAGTTGAAATTTCAAATAAAGAACCTGATGGGAGTAAAGCAAATGAACCTAAAGTTCAGTTGAAATACGAGAGGCCAATGGGCTCTAAAGACAAAAACTCTCGAAAGAAAAAGAAAATGGGAGAAGAAAATGAAAAGGTTTTAGAGGAACCAGACAAAGAAGAAAGTCCTCAGGGAGAAGATAATACAGAAAAATATGAGATTTTCATTGATTATGCCAAAGATGGAAAGTTATGGGTTAGAGATGAAATTGATGATGAAAATGGAATATTCTCCTTTTCTGCATCTAAAGAGATTGATCATGAAAATGGTGATTCATATCCAAGGTCCGTATTAGAATGTCAGAAAAGACATGATTGGGAGAAATGAAAAAGGGCCATGCAAATTGAATTATTCTCCTTCAATAAAAGAAATGTCTTTGGACATGTCGTCAGTACATTTGATGATGTAAAACCTGTTGGGTGCAAATGGGTTTTCGTGAAAAAAAGAAATGAGAAAAATGAGATTACACGATATAAAGCTCGTCTTGTTGCATAAGGTTTTTCTCAAAGATCAGGAGTTGATTATGAAGAAACATATTCTCCGGTCATATATGCAATTACATCCAGGTATTTAATGAGCCTAACTGCATCTAGAAATCTAGATATGTACATTATGGATGTAGTGACATCATATTTATATGGATCACTGGATAATGATATATATATATATATATATATATGAAAATCCCAGAAGGATTCAAAATCCCTGAGGGACTAGACTCAAAATCTAGAAATATATGTGCGGTCAAATAACAACGATCACTTTACGAATTAAAACAATCTGGACGCATGTGCTACAATCGCTTAAGCAAATACTTATTGAAGAAATGGTAAATAAATAATGAAATATGCCCTTGCGTCTTTATTAAGAAATCTCCATTGGGATTTGTGATCATTGTTGTATACGTTGATAATCAAATAGGAGTATTGTGGATAAACATATTTATGATTATCCATTTAATATGTGATAAGATTCAATATAATAATCTGTCTTTTACTTTGTAATTAAGTTAATAGGTGACTTAGTGAGCAAGTAAATTGTACACTATATAAACACTTCACTTGTACTGGAATGAAATACAACTCCATTTCATTTCATTACTTTTTCCTACGACATTCTCTTCATTTTCAAGTCTCGCATGTGCTCATATTTATATATATTATACACATATATTCTATTATAAATTATTAGTTATAAGACGTGTTGTAAATAAAACTTAAGATAGAGAGATATGTCTATAATATATATGTATATGCATATGATATCACTACTTAAGATAAATGAAATAAAGAATTTTAATAAAGAGAGAGTAGAAGAACGTAGTGGAAGAGTGTGACTGTGTGAGCGTAAAACATCAATCTCATTCATGTTTGGCTTTTGGTAAGATCACATACTTTTGGTGATCAAACATATCTTTGAGACTTTGCCAAAGATCTGTGGGATCTTCTTTTGTGATATATTCATCTTTTAGACCATCATGGAGGTGGTGACGTAAAAATACCATAACTTTTGCTTTTTTCTCATCTGTCGTCGTTTTTGACGGCTCGATGGTTTTAAGCAAATCCTTTGATTTTAGATATATTTTGGCATCTAATGCCCATGACAAATATTTTTTCCCAAAAGCATCAAGACCAGGAATATTAAGCTTTTCCAAATTCGACATGATAGCTATATAATAAAACAACATCCCCGTAAGTTTAATAAAAAAATTATTTTTTCTTTTAAACATAACCAAACGTATAAATAAATAACTGAAATATATAAATATCATAAAATATAATTAAAACATGAACTAAACACAATCCTTGAAGGAGGCATAGCCATCCATATGATTGTGAAGGAGGAAGAGCCTACCATTAGATCAAGGAGGAGGTATAACCTTCTACTGCGTAAATATCATAAAACATAATAAAATCATGAATTTTAAACAGAATTTTTAGAGGAGACAAAGCCATCCATATGATTATGGAGGAGGCAGAGCCTTCCATAGGATCGAGGAGGCATAGCCTACTATTAGATCAAAGATGAGGTATAACCTTCTACTCCATAAATATCATAAAATAAATAAGTTTAAAATAGTTTAAACATAATTTAAATATTACCTCAAAGATTTGATCGGATAGAGGTTCGCTTGTATTTGGAATTTAGAGCTTACTCGTGCTGATAACGTCTTATAAAATAAAATAATAATGTAATAAAGTAGAGAAATAAAAGTTTAAAGGAAGTGATGTTGAGAGGAAATTTTCTACTTCTTGTATTAATGTGTTGTTGTTATTACAACATCTCAATCTATCTATTTATACTACAAATATATGAATATAAAATTGAAAAATTAGAGTCTAAGATACATAAAAGCATCTCCAATGTATTACTCCATTTTTTACTTCAAAATGGAGTAATTCTAAAATGGAATTGGATTCTACTCCAACCCTACCCCAAAATGAAGTTGAAAATGGAGTGATGATTAAAAAAATGGAGTGATGAGTAAAGTTACTCTATATTTGGAGTAATCCCATTTTTTACTCTATTTTGGAGTTAAAAATATAGTAGGGTTGGAGCAAAATCTACTCCAAAATGGAGTTTGGAGTGAAAAATAGAGTGGGGTTGGAGATGGTCTTAGAGCCTAAGATATACAAATGGATAATCATAAATAATATTATCTTTTACACATTACATTTATTCATTTATTTTTATTTTTTATTTTTTATTTTTATTTTTTGAGATGTTGATGTTGGGTTTTCTATTAAAATATTAGTATCTATAGAAAGTAACCACATAAAACTTCATAATTAACTGACACATTATATACGGTTTAAAGTTGACTGTATATTAAAATCAGACTATTTTACCCCTATAAAAGTGAGACTATATTAAGTTATACTGTTCTCATAAATTGTAAGATTAGTTTTCTACTCACGTTAACAATATTATACATATAAGAATATTATCCAGTAAGTTGGTATATAAATCGGTAACACTCTTAAAAGGATAACTATAACGTATATTAATATTCATCTGATCATAGACTTATTTGTTGACATGTACATAGATGCAACTGGAACAGTTTGCAACGCTAATTTTATCCGCGTATATAGGTTATTGACTTTATTTATTTTTACCACTGTAATTAGACTGAACTGCTTTACTTTGACAAATAGTTAAACCTAATTATTGGCCAATATACAATCATTTGTGCAATTAGAAATGTATCTTATCGCGTTAAGAGTAACTGAAATTATAAGTAATATTAAAGTTACCAGTGTTTATATGTTATTGGCATTATATATTTGAAACGACCGCACTCGTTTTTTTTTTTTTTTTTTTTTTTAAACCAATAATTAATATTCCCATAAATATTAATTACTTCCCCAAACAAATATTACTCAACTACTCATGAATAATATTTACTCACTCCAATAATAAAATACCCTTTTAAAACAACCGAAAGGATATTAAATCGAACGATCTTTCCAGAATACGACGACTTGAGTTGAGAGTCGAAGTTGGTCTGTATAGCCACCTTGGCTTTCATAGACAATTTCTGTTGTCTATAACGGTTCTCGATAAACGAGAAACCAGACTCGAGATCGTTAGATCATTTATCCAAAAATACTAAACAACACAAATTCTTTTAAAGCGGAAGACTCTTAAACAAACAACCGAGTTCCTAGATCATCCCCTCTTATTCGCCATAATTCCACGGTCACCACTAAACTTTTCCTGCATCAAATAAAATGAGATGCATAAGTATTTCAACAAATACTTAGTGAGGCAATCCTCCCGTCTACAAGCTATACACACAAACGATTAAAATTATTCAACGTATTAAACACGAAAATACCGCAAATAAATCAACCATCTCAAGAAACACTCGATCTAGATCCACCAGAGATCATACGGCTTACAATCATGCAAATACATCAAATAACTCAATCGCTTAGATAAGCTTACGGTCTTGCACTCACCTTTAGACACGCACGGAAATTCCCAAAACTTCCCGGGATGAATAGACTTCAATTCCCCAAACACGTGCCTAACAACAAACCAAATACGAAACTTAAGACACAAGAAACAACTACGAAAAACGGCCAGAACGACCAGATCGATCGATCCTGGTCAGGATCGATCGATCCCACCTTGCCGAGATCTTCAGAGAACGATCGATCCTGGCCGGATCGATCGATCCCACCCAGATCGATCTATCCCGCCTGGATCGATCGATCCTGGCCAGCCGTGAGATTACCAAATCGATCGTCCACCCCCAGATCGATCGATCCAAGTGCAAACGCCAACACCGACTTGCACCACTCACACCAACTTGGCCACGCGATCGAACACCAACTCCTCAACCACAAACCACCATCACGGAGTCACGTTCAAGCACTCTCCGCAACCACACCGCTCACACCTCGCGGCCACAAACACCGCCACAACAACACGTCTCCTAACACGTGTCTCCCAACATCACCACCGTGACTCACACACTCGGTTCCTCTCACCGAACCACCCAACACACCAACAAAAACAGACTAAGAGGGAAAGAACGTTACCCTAACTCACGGTGATGACACAAGCTGCGAGAGAGCCACGAAGCTTCACCGTCACGGTAACCACCGTTCCTTCACCTCTTGTCTCCCACGCCCACACAGCCTCCAAGCTCACTCCTCTCCTACTCTCCACGCCCACACACACACAGCCCTCAAGCTTACTCCACACTTGCACTCCACACCCACACCAAACACAAGAACTTCACTCCTTTGTCTCAAGACAAACTCAGCCTTCTCTCTTCTCTCCTTCTCCCCAAGCCACAAAACACCCAACTCTCTCTTTAACTCTCTCTCTCTTTTCTCTTAGGTGAAGTGTCGGCAACTGAAGGAGGAAGGAAGCTGACTTCAGTTGAGAAATGGTGGACTGCTTTGTCAAAAGGTGGTGGAGAAGGTGGATCCATAGGCTAGCTTGTAGGGGTGGAAAATGGAGACAACTATGGTGGGATTGGTTGGTGCAAACTGATTTTAAATCAGATTATAATCATTTAAGATTTGGTCCCTGAACTCTCAAAAGTTCACAAACGGACCCCAAACTTTTCAAACGATCTCCCACACCCCTACGGGAAAAATACGGCGTAATTTCCCAATTATTCCAAAAATTCCCGGAATTATTTTCCCAGAAAAATCTACGCATAAATCCCGGTTTTAATTTCCAAAAACTCCATTTTTCGGAACGCGAGCGTTACAATATTATTACCATAATAAATAGTATAAATTGTGTCAGTAGGCCAAAAGTGAAACCTAATTATGCATAATCCCTTAGAGATTTACTTACAACGGTAAGAGGCATTGCGAGATGGTGATATTAATAATGTTACCAAATATGGTGATCGATAACTCGGTACCAATATTATATGGATAAATACAAAATTAACAATGTTGTCCAGATAACTACATAAATTTACTTAGTTTGTCCTAAGTAGTGGTACATTTGTCATAAATGTTGTGCCGCCACGACATATCTAATTTTTAATTTATCACTCCTACCCACTTAATTAAAGAATTTTCTATGTATATTCACCCACATCACCCTTAAAAATTTTGAGAGAAGATCTTGAAATTAGTTCGAAGAACTCGGTAATATCATAGCAACGTCATAATTCTTCTATTTTACCTTATTTAAGTATTTAAGCATCATTTCTCTTATAATTATATATTTTATATGTCTACATGTATATTATGTCTCCGGAGTTGGTGGTCACTAAATCTTTATAACCCCCTCTATTTATGTTTAATGGTTGTTAAATATATGAGTGGGGGTATGTTGTTTTACTTATGGGTGTGATGAAATTGTTGAAATTCAATTTTGACAAAATATCTTTTGCCAAATTTCTAGCGATTTTTTTGGTGAAATCCATCACTGAATTGTTCGATTCTTCAATTTTTTTTGAATTTATATAATGAGCACTATAAGATACTGTATTTACATATCAAAATTGAAATTAAGTTGAATGAGAAATAAAGCTCCAAAGATGAATCTCGCACAAGCTTATTCTATCTTTAATTTTGGAATCAAACGACTCCTCTCTACAAAATAACTCCCTTGCCTCATTCATTCTTCATACCAAAAAACAAAATTATAAACGCAAAGCTTTTACACAACAAATCTCAGTTTTCTCTTTCTTTAAAAGGTTATCTAGAAAGTATATCGTAGATTTGGTCACATATTCTATAATCGAGTGTTACGATTACATTCTCAACACGGTTATATCATGGGATTCAGAATCTAGTCAAAATCATCATTTATTGAATTAAGAAAAGAGATAAAATCTCGTCTCAACGTATTCATATTTTTCTTAATCGAACTTACATCTGATTTTCAATCTAGAATTTTGCAGTTCTACAGAAATAATCATCACAACTAAAGAGAAATTAAAAAAAAAAAGACAACAAAGAGATATATCGATCACGTTAAGAGGTAAAATTAAGAGAGGGATTTGGATTTCTTTTAGTCCAAAGGAATCGTAAAGTGAAAACACAGAAAAAAATAAAAAAAAATTAATTGTTTAATCTTCTATGGACTTAGAGCATCTACATTCGTTAGAGATTTATGTTAGTCTCTTAAGAATAATTTAATATTATTTTTAAATTAATTTTGTTAGTTAATTAAAGTTTTATTATTATAAAAAAATATGAACCAATTATAAGAGGAAAAATGTACAAAAAATTAATTTTGAGTCTCTCATGCGCTCTCAAACGAGAGACGCATTTAACTCCTTTCATACTTATAATTTTTTCTATTATTTTAATAAGAGTATATGGGTGAGATATCTTCGTTGAAGATGCTCTTAGTCACTAAGTGTTAGTATTTTTCTATCATTATTGAATCATCTTCAAGATATATTTCATGAAAGAAATTATTAATTCATTTACATATAGTATAGTGGAAATTTTCTACCACCACCGGATTTCCCTTATTTATATATAAAAAAGATAAGATTTTGTAGATTTCACATGTCAGATTTGGACTAGGAAAAAAATAATTTTTTCTTTTATATTCCTTCTACTAGATTTATACTCCTGCGCGTCGTGGGGAGTTTAATTTTGAACTATTAACAAAATGAATCATTGAATTTTATCAAATGATATACAACATAGATTGTCGACGTTTTTTTTTTGGAAAAACAGTAATTTGCTAGGCAACTGCAACATGTTCGACGAATACACTATATTCATCATACCATAAGAGAATTTTTTATCAAGTTAATTATATCCCTATCCAGTTATCCCATCTCACTTACCACTTACCACGCTTACATGGCCAAATAATTTTGTCATAATTCTACATATTCAATCATTTCACATAGTGAAAGAGATCTTAAATAGTTACTATAGTCATATGTGCATGCATACATTCTCTTAAATTTTTATTTTACTTCCACTTCTTTCATTATTAAATATTTAAGTAGTAAGTAATTTTCATTAACTAATATATTTAAGTAATATTTATTAAAAAATTGGCAATTTGATGATCTAGTTATTTCTCGTTGCACAGGATTCTAATATTAAAATATTATAAAAAAAATTATTTATAAATATAAATAAATCATTAATTATAAATTTAATTATCAAGCCAAGTCATTATTTTCTATAAAACTTAGCATACTTAAAAGTTAAAATCATTCGATTCAAAAATATCTTCAAACATGTATTTTTATTTTATTTTATCACAACATACGCAAAAAACCACATTTCCACTCATGAAAAACTACAAAGATTATGTATCACCCCTAATTAGATGCTTTATTGTGCAACATTTGAGTTTATATTTATCGATTCTATATTTGTTATTTTTAGTGTAAAGTTTTGTAATCTTTTACTTAAAATACGAAAACTATAACACTTTCAAAAAAATTTAAAAGTTTAGATGTTTTCAAAAAATTCAACTATAACTTTTATGTTCATATACAATATTCTAAAATTATTAGTGTGGATATTTTTATTCTTTGGAGAAAGTTAACTATCATTGCTCTATAGTTTTTTTACACTAAATTTATTAAAAAAAAATTCAACACTTCGATTACTAGCATTATATTAAGTTTTTTTTAATTCTTACCTATTTTATTTAAATGTTTTTACAATGTAATTAATTCTTAATAAAAACTTAAAAATAAAATATATTATTTGATGATATGTTTTATTTTCATTGGATGACTAAGATGATGATGTGGACACCCTAGATGGAGAAAGAGCTCTCTCATTATATATACTAGTCTTGGATCCACGCTATGCGTGGATATTTTAATATATTTTTCGTAAAAATCATGTGTGATCTATCATTTATAAAAATATGAATTTTATATAAGAGATGATAATAATATATATTAACTTTTTGAAAACAAATTTTAGTGACTTTAAGCCCTAAATTTTTAAAGTATAATTAAATTTACTATTGCAATTAAAATTACATAATTTGGAAAAGTATAATTATGTATATATAAAAAATAAATTGATTATAATAGTCAATTATTAAAATTTGGTATAATATTATGTTTTTTTATAATTTATTATATATTTTTAATGTGTAAGTTTTAAAGGAATAAATCCTTTTTGTAAGATTATATATATATATATATATATATATATATATAGTTGATCATATTCCAATTATAAACATGATTTTGAGCATATATATTGTGTCATATGTTTGATGATTTTTTTCATATTTCTTTACCGAATCTCTTTCCTAAATTTTATCATACGAAGTTTGATATAATATTTTTTGCATTCAATATATTTATCATGCAATATTTTGTTTTTCCTTCTTGTTTTCTATTTTATAGGATTTTGTTTTGCATTTTTTGACTTTACTTTCTATTTTTCTGTTCTTTTAAATTCTAAACTTATTCAAATATGATTTTTGTTTAAATTTGTATTTAGTTTCCCTTTTATTTTTCAACTCAAATCTATTTACATAGGCGAAATTTTTTCTTCATTTATATATATATATATATATATATATATATATATATATATATATATATATATATATATATATCCGTTCGCTTGGTTCTTAAAGTTACACTAAAAATTATGTTTCTTTTAATTTTTATTTATTTTGAAATTTTTTTTAATTTTTTTCTTTTTTTTCCATTTTTAAGTTTCAACTACAAATAGATATGTACTTAATATATTTTATTACTTTTTTGCCGGTGATATATCTTTTTCTTAAACATGAGTTATTCCTATAACATTTTTATTATCTCTTTCTTTCTTAAACGTTTTTGGATTTGTCATATTGTTTTTCCTTTTTTCTCTTTGGGGTTTCTATCATTCTTCTTCTTCCTAATTTTTCTAAGATTTTCTCTAAGACATATTTTTTCTTTCTTTTTTCTCTTTTATCTATATACAATATACTATTTAAGATTAAAATAAGTACTCAAAACTATTATGCGACCAATTGTCTTTATTTTAAAGGCACATATTTATTTTTCTTCTTTAGTATTTTCATATTAAATAATTTCTATATTAATTATCAGGAAAATATAAAAGTTATGAAAAAATATTATTCTTAATTATTCATTAATAAAAAATTAAGGAAACTTATTATTTTGACTAGTTTCTTTTATTTTGTTGCTTAAAAAGAAATTAAAGCATAATTTTTTTATATAGTAAATTTAATATTTTGAGTAATTTCTATTATTTTGTTTCCTATTTTGGCGATGATTTTTCTTTTTGAGTTTTTGGCAGATATCGATTTTTTTTTTTTTTAATTTTGTTAAGTTACCTCGAGAATTTATGTTAAACATTGACGTGGACCAATAGCATCGCGTTTTTTAAATCCTATGTGGACGCCTTCAAAACACTATAGCTTCAACTTTTATATAGTACTAGGTCTTTGATCCACGCTACGCGTGGATATTTTAATATACTTTTCATAAAAATAATGTGTGATCTATCATTTATAAAAAATATTAATTTTATATAAGAGATGATAATAATATATATTAATTTTTTGAAAACAAATTTTAGTGACTTTAAATCCTAAATTTTTACAGTATAATTAAGTCTACTATTGCAATTAAAATTACATAATTTGGAAAACTATAGTTATGTATATATAAAAAAATAAATTGATTATAATAGTCAATTATTAAAATTTGGTATAATATTATGTTTTTTTTATAATTTATTATATGTTTTTAATGTGTAAGTTTTAAAGGAATAAATCATTTTTGTAAGATTATATATATATTGTTGATCCTGTACCAATTATAAACATGATTTTGAGCATATATATCGTGTCATATTTTTGACGATTTTTTTTTCATATTTCTTTACCGAATCTCTTTCCTAAATTTTATCATAGGAAGTATGTATATAATATTTTTTGCATTCAATATATTTATCATGCAATATTTTATTTTTCCTTCTTGTTTTCTATTTTATAGGATTTTGTTTTGCTATTTTTTTACTTTACTTTCTTTTTTTCTGTTTTTTTAATTCTAAACTTATTCAACTATGATTTTTGTTTCATATTTGTATTTAGTTTCCCTTTTATTTTTCAATTAAAATCTATTTACATAGGCAAAAAAATTTCTTTATTTATATATATATATATATATATATCGTTCGCTTGGTTCTTAAAGTTACACTAAAAATTATATTTCTTTTATTTTAAAAATTTTCTAAATTTTTTTCTTTTTTTCTATTTTCAAGTTTCAACTACAAATAGATATGTACTTAATATATTTTATTATTTTTTTGCCGGTGATATCTTTTTCTTAAGCATGAGTTATTCCTATAACACTTTTATTATCTCTTTCTTTCTTAAACGTTTTTGGATTTGTCATATTGTTTTTCCTTTTTTCTCTTTGGGGTTTCTATCATTCTTCTTTTTCCTAATTTTTCTGAGATTTTATCTAAGCCTTATTCTTTCTTTCTTTTTTTTCTCCTTATCTATATACAATATACTATTTAAGATTAAAATAAGGATTCAAAACTATTATGCGACCAATTGTCTTTATTTTAAAGGCACATATTTATTTTTCTTCTTTCATATTTTTATATTAAATAATTTCTATATACTAAATTTAATATTTTGAGTTATTTATATTATTTTGTTTCCTATTTAGGCGATGATTTTACTTTTTAAGTTTTTGGCAGATATCGATTTTTTCTTTTTTTAAAGATTTTGTTAAGTTACCTCGAGAATTTATGTTAAACATTGACGTGGACCAATCGCATCGCGTTTTTTAAATCCTATGTGGACGCCTTCAAAACACTATAGCTTCATTTTTTATATAGTATAGATAGATGATTCCTTATTAATCATATTTTTAAGATTTTCACACATTTTAATAAAATCTACTAAAAATTGATTATAACTGTATTATTTTTTGTGAGTAACAATTTTCTATAACTTTAAACTAATAGTATTCAAATATTGTTTTTCAAGTTCAAAATTAATAGCTAATAAAATATGTATTAAAATTGAAAAATAAAATCTTTTTGAAAGAAAATTTTTTCCTAGAAATAGGATCAATTAGGAATGGAGAGAGTATATATTAAATTTTAAAACCAAACTATCTAGTAGATCAACTCTTGATTTGGTTTTACTTGCTTACAATACCTTATTAAACCAAAGGAAAAAATAATTTTAATAAACTTGGGAGAGAACATCCCTAAGCAACCAAGAAAACATATATAATGTCAAGAAAGAGGGAGATTTCTCTATTAAAGTTGACTTCAAGAAGAAAAATTACAAAGCTCAGAGGGGCTAATTCCTCAATAACAACATTGTACCTTTTTCTAAAAGTTCTGAATATCAGCCAACATCTTCAAATCATCGTTTGTCACAAAACTATAGTGGCCGTACCTTTTCTCCCAAACCATCCACTTCTTTCCAATACAATGCATGTAATTCTCCGGTTGTGCTGGGAGATCATAGTTTATGACCAACGAGATTTGTTGCAAGTCAATGCCACAATTCCAAGAGATCAGTAGTGATTAGCACACACGTGCGTGATGATTCAGACCGGAACTCACGCATGATGATGTCTCTTGTGTTTTTGTCCATAACTCCATTTGTAGCTGAGACGGTGTAATCATCTTTATCAGTCATATCTTTGGTCAACCAATCAACTTTGCATCATATGTTCACAAATATGACAGCTTGTGTGATTGAAAGAGAATCGTAGAGATCACAGAGCTTATTGACCTTCAATTGTTCCTTCTCGACGTTGACATAAAACTGTTTGATACCTTCAAGAGTTAGATCATCACGCTTGACTAGAATCATGATCTAACTCTTTGTCATCTCAAGTGCTTCAGGTTGCATCGTAGCAGAGAAGACACCTACTTGAATGTTGCTAGGTAGAAGCTGGAAGATGTCATAAAATCTGACACCGAAAGAAAAAAAACCAATATAATGAGGATCACAAAAGGTTATATATATGCATGAATATGTATAGTCTCGTAATGTGCAGTGTATTTAGGGGTCAGCAAAATTACCATATCGAACCGAAACTTGCTTTAAAAATAACTCAAATGGTATAAAATTTTCTGAAACCTAAAACGTTTAACCAAAATCTACTAAAACCTTTAATATATTTAATTAAATATAGAAAATATATATTTAAATATACTAAAAGTTTATAATATTAAAGTAATTAGTTTTTTTTTTTAATATAGAGTTTTGTCTTAAACTGAATTGAACCGAACTTGAACATTTTATTGAGTATGACCTATTTATAAAACAAACCTGAAATGGATAACCCAAACCGAATCGAACCTAATAACCAAATGTCCATCCAAGGTTTACTAATAACGTTTAAATCTGGTTGAATGCACAAAAGGAAAAACGATTATATATTTATTATGTCAGATAACCTGGTCCTTGAAACCACGAGATAGCATTTCATTAGCTTCATCAAGCACAAACATTTTGATGTGATCAGAACAGAAAGATCATCTATGTAACAAGTGAAAGACACGACCAGGTGTTCCAACGACAACATGAACTCTAGCTTCAAGAACACGTTGATCCTCACAAACATGCATGAACCTTAATACTAAGGTCATCACTAACATCACCAAGTGACTTCATAGTCCTTTCAATTTGTTGAGCGAGTTCTGGAGTAGGTGCTAAAACCAAAGCTTGGCATTAGGTTACGAAGTAAGTCCCAATAAAGCCGGTCCAAGATACCAGAGCAAAAGGCTACAGATTTTCCAGTACTGGACTGTGCCTGTTGATGGAACAATCCCTCTTTGTTGAATAGGTTCAGGGCTCACGTAACCTATATAATATAACTATAAACCATGATTCATATGACGAGATAATATACTTGATAACTTCGTACAAATATGATAAATAATATATTTATATATATAGTCATCAGTTGCGAATCTAGAGTTCAGTTTAATCTAGGGGACATTAAAAAAATTAAAGAAATTTTAGTTTTGATACATAGGTGTTGTTCATTTGGCAGTTGCTAGCGACATCGACCGCAATCAACGACTGTTCGTTTAGTATATGTTGTGATTACCAAACAAACATCCTAACAAATTGCTAGTTTTGGTCGATGTTCCTAGCGACTGCTAAACGAACATAGGCATACATATCAAAATTATATTAGTTAAAAGAAAAGTTTACAGCACCATACATCACCTTCAAAAACCTCTGATCTGCCCACATACTTAGATACATGGAGGGATCTAAGGCGTTTGGAGGTAGTGCATGTGATGTGTCCTTTTTTTTTAAAGTAATGTAAGTTTTATATTATGTATTAAAATTAAAAAAAATATATCTTTAATTCTTTAGGATTGTGCTCTAGTTAAAAATGAATTTTGGATTCGTCAGTACCTATATATAATACATATTAAATTTAAATTTATTGACATATCGATATAAAAATGAATCGGGAAAAACTATAAACTAGAGAGAAATTAAGTTATGCAAACGAGTTAAAGTAAAAAAAAAAATTGGAGACAACCACAAGAAATATATGTATTTCTAAATATCAAATAGCAACATATACTTGATTTATATATCTTTTACCAAGACCATAGATACCCTTCAAAACAGCCAATTTCAAACCCATTTTATCAAAACTTTTGCAAACTTCATCATACTGTGTGTAGAACGTTTCTTCCCCATCTTCCCCAATTCTGCATAGTATCGTATAAATCAGTTACTGGATCACTCTAAGGCCACATTAATTCTGATATGGCTATAAGAAATTACAAAATTTTCAAGTGGAGAAAATACTTACATAGCCTTCATTTTAGAATCGAACTGAAGAGGATCATATTGTGTCCCCTTTGATGTCATTTCTAAACAAGAATAACAACAAAAATAACTCAATAACTTTAATAAAATCAAATTTTTAAAATAGGTTTTAGAAATAACTTTAATAAAATCAAAGTTTTAAAATAGGTTTTAGAAAACTCTTTAAAAAACATCTATACATATAGACAGGTCCAGTCCTGAGACCAAGCTAGTTAAAATTTGCTTAACTTGGTCTCAAGGACCAGACCTGCCTATATGTATAGAAGAATCATATAGCACATACCCTGCTTATAATCTAACTTGAGGAATCGAGAAAGAATCAAAACAACATGTGTTAACAAAGAACAATTATCCAACCTCATGTTAACAATTGGACAATGCTTTTATCGTTTAGATAAAAGTTATGAAGAAAATGCTCCTTCGAATGGGGTATTTATAGTTAACACCAAAAAAAAAAATTCTTTTAGGTCCTTAGAATTCAGAGTCCAAAATAGAAATACTAGATTTATTTCTCTTTTTTCTTAGGATTTTAGGATCAGCTTGAATTTATTATCATTATTGTCTTCATCAAACATCATATCATAAAATGTTGAAGAAAGTAGGAAACATTTTCGAAGGAAAGTGATACAGCTAGATAGATTCATACTCAGATTTTGTTTTGCCCAATCAACATTCATCTTAATCCAGTTAACAAAATTTTGTTTTATTTTTTCATAGGTCTTTAGTAGAAAAAAGCTTTTGAATTAGAGGTTCAAATTGGAAATACTAGATTTATTTCTCCTTTTTCTTAGGAGTTTAGGATCAGTTTGATTTTATTGTCAGTATTGTCTTCATCAAACATCATATCATAAAATGTTAAGAAAGTAGGAAACATTTTCAAAAAGAAAGTGACACAGCTAGATAGATTCATACTCAGATTTTGTTTTGCCCAATCAACTTTCATCTTAATCCAAATTGTTGAAAAAAAAAAGAAAAAAAAACAAATACTGGTCCACATGTCACTTTAAGGAAAAGTGAAATTAATAAAAATATATATATATATATATATATATATATTATTATGTATTGTTTAACTATTCTATAGTATAAAGTATATGCAACATATAAACTTGTTCCACATATCATTTAAAATTTATTAATTTTAGAAAAATATAATTATTAATTTCTCTGTAATTTAGAATATAAAATACTAAAAGTGTTTTATAACTAACTAGATTAGGACCCATTTCATAGATGGGTTTCTAAATTAAATATAAGTAAATATATGCTAAAAATTTATTTTTAATGATAAACTGTTTTAGAGAAAAAGTAGAAAGTATGTTTTGTTAGAGAAGAGAGTTATTTACATAAATTTATTTTTCTAAATAAATTAATTAATATAAATTTATATATTACATTTTTTATTATTAACATATTAAACATCTAAACAACATTCAATAGCTTTTGTTTTTATCTTGTCGTTTGTTTATTCGACCACCGTTTGATATTTGGAAAAAACGAATCCAAAGAACAACGGCTATGATCTTGCTCATATCTGGGCGAGACGTTCTTTCGGTAAAATCTTTGATGTCCCTCTTCTCTCCTCTTGTTCATATCTTATTTGGATTTTCAACCGAATATATTTTTCTTCTTGCACCTTCACTCGCCGAATCGGAATTTCTTGTCTCTCGACGTTTTTCGTAAACATCCTCTATTTCAGCCATTTCTTCACCAGCTCTCGATTTTTTTCCTTATTTTGGGCTCTATACCTAAAGATAATTGGCTTTCAAGGCTTCTTTTCTTTTCCGTTATTAGATTCCAATCC